>JAHRHZ010000021.1:39847458-39866392 GCA_024137785.1 Ginglymostoma cirratum
CCCGAAACGTCAAGTTTTCCTGCTCCTGTGATGCTGCTTGGCCTGCTGTGTTCATCCAGCCCCACACCTTGTTATCTCGGATTCTCCAGCATCTGCAGTACCTTTTATCTCTCACTTAAAACCATGCCCCCTTTAAAGAAGGGAGAAGGTAGAAGAGAAGCAGGAGAGGAAATTTTAATGAATCAAATCAGAGCGTGAACCAGCATCATATTTAGAAAATTATCTGACTGTCAGTTCACGGTAATACTGGTTTGATAATCTCAGAGTGATTTAATAACCCCAAAAATTAACATCAAATTTAGCTTCATCACTACAACATGATACATCTGGTAATCTCAGAGATAGTAGGAGTATAGGATGTACATTTGATCATATCATCCTTAGTTTGGATAAAGAAATCACCCTGGATTGTTTTAGAAAACTGATTATTATCCTCTTCAAAGCTCGTGGATGCTGACTAAGTTTTACTTAGCAACAGGAATCACTGTCATCACTGATGCTGAAGATATGCACATAAATAATAATAATTTGGGTAACAGAACATTGGACTCAAGAAAGGGGTCAACACAGTTCAGGAAGGGAAGTTCGAAAAATGCTTTTAGGCAAAAAAGCCAAATTTTCTATAAAATAATGACCAAACTTCTCAAGGCTTTACTCACAACAAATCAGAGGATCTACGTTTTTTAAATACAATGCAAGTATTTTTTCAAGTACAACACTTGCTATTGCTATGAGCCAACTATTTAAGTAGATAGCAGATTGACACATCCTGAGATCGTTTCAAACATAGCTGTTCCTCACTCATAGGAAACCTTGTGTAAGTATCGCTCCAAGATTTGGAAAAGCAGCAGAAAATAATTTATTTTGTTCTCTCACCAAAATTAAAAAACTGCAGATGCTGTAAATCTGAAACAAGTCAGAAATTGCTAGAGAAACTCAGTAAGTCTGGCAGCATCTGTGGAAAGAAAGCTATAATTAATGTTTTGGGTCCAGTGACTCTTCTTCTGAAGAAGACAGCAATTTCTGTTTTTACATTTTATTCTCTTAAGATTATTTTGCATTTACAGTAAACTGTAGTACTTTGACATGTGGCACTTACACTAAGATGGGCTTCAGTAGATGTATTAAGCTGAAGCGATACAGAGTTGTAGTTAGATGGGTATTTTGGAAGTTGAGTAGCGGGATCTTTCCTTTTTCATACTCTCATACAGTATGCTTTCCTGAATGTGTTTGATGTGAATGCTCAGTGCAGCAATGGAAAGCTCAATATGCTACCCCATAAACTGAATCTACACTGAAGGTTTCCTCACTATTAATGTCTAAATCAGGTCATTAATAAAACCATAGCAGAGTTAAAGTGCACAGCTACCACAGTTTAGTTGAAAATATGAGAACTATATCAATATATTTCTCGTGAATTAGCTTAGAATGTTAAAGGTTAGAGGTGCAATTTAAATAAAAGTCACCACAGTCCTACCAGACTGTCGGGTTGCTCTCTCATAACGGAGAGAAGACTGTAACAGTTTAACCTTAGGATCACTCAGGTGAGGGGAGAGATTGAGCAGGGGAGTTCTTCATGGTAACCCTACTGGTTCAGGAATTGAACCCATGCTGTTGGCATCACTCACCAGTCATCCAGTCAACTGAACTATACAGCTCTTAGCTTTATAATACGTTGCATTTCTTCAATTTAAAAACCCAACCTCCAACCTCTCCTTTCCAGCATTTGCTTAACCCCATAGCAGAATAAGAAACAGAAATCAAATCACAAGCAAAACAGCACTAACAGATTAGCATGTAGGATAACAGACATGCCAGCCAGTCAAACATGAGCACATCTGATCACTCAGAAGATAGTTATTTGTGGAACGATTTGGTCAATGACGATGTATTGCTAATGTAGATGATGCTGATAATTTACAGGATGATGCAATTCAAGAAACATATTCGGATGCCGTATTTGGTTCTGAAGGTGAGGAGGAGGAGGATTTTTCTGGATTTTAATATATATTCAGTGCATGTTCTGCTGCTAAGTATTATTCATTGCTGTACCAAGAAAAAATTACAGTTGTATATGAAGTAAAAAGATAAAATTCCCATAGTTTTCCTGGACCACAGTGCTGCTCTCTCATTAGAGAAAGATGACAGGTGGTGGTTTAACCTGGGGATCACCATAGGCAAGGGGAGAGGTCCAGAAGGAGAGTCCTTCATGGTAACCTCAACCAGTGTGGGAATTGAACCCATGCTGTTGGCATCACTCTGCACCACAAGCCAGGTGCCCAGCCAACTAGGCTAACCACCCCGATCATAACTTCTGTTTTTGATGAATTTAGCATCTATAAATCAATATCTGTCCCCATGGGAGTTATTATTTATTTAGTTATAAAAATACTTACTGTGTGTGTTTTGTTCTACTTTTGAGGACAGAGTTGGTGGGAAGTCTCCAACCTGCAACTCAGTGATAACGAGATGATATGAAAGGGCAGACTTTAATCTTTCAAAACTATGACTTTTGTAAAAGCCAACTCCTCCATTTTTGCTAAAAATGAACTTTGATGCTGCCACACTGCAAGTTCTTATTTCTTCCCATGCTGCTGAGTACAGCCAAAAGCAGGTCTAAGATTATTTTAACTGTTTAATAGTGACCTTTGTTGCAACTTTTACTAATTAAGTTTGTCAATCTTAATATTTGAAACAAACATAAATTGATGACTGGTGGTTTACTGAAGACAAAGTAATATCAGGGCGAAGTTGGTCATTCATGTCTATATCTGTTTGTTTACCGCTTTGCGACCCAATGTCATTGTACATTCGCTATTGAAATTACAAAATGTCACAAGAAAGCTTCAGTAGGTAAACTGAAAGGAATGGAATAAGACGATATTATTGTTGATGAAAGTCAATATTTGATTGACTGAGTTTCACTCCATATTTGATTTCACTGGTTGAAAGAAAAGGAAGTTGCATTACTTGTCTCCTCTGTCTACTGACAAAATAGCTCATCTACATAGAAACAAGGCAGTCACATAGCCCCAAGGAAGAAATATTGCAATTAGCTGCTGCTGGCTGACGATGTTCTTTTTCCAGTTTCGTATTGAAAAATAAACAATATAATTGCATTGCAAATTCTTCAGGCAGAGAAAAATCTCAAATAATGCAATCATTGCTGGTGTAGAAACTCAACCCTGTGTACAGTGCTTTTTATGTTGAGCTTTTGAAAAGAAAATGTCTACGTGAATAATTGATTTTATTCCTTGCCTTTGACTCCCTGCATCATTCCTAATGAGACAAGGCAGGCTGAAGCTGAGCAATGAAGCATCTACAAGTAGCCTCCTCTAAACCAAATGTCAGAAAATGATACTACCATATCTGAAAAACAGCTGAGATTTTAGTTTCCTGTTGCTTGAACCACCTTTTTTCCAATTGAGAGGCAATTTGACTAAATATAAAACTAAACATAGCTACTGGTGAACCAGTTCAAACAGTGTAAACACTTTTTCAAAGCAAAAAAATGTTCTTAGCTCATATAAAATTCAAATTTGTTTTTATTTCAATCAATGAACAGCTATTTTTGCAGCATAAGGTAATTATAATAGTGATCGTAAATTTTATTACCATGAGGGTAGATTTCCTTTGTGTACCAAATAGTGTTTTGTATTTTTGTTACAATTAGCATGCAGAATAGATCTTACCCTATGTGTTGTATAAAACCATCACAGCATCTGCAATGGTAGTCAGGATAACACTAGATTTTTGGGGCTGAAGTGATTTTTTTTTTTAATCAAAGCACATAAGAGAACCGGTCTTCAAATCTGCTTTGTAACCTGAGCTGTACATGTTTAGGGCGATATTGATGTGTCATGTTCTGGTGTTGAGCTTCAGTGTTGCTGAAGCTGAACACATCTAGGTAAATGGAATGCATTTCAACACAGACCTGACTAGTGCTTTGACGTTGGAAATGCTTTGGGGAGTCATATAGTGAGTTATGTGCCATGGAACGCCCTACAACTGACACGTTACTGTGGCCACAGTATTTATCCATCTGGTTGAATTATTCTTCTGGATATTAGTGACCCCAAGGATATTGATAGCAGCAAATTCAGTGATTGCAACGCTATTGACTGTCAAGGGAAAATGATTAGAATCTCTCCATTGCCAGAACCCAAAATTGCTTGTGGCACAGTCCCTATTTGTGAGACAGGAGGTCGTCTTCAAGTTCCAACTGCTCCAGAGGTGTATTTAATGCATTTGAACAGGTTGAATGTAAAAAAAAAACGAAGTTCTGAGAGCTCTAGTGGGACTGTGATAACATACTACTGAGCCAGGAGGCCTGTGTTCAAGACCCAGACATGCTTGTACAGTTTGATAAAATACCATCAACAAATTTCTTAGAGGCAGGCACCATGGGGGCTGGAGTGTATTACCACTCCAGCACCGATTTAACTGCACTCTCTTCCCTAATTTTTCCTTCGTTTTTGTTGTTGTTGCTCTGCCTGGTGGGCAGTGCTTGTTAATTGTTATTTGTCTGGTAACCAACTCATTTGGTGATGGGTATACAAAAAAAAAACAAAATTCTTATAAACATTTTTAATCAACCTGTTCAGAAGTGTTCATACATGGCTCTAGAGCAGGTGGGACCTGAACCTGTGGCTTCATGTCCAGAGGTAGGGACACTACCACTATGCCACAAGAACTCCAAAATTTATTTTTCTTCTTTTTATACCCAGAAGTTCTCTGACATACAACTGAATACCTTTTCTTCCCATCACCAAATCACCTGTGTTTTCTTCTTTCACCAACTAACCACCACCAGTTTTCTAACTGATTAAATTATGTGCAAAGCCCACTAAGGGCAATGTACAGCATCAAAGGTGAGGGAGAAGTAGGGAGAGGGAGGTGGCTGAATTCAATTGAGTTGGACCAAAAATCCTTTTCCTGCCCAAATGGGGGCAATTTTTGTTCAATTTTTGTTTGTAAACCCACAACCAAATCATTCAATTGAACAATGAAACAAGTAACAAATAACAAAGCTCTTAAGCCCTGGTTTAAGTCCCATCTGCTTCAGAGATGTGTCACAACATATCTCAAAAGGTTGACTAAAAATAACATAAACAAAATTTTTGTAGGGCTTTTGGAGCACAGTGGTAATGCTCCTACCTCTGAGCTGGAAGACTTCAAGTCCCACCTGCTCCAAAGATATGTCAGGAAAAGAGAGCTAGGGTCTTGGCAGTGTTGGCAACTTGTGAATTGATCATTTTAGTGGTGGGCGTCTAAAATTTAATTTTAAAAAAACCTGAATTTTCCAACTGTTTATGCTGTGGAGCCAATGGACCATGTACATATTAGTTGTAAGCACTGCACCCCTGTTTGTCTATTTAAAAAAATCTATTGTTGCTCTTCCAGTTGCACCACTGCCAGCCCCATGCTCCTGATCTCTGAGTACCCAATGCAGGGGGAGGGCAGGCAAATCAGCCTACTCTGGGACCTGGCTAAAGCAATCATCAGCAGGTTCAGGTAGGGGCCATGGAGGGCTTGTAATTCCCGAGTACCTGCTTCTCGTCCGTTGCTATGTTTGTGCCCAGGTGTCCGTGGAGAGGGAGCATGCTGTGTCCATCAGCATCCTCAAGGCCTTTAGAGAGAGAGGCGGGCACAGTGGGGCTGGATTATATTATCCCTCCCTGCAACACTAATTTGATTTCCTAGTTTCCTTCCTTTTGTTTTTCTGTGTTATTATGACACTGCCCCTGATGGATAGCGCTTGTTAATTGCTGTTTGGGTAACTTGATTATTAGTTTTCACAAGGAAAAAAGAGATGGATTCGTCATTTGGAAAATCATTGAATTTCTGGTCAATGGTAACACCACTGAATGTCAAGGGGCAGTAGTTAAATTATTGCTGATTGAAGATGGTCACTGCCTGACATTTGTGTGACACAAATGTTACTTGCAACTTGTCAGCCCAAACCTGGATATTGTCCAGACCTTGTTGCGTTTGGACATGGACTGCTTCAGTATCTAAGGACGTGTGATTGGTACTGAACATTGTGCAAGCATTGGTCAATATCCCCACTTCTGATCTTACTATGGAGGGAAGGTCATTGACATGACAGCTAAAGATGGTTGGGCCTAGGCCACTACCCTGGGGAACACTTGCGTAGATGTTCTGGCGCTGGGATGACTGACCTCCAACAACCATAACCACCTTCCTATGTGCCATGTATGTCTCCAACCAGCAAACTCCAACCAGAGTTTGATACCTGATACCCATTGATTCCAGTTTTGCTTGGGGTCCTTGAAGCCAAATGAAGTCTTGATGTACTTTCACCTCACCTCTTAAATGCAGCTCAAATGAGTAAACACATGGACGGGAGAGTTTTGGATGGCCTCAACTTTAAAGAGGATTAGAACTTGGGAGGCAGGTAAGAAGGGCAGTTTTAATCACATCAACAGCAGTAGGTAAAGAAGCAGGTTTACAGATTGTAAGTTCCAACATGAGGCATGAAGTCATGTGTTGTCTTATTAGTCTCTAAACTGACAGACCTGTCTCTGGAAATAGTGATGGAGAACGCATCCCTTTTAATGTACCAAAATATAAGTTTTCAGAGAGATTTAATTCAGATGTTTAAAATGACTAAGACACTAAACTATATTGAAAAGTTGAATCCCATAGATTCTGGAAGCCAGAAATAATTGTTTAAAAAATGCTGGAAATATTCAATAGGTCATTTAGCATCTCTAGAAAGAAAAACAGTTCTCATTTCAGATCGATGATCTTTCATCAGAAGTTAGGGCGTAAGAAATGTAACATGTTTTCAGCAAGGGTTTAGTAGGACGAGAATGAAAGGGTGGAAGATGGGAGAGAATGAATTACACAACTGCTACTCTTATAGGACCAAAGAGGATGATGTTGGGGCACAAGATAGGAAAAAGATATGCCTGGAGCGGATACCTGCTCTCTGAAAGATTCAAAAATAGCAGAAACAGGCAAAGGGAAGAAAACTAAATGGTGAGACTGTGTTTATGGTCTGAAACTGTTGAATTCAGACTGTAAAGTAGCTAACCTCACTACATCGATGAAGGCAGACTATAATGAACTAAATAGGTTGGGGGGTTACCAGGATACATGTGACTAAGTTAAACAATTATAGACAACATAGATTCCCCTCCCCTCCCCTCCCTTGTCCGCCTTCCACAGAGACTGTTCCCTCCGGGACACTTCTTTCATCCCCAACACCTCCCCACAACCCTATGGCACCTTCCCCTGTAACCCACAAAGGTGCAACACCTGCCCATTTACCTCCTCCCTCCCCAGTGTCCAAGGGCCCAAACATACCTTCCAAGTGAAGCAACACTTCACCTGCACTTCCCAGGATCCAGTCTACTGCATTCGCTGCTCTCAATGTGGTCTCCTTTACGTTGGGGAAACGAAGTGTAGACTTGGCGACTGCTTCACAGAACATTCACGTTCTGCTCGCAAAAAAGACCCTGAACTGCCTGTTGCCTGCCACTTCAACGAACCACCCTGCTCCCTGGCCAACATCTCTGTCTCTGGCTTGCTACAGTGTTCCAGTGAAGCCCAACGCAAGCTGGAGGAACAACGCCTCATTTTGCGCTCCGGGACCCAACAGTCCTCCGGACTCAATATTGAGTTCAATAATTTTAGGGCCTAAACTCTCCCATGTCCCAGGCCCTTACCCCACACACCAGGCCTTGTTACCACATAGCCTGCCATTACACACCCCCTGTTGTTAGTCACTAACAGTCCCCATTAACAACTTTTCACCCTCCCAGCCTGATCATTAGCAACTCCTTTGTCTGTCCAACTGTCTTTCTCTCTCTTTGGGCTCTATCCTATCGTTTACTCCCTACCCCACCCACCTCCTTATTTTCTGCATATAAACTGACGTTTTCCCAGCCACCACCAGGTCTGAGGAAGGGTCACCGGACCTGAAACGTTAACTCTGTTTTTTCCTTCACAGATGCTGCCAGACCTGCTGAGCTTCTCCAGGAACTTTGCTTTTGTTCCTGATTTACAACATCCGCAGTTTTTTACAATAGACAATAGACAATAGGTGCAGGAGTAGGCCATTCGGCCCTTCGAGCCAGCACCACCATTCATTATGATCATGGCTGATCATCTACAGTCAGTATCCTGTCCCTGCCTTATCCCCATAACCCTTGATTCCATTTTTGGTTTTTACACAATTATAGACCTGATTTAGAAATCTGGAGGTAGCAGTGTATAAATTTGTTACACAACTGAAACAAGAGCCAAATGGTTTACTATCATTATGTACCAAAGGTAAGTTTGATATTGAGTGGTGGGATTCATGGGCCTTGATGTTCACTCCTGAGACATGTAGCTTCAGTAAGGAAATTTCTCAGCTTTCCAATCCCACAGGATTTTATCTTAGAATATCCTCCAATACTGAAGCAGTCCATATTCAAATGCAGCAAGACATTGACAGTATCCAGGATTGAGATGACAAGTGACCATCTCCAACAAGAGAGAATCTATTCATTACCCCTTGACATTCACTGGCATTCCCATTTCTGAATTCCCCATTAACAACATGCTAAGGGTTACCATTGAACTGGATGAGTCATGCATGTACAGGCTTGGAAATATGTCGCCATTCCTTTATTGTTGCTGCACCAAACTCCTGGAATTCCCTGCCTAACATCCCTGTAGGTCAACATACACCAAATTAGTGATTTAAAAAGGCAGCTCACCACCACTTTTGAGCGCAGCTATAGGTATGTACATATATATGTATAGCAACTGTCTAAAATTGTTATTGGGCATTGGAGCAACATCTGTTCTTTCCCTGGTTCCACAGAGAAAAATATTAACATAATCTGTCCCGTTGGGTAAGCAGCCCCCAGTAAAGGTTGTTGTAAGTTCAATAACATTATCTTACATGAATTGGCAGAGATTACCGATGTATAATTCAAAATTGCAATCCAAGTCCTCTACATGTTTCAGTAGACCCTTGTTTGAAACAGGTAGGTGCTTTATTCATCAATCTCAGGATTAAGGTGCTAGCAGCTGGCCTATCAATGTAAAACAAGCAAACATCTGACAATACGACTACCCATTACATCAGACACTCAGGCACGCACGCGCACACGTGCACACACTGCCATCAAACTAGATCATTAAAAAGAGTAACATAAACAATATCCTTGCAGTAATTGTTCTTCTGCAGAACAACCACCAGTAATGTCCACACTTTACCTATGAAAATGCAGCCAATTCTACATTCTGAAGAAGGGTCACAACCTGAAACGTCAACTTTCCAGCTCCTCTGATGCTGCCTGGCCTGCTGTGTTCCTCCAGCTCCACACTGCGTTACCTCTGACTCCAGCATCTGCAGTTCTTGCTATCTCTACTATCTGCTCTTCTGTTTGACATTAGGTGTTGCACCTTCTCAAGAGCTTTTTGAAAATTCAAAGATACCACATTAAATAGACTGCCTATACCTCTATGTATACTACCCTAGTGACATCTTCAAAAAATATAACCATGTTTGTGAGACACACCCTTCTTTCCAGAAACCATATTGGGTGTTTATAACAATCTGTCTATACAGTTATGTACTTTATCTCCTCAATAATCAATTTTGGCAACGTGGCTAGAGTTAAAGAAAAGCTATTGAACTTAAAATTGCTCAGTGCGACGTGGTTGCATGAGACATACTTGATTATTCACCTGTCACTTTGTAACTTAAACTGTAGGCTTTTCAGAAAGATACTGAAGTCTCTTAAAGAACGAGAACAAAGAAGAACAAGGAACAGTACAGCACAGAAACAGGTCTTTCAGCCCTCCATGCCTGCACTGACACATTTTGCCCTTCCACACTAAAACAGCCTTCACTTACAGGATCCGTACCCCTCTATTCCTTTCCTATTCATGTATTCATCCAGCTGCTTCTTGAATGTTGCTATTGTGTCCGCTTCCACAACCTCTTCTGGCAGTGCGTCCCAGGCACTCAAAATACTTTGTGTGAAAAACTTGCCTCGCACATCTGTTTTAAACTTCCATGCCAGAACTTGAACCTGCGTCCCCTAGTAATTGACTCCTCCACCCTGGGAAAAAGCCTCATACTTTCCATTCTATCCATGCCATTCACAACCTTATAAGTTTCTGTTACATCACCTCTCAACCTCCTGCATTCCAGTGAAAACAAATCCAGTCCATCCAACCTTTCTTCATAGCTAAAATCCCCCACACCAGGCAACATCCTGGTAAAACTCTTCTGTACCATCTGCAAAGCTTCCACATCCTTCTCGTAGTGTGGTGACCAGAACTGTACACAATATTCCAAGTGTGGCCTAATTATAAAGTTCCATAAAGCTGCAGCATAACTTGCCTATCCTCATGCTCAATGCCCCTTCCAATGAAGGCAAGCATGCCATAGGTCTTTTTTATTACCTTATCTACCTGCACTGCCAGCTTCAGTGATCTGTGGACCCGCACACCCAGATCCCGCTGCATATCAATATTCCTAAGGGTTCTGCCATTCACTGTACAATTTCCATGTGTGCTTGACCTTCTAAAATGCATCACCTCACATTTGTCCAGATTAAACTGCATCTGCCATTTTTCTGCCCATGCCTCCAACTGATCTATATCGTGCTGTATCCTGTGACAATCCTCCCCACTATCCGCAACTCAACAATCTTTGTATCATCCGCAGACGTACTAATTAGACCAGCCACATGTTAAACACAGAATATATCATTTACCAGGTAAGCTTTGTAGATCAAGTTATGATTTTTTTAACCACATTACAGTCCAAACCTCATTTCTGTTCTTAACATTTTCAGTTTAGTGCAAATTGAAGATGATAACGAAAAGAATTTGAGAAACAGATTCAGATATTTCAATGGATTCTATTCTCACTTCTGGTAGTAACTTGGGCTAACTGCTCATTACTTTTCACCATTACTTTTATTATAAGAATATATACTTATTTGCTTCCTTTTCATCAGTAAATTTGGTTAAAACTTGAGAAATTATTTTTAAATAACATTCAGATAACATAATTTACCTTACACACACACACACACACACACACACAGTGGTGTTAGCTTATTACCTGGCAGACAAAGATGGCTATCACTTTTCCTAGCTGTCAGCAAAACAAATAAATTATTACTTGCCTTCAAAATTTACTTGGCGATATTTTCAACATTAAGGCAAAATTACATTGAAGTCAGTTCTCATACTCGACTGTCCCTTTCCTTCTTTCTCTACTTAAACCTTAATGAACATTCAGAAGTTTATTGCAGACAGTTTTCCTGATAAAGTAGATGACCGTAAATGTTGATATAGCACAATCCAAATTCAGCTTTAAGATCAAAACTAAATTGGCCTATGAATCAAATTCTGTCTGAGGTCAGGCATGTTTGGGCTGTATACTGCACGCCGAATTGCAAAAACAATTCAGTTTGCACAAAGTACTTGTACTGCCTAATCGTATCATTATGCTGGTATGTAGACAGAGACAGTGGTTGGGAGGGTGGGGAATTTGGATATTGTTACGTGTCTATCAATATTTAACGTCAGCCAGTACCTCTTAAAGGGTAGATGTATTCTGGCTGCAGAAACCGGATGAAGAGTTTCTTTGCAAAAGTATCATTGGAACAATTAGCAGAGGGCAGCAGCATTTACTGATGCTGCCTTAGATGCAATAATAATAGAAGGGCATTTTTATTCCACAATGTGCAGGAAGCCCTCAAGGCATCTAATCTGCTATCAGTGGGAAGAATTCAAGTCATAGAGTTATACAGCTCAGGAATAGACCCTTTGGTCCAACTTGTCCATGCCAGCCAGATGTCCTAAGTTAATTTAGTCCCATTTGCCAGTATTTGGCCGTATCCCTCTAAACTCTTCCTATTCATATACCCACCCAGATGCCTTTTAAATGTAATTGTACGAGCTTCCACCACATCCACTGGCAGCTCACTGTATACCTGCAACTCCACATTCAAGGAACTATGAACTTGCACCCAAAGGTCTCTTTGCTTGGCAATACTCCCCAGGGCCCTACCATTAAGTGCATAAATCGTGCCCTGATTTGCCTTTCCAAAATGCAACACTTCACATTTATCTAAATTAAACTCCATCTCCGCTCCTTGGCCCATTGGCCCATCTGATCAAGGGCCCACTGCACTCGGAAATAGCCTTCTTACTGTCCACCACACCACCTAATTGGTGTCATCTGCAAACTTACTAACAATTCCTCCTATATTCACATCCAAGTCATTTACATAAATGACAAAAAGCAGTGAACCCAGTACTGATGCTGGTGGCATGCCGCTGGTCACAAGCTTTCAGTCCAAAAAATATGAGACACTTTTCACCCAGAACATTGCTGCAATGCCAAAACAGCATTCAAAGAAATATAGAAAACAGGAGCAAGAGTAGGCCATTCAGCCCTTCAAGTCTGCTCCACCATTCATTACTATCATGGCTGATGATCCAACTCAGTAGCCTGTTCCCACTTTTGCCCCCATGTTCTTTGACCCTTTAGCCCCAAGTGCAATATTTCATTCCTTCTTGAAATCATACAATGTTTTGGCCTCAATTGCTTTCTGTGATAGCAAATTCCATAGACTCGTCACTCTCTGGCTGAAGAAATCTCTCCTCATCCCAGTTCTAAATGATGCTGCATCCTTAGATTGTGACTCCCTGGTTCTGGACTCCCCCACTATTGGGAATATCTTTCCTGCATCTACCTTGTCCAGTCCTGTTAGAATTTCATTGGTTTCCATGAATTCCCCCCTCATTCTTCTAAACACTAGTGAATACAATCCTAACGGATTCAACCTGTCTTCATACATTAGTCTTGCCATCCCAGAAATCAATTTCGTAAACATTCCCTCCACTCCCTCTATAGCAAGCACATCCTTCCTCAGATAAGGAGACTGAAACGGCACACAATATTTCAGGTATGGTCTCACCAAGCCCTTGCATAATGCAGCAATACATCTCTGCTCCTGTATTCAAATCCTCTTGTCATAAAGGTCAACACGCATCCTCTTCTGCCTACTGAATCTGCATGCTTACCTTCAGCAACAAGTGTATGAGGACACCACATCTCATTGCACATTCTTTATTTATAGCATTCAGATAATAATCTTCCTTCCTATGTTTACTACCAAAGAAGATAACCTCATAATTATTGACATTGTACCACATGTACCATGCATTTGTCCCTCACTCAACTTGTCCAAATCACACTGAAGCACCTTGCATGCTTCGTGCAGCTCATCCTCTCACCCAGATTTGTATCATTTGAAAATCTGCTGATAATACATTTAATTCCGTCATCCAAATTA
Organism: Ginglymostoma cirratum; assembly: GCA_024137785.1. NCBI lineage: Eukaryota > Metazoa > Chordata > Chondrichthyes > Orectolobiformes > Ginglymostomatidae > Ginglymostoma > Ginglymostoma cirratum. The sequence goes on from JAHRHZ010000021.1 coordinate 39,860,805, forward strand.
TTTGCATGTATTGTGAATAGCTGGGGTCCAAGTACTGATCCATGACGTCCCTCACTATTCATTGCCTACCATTTGGAAAAAGACCAGTTTATTCTTACTTTTTGTTTCCTGTCTGCTAACTAATTTTCTACTCATCTTAATATGCTATGTCAATCCCATGCATTTTAATTTTACACAGTAATCTCTCATGTGGGACTTTGTCTAAAGCTTGCTGAAAATCCAAATAAACCAAATCCACTGGCTCCTCCTCATCAACTCTACTAGTTAAGTCCTTGAAGAACTCCAGTAGATTTCACAAGCATAATTTTCCTTTCATCAATCCACTTTGCCTCTGTCTGACCCTGCCATTGTTTACCCAATGCTCAGCTACTAATTCTTTTACAATAGAGTCTAGCACTTTCTCCACGTCTTACATCAGGCTGGCTGGTCTATAATTCCCAGCCTTCTCTCTGCCTCCCTTCTTAAATGTAGAGGAGGGAGGTGGATTACATTAGCTACCTTCCATTCTGTAAGAATTGCTCCAGAGTTTACAGGATCTTGCAAAATGATCACCGTTGCATCCAATACTTCTAGGGCCACTTCCTTACATACTCTGGAATGTAGATTATGAGGGATTGAGGATTTATCGGCCTTTCATCCCTTCAGTTACCCCAAGATCATTTCCCTACGAATACAGATTTCCTTCAATTCCTTGCACTCACTGGCCCTCTGTCCCCCAACATTACTGGTATTCAATAATCTAACTAGAGTTTAGGTCTGCCTACTACTATGCTCTGCTCATATCTCTTTATTAAATTTGCAAACTTACTTACCACACGCTCGAGACATTCAAACTGCGCCACCCCCCCACACCTCGATCTTCTGAGAATCACTCCTCCCCCTCAAATCACACATTCACCAAATTTACAATTTCCACTGACTTTCAATATACATCATGCACACTGACTAGCAGCTAGTCCTGCATTACATGCACATTCTCCAAATATGTAACAAGACTATCACTAATACACTCCCTTCTTTCTTCTAGGAGAACATTGTACACAACGCTAGACAGCAGGCTGGTACTAAAAGGGAGAGAATTCTTCAGAGATCCTCCTTCTCACTTGAAGAAATTATACTTGCCATCGTGGGGAAGGGCTACAGTATATACCGAGGTGATTGGCAACACTAAAAGAGGCAATTTGGGCTGCACATGATTTTGTTTCTGACCTCAACCTATTATTCCTTCTGACTCTCACTATGCATACACTGCATGACAAGTGGCAGATGCATTCAATATCCCATTTATTCTTTTTATTCTTCATTTTGTCCTTGTCCCTCACTTCATTTCAGCTTCAGAGTATGTGGAAGCTCTTGTGCCCTCAGGTGGTGCACTATTAACAGATACATGTACCAGTTCATATACTGGCAGTGTGCAAACTTTTCAAACAACAAAGCAGATGGTCAACACATGGTAACTCATCAGAGACATGTCTGCAGGAGCTATAGCAGATTCATTCCAAAAAGTCATCATCTACAGGGAAATTCTTGCTCTCTATGAACACTGACATGAACTTGTGCACAACGTAAGATAGAATGTCAGGCTTTGTGGTGAACAACGATCATGTTTGCTGAAAAGATACACATCATTTTGTCCTACGATCACAGACTGAATTTTAATATGCAGGAATGTGTGGGTTTGGATGTGGGTACCAGTTCAAAATTGACAAAAGTTCCACAGAGACAGGGATTCCAGATACTGAGAACTTTTTGCTGACTTCAAGACTTCTGAACAAACTAGTTAATCACAAAAATTATGCATCAATCAGCGTTCCATTGAAATAGAGTACAACTAGATGAAGGAACTGAGGCCAAGCAGATACTGGAAGATTCAGCAAGTGGAGAAGGTTCCTCAGTATGAGGACATACCTACCCAGAATATTCAGGGATTGATTGTCTTATCTAAACTTGAGCAGGTGTACTGTGTGAGATGGATGCACTTCAGTAGAGGCATGCTTACTACATGCACATTGTTTTGCAGATGCCAAATGTCAATAATGCTCTCTACTAATATCTAAACAGATTCCACATCTTCAATACCACTTGGCATGTGACCATAAGCTATATAAGTACAGGTAAATGCTTGGTATCTTGGTAGCTGTTATGGTGCCAATGGCATTTGATCCACCATTACAAACCAAATAGTGGCCACTGGAAGACACAGGCTATCTGTTGATGATGCAACTCATGACTCTGATGTGTAATTCACACATGTAGACTGCATAGATGCATAGAAAACAATGCTGCCTCATGAAATGTTATTGCAGTGGCTACTGGCATACTGATAACATACCCCTGACATCTGAATGCACTGAAAGAGATCCACAGTACTTGGAAAAACAGGGGACAAGTGGCCTGGGTCCTGCACAACTTCATCATCATGAGGATACAACCCTTGCTACTATCTACATGCTGAGCAGTTGAGGAGCAGGAGCATGAGGATGAGGAGGAATTGAGGGGACAACATTGACAATTCCTTTCTACCTGAGTCGCCATGAAGATTTCTTCTGATTACAATGCCAGTAACTCAAACCCCAATTTTATATTCATTCACAGATTCACCCCTACCTGCCTTCTGTCACTGACTATCACAGTGTTCACTTTGGCATGCTGCAAAAATATAAATCTCCACAACACAAACTTTCACACTAAATTTGTCAATGAAATCAAATCATCTTGCACACAAAAACCAACTACTTAGCAACTGCATCCCTTCACTTGGGGTTCCAATGCACTGACACTCTAGTGACTGCGGCATGGTTGATGGAAAGCTGTGTCTCTCAGGGGATGGAGATGCCTTTGCCGGATGACTGTATCCACTGACTGTACTATCTTAGCTTCAGATAACTGGCTAACGGGCAACAGCAAGGGCACATGGCATGTCAAGATTGTGCAAATTTTCTGCAAGAGTAATGTAGTTAGACTCATTCCCCACATTTTCACTATAGTTCTACATCATTTTTCTTTTCAGATAATTACCCAATTAATCTGTTGTTAAATTTGCTCCCACTGCTCTTTTCAAGCTTTGCAAGCTAATTTTTTGTCTGAAGTCCTGAAGAAGGGTAATCCAAAACGTTGACTGCTCCTTTCCTCCAGATGCTGCCTGGCCTGCTGTGTTCTTCCAGGCTTCTGCTTGTCTACCTTAGATCCAGCATCTGCAGTTTTTGTCTCTACCACAGACTGCAACATTGACAGATCCTGTGAAAGGTTGCGTATGTAAGATAAATGTGACATTAGGATACCGATGCATTAGGATGGCGAGGAAGCCCACAGGTCTGTGTCTGTACAGTGCCTGGGTCTGGGTGTGACGTTGTTTCCCTTTAAAGATCTCACATTGGCAGCTCCTCCGTCAATGGTCGCTCACTCTGCCCACTCCCACTGTGGTCACAGCCATTCCCTTCCCCATTGCACACTTTCAATTTCAGATTAGTAAGGTGCCAGGTGGACCACGGATAGGGTGCCAAGATGCAAGTTGGCAAGGGGAGCCAGGTAAGTAATGATTGTTTAGGGTAAGGCAGGGTGGGAGATATCAGGTACACAGGAGATCAGAGGTTGGTCTTGGGTCCAGAGCGGTGAAAGGGGGAGGCTGATTGCATGCCCAATCCTCAGCAGAGTTGGGCCTGGAGCAGGGGAAGTGTTGTCAGGTCTCTCAGTGTGTGGTCAATGGGGCTGGCGGGTTGAGTCGGGTCCCAAGATCTGAGGATGGGCTTCATGTTCTGGGCATAGTTTAGGGGAGCAAGTTGGGGAGGCTAAATGGAAGAATGGAGGTCAGGTCCCAGAGGAACGAGTTATTTCCAGGAGGATTTTCCAAACCCGTGACCACTACCATCTAGAAGGATAAGGGCAACAGGTACATGGAAATCACCTTGAAACTGCCCTCCAAGCCACACCATCCAGACTTGGAAATGTATCACCATTCCATCAGCGTCGCTGTGTCTATGATCTGGAACTCCCTCATTCCCGACATTGTGGGTCTACTTAGAGCACATGGACTGCAGAGTTCCAGAAGGCAGCTTGCCACCAGCTTCTAAACGGGAATTAGGTACGGGCAATAAATGCTGGGCCGACGGTGCCCACAATCCCATGAACTAATAAAAAGAAAGAGGGGTTGTGCCCTTTCAGTCCTTAGATGACATAAAGGAACTGGAGGAGTGTGGTTGGATAAGTGTATGCTAAGTTGAGGGTCAATTTAATAGTTACCCAAGAGTTAGACAAAGATTTTAATTAAGAGTAATCAAGATTTTATGGTGCGACTATTTACTCAACTGCAGTGGGATCACCGGAATTCTCTGATTTAAATGGGTATATTTGGAGTGTTCTAAGCATAGGGAAATTGCTCAGTGGAATGGTGAATTTCCCAGGCAACTCCTTGCAGTCTGCTAAAATAGAGATTCTGCAGGGTTGCCATGCGTAACTCCCAACACGCTTCAGAAACAACCACCTGAGCATCAGGAAATATAGCCCACGTGCCAAATTATCTAATTATGCTCCATTCTGTAACTATGTTTGGATACTTAACCATATACCACAGCACATAATTTTATCATAATGAATAGCGTATACAAAACTTCAAACCATTAGACTGTACAAAATTGTGTACCTTCTTACACTGATGCGCTCAAATTCATTACATTTCTGCATGCAAACAATGTTTGCTTTGAGAAAATACAACAGATTATCATGACTACTTTTTTTAAACAAAACTGGTCGAATACATCAGTGCATATTGTGAAGTAATATTTATTTTAAAATTTACCAAACAAATTATCATTTCAAACTTCTACTGTAGCTTGTGTGTTTCTAAAATTTACCTACCAGTGAGGGTAACTTGTGCATCTTTGACTTTGAAATTTACAATCTGATCCATATTTCTGCCCAGCCGCACTGCATATTGTCACACAAAATATCGTCAGCAAGTTAAACCCTACAGCTTTAGTGAACAGTCAAACACATTTCCTGAATAACACCAATGAAACTGGCTAAAAATATTTAGAGGTGTCATCTTATTTCCGTTTGTCGTTGCAGTACACCAGACTCAACCCTTCAGGGAGGTCCCAGATGATTGTGAAAGACAACTGAAGTCTGAGAATACTTTTGCAGCAATATTCAAACGATACAAGTTGTATAATAAAGCAGAAATAGTCAGGAACCAATCCTAATGTTAAAAGATAATATTAAACTGCTTTCTGCACTCTTGGAGACTAAAACTGATTCTTGGTTTATATTTTCAATGGCATGATTTGTAGCCGCCACTTTTGTCCAAAAAGACTGATAGAATCTCGAACCTCCCGGACAATCTTAAAAGCTGAGCCTCGTCAACTTCTCGCTTCTCAATCCTCATGTCTCATTCGCACTTGCGCACATCCGTCCCTGACCAAAACAGACACACTATTCTGCGGGGATAAAAGGTACTGCAGATGCTGGAGAATCCGAGATAACAAGCATGGGGCTGGATGAACACAGCAGGTCAAGCAGCATCATAGGAGCAGGAAAACTTGACGCTTCGGGCCTAAACCCTTCATCAGAAATGGGGGACGGGAAGAGGGTTC
>JAHRHZ010000021.1:39866792-39892695 GCA_024137785.1 Ginglymostoma cirratum
GGGCCAGTGTAGGTACGGAAGAGGGATTGTTCCACATAACCTACAAAGGTACGGAAGAGGGATTGTTCCACATGCGGGCTATGACAGTTCTTGGAACAATATGTCAATGCCAATCTCCCCTTTCCTGATGCAAATCACTGATCTCTGCTGCATTGACAGCGATTCATTTACAGTTTAGTCTTGGCTTTCTTAATGTGCCTGTGAACTGACGACTGGAGTATGCTGGAGAAGACACTTATCACAGACTGGAAGGAGACAGTGCCAAATAAGTTAAAAGTAGTGACAATATTGACAGTTGCTTGCAAGGAATGGTCTCCTCGCCCAGAAAGCAGATCATTTTGCTGCAGGAGACTGCAGATATCTGTCAAAAGTAAGAAGTGGCTGTCTAATACACTGCTGGTCAGATGATTCCAAGAAAAAATCTCTCAGCCTACATACCCTGTTTGCTGACCATTACACCTTATGAGCAATCATCTTCACCTGCTATCTTCTGACAGTCTTAGTAACTGCATTTGTTCCTCTTGCTTCAATCTCTGCCTCCATCTAAATCAAACCGGCTGCAATCACACTGAAATGGCATCAAGAACTCACCAAAGCAAGGAGGCAAGACAACGCTGAAAACTCTACTGGCAATTGTACTAAAACATGAATTTGTCAAAATGACACACAGGTTGAGGTAACACAACCACTCTTTACCCACTGGAACCAAGAATAAACACAGTCTTATTGGGTGAAATACCTGAGAAAATTCCTCAGAGTATATAAAGAGACTGAGACTAAACCAAGATATCACATTGACCCCGGTATAGATTATTGGCTGTAAGATATCTTTCCTAAGCGGTGAATGTCTCCCCAGCTTAGAAAAATGTTGCAGGTTCTATTAAACAAATTAGCACTGCACTAGCCAGCAACCTAGTCCACAGATAAAATGTTATTTGGGAAAAAACAATATAACATCCTACTTTGACCATTACACAATCCCTGACCCCTACATAACTAGCCAATTGACAAAAGTGGTCTATGTAAAAATAATCAACTCCATTAGTTATTTTAACCAACCTGTTCAGAAATGTTATGACACACCTCCAGGGCAGGCGGGAATGAACCCAGATCATCTAGCTCAGAGGGAGGGGTACTACACTGCGCCACAGGACCCTAACATATTTGGCTGGATTTGAACCTGCCTGGGAAGACTCCAATGGATGCTAAGCTATCAGCCTTATCCAGTTAGCCACAACCAACTACAACTAAACTACCTCATTTCAGTAACTGTTTAAACCACTGTGACTGAGCTCTCTGAAGCTATCAAAGTAGCTGAAATATCTTAAACTGGAAACTAATGGATAACTTCTTCTGTGTGCCTTCCAGAACCCATTCCAAAGGGACCTAAAACTGGATACGGTTATAACTGAAGCTAATCGAGCTCTAGTATAACAAAATAACACATCTGTAGTGAATTATTCTGTAAATACAACCTAGAATCCTGTGTTCAGAGATAATGGGAACTGCCGTTGCTGGAGAATCTGAGATAACAAGGTGTAGAGCTGGATACACAGCAGGCCAAACAGCATCAGAGGAGCAGGAAAGCTGACATTTCGGGTCTGGACCCTTCTTCAGAAATGGGGGAGGGGAAGAGCATTCTGAAATAAATAGGGAGAGGGCGGTGGCGGATGGAAGATGGATAAAGGAGAAGATAGGCGGAGAGGAGACAGACAGGTCAAAGTGGCAGGGATGGAGCCAGTAAAGGTGAGTGTAGGTGGGGAATTAGGGTGGGGATAGGTCAGTCCAGGGAGGACGGACAGGTCAAGGAGGTGGGATGAGGCTGGTAGGAAGGAGATGGAGGTGGGGCTTGAGGTGGGAGGAGTGGATAGGTGGGAGAAAGGACGGACAGGTTAGGGAAGCGGAAACGAGCTGGGCTGGTTTTGGGATGCAGTCAGGGAAGGGGAGATTTTGAAGCTTGTGAAGTCCACATTGATACCATTGGGCTGCAGGGTTCCAGGCGATATATGAGATGCTGTTCCTGCAACCTTCAGGTGGCAGTGTTGTGGCACTGCAGGAGGCCCAGGATGGACATGTCATCCAAGGAGTGGGAGGTGCAGTTGTTTGTCATGAACCGAGCGTAGGTGTTCCACAAAGCAGTCCCCAAGCATCCGTTTGGTTTCCTCGATGTAGAGGAGGCCACATCGGGAACAGCGGATACAGTATACCACATTAGCAGATGTGCAGGTGAACATCTGTTTGATGTGGAAGGTCTTCTTGAGGCCTGGGATGGGGGTGAGGGGGGAGGCGTAGGTGCAGGTGTAGCACTTCCTGCGGTTGCAGGGAAAAGTGCCGGGTGTGGTGGGGCTGGTGGGGAGTGTGGATCGGACAAGTTAGTCACAGAGAGAGTGGTCCCTCCGGAAGGCAGATAAGGGTGGGGAGGGAAAAATGTCTTTGGTGGTGGGGTCAGATTGTAGATGGCGTAACTGCCGGAGGATGATGCGTTGGATCCGGAGGTTGGTGGGTGGTACGTGAGGACAAGGGGTATTCTGTTTTGGTTGTTATTGCGGGGAGGGGGTGTGAGGGATGAGTTGCAGGAACGACGAGAGACACGGTCGAGGACGTTTTCAACCACTGTGGAGGGGACGTTGCGGTCCTTGAAAAACAAGGACAACTGGGATGTCCAGGAGTGGAATGCCTCATCTCGGGAGCAGATGTGGCGGAGGCAAAGGAATTGGGAATAGGGGATGGCATTTTTGCAGGAAGGTGGGTGACAGGCGGTGTATTCTAGGTAGCTGTGGGAGTCGGTAGGCTTGAAATGGATATCGGTTTCCAGGTGGTCCGTCCTTCCTCCCACCTATCCACCAGCATCATCCCGCCTCCTTGACCTGAGCTTCCTCCCTGGACTGATCTATCCCCACCTACACTCACCTTTACTGGCTCCATCCCTGCCTCTTTGACCTGTCTGTCTCCTCTCCTTTATCCATCTTCGATCCACATCTCCTTCTCTCTCTATTTATTTCAGAATCGCCTTCCCCTCCCCCATTTCTGAAGAAGGGTCTAGACCTGAAATGTCAGCTTTCCTGCTCCTCTGATGCTGCTTGGCCTGCTGTGTTCATCCAGCTCTCCACCTTGTTATCCTAGAATCCTGTGTGCTTACATTAAACTTCAGGAACAGCAGATAAACTATCATTTCTTTTCACACCACTGGCTATATTTCTGTTCCTTGTAGAATGTTCATATTTTAAACATTATAACTGGACATGTTCATATTTTCCCACTGTAATGGGTGTGGATTTAGGTAACTGACATCCTGATAAACAACCAACCAGGTGTCATATGTGTTATTGAACAAATCACATGTGATTTTTTTTTGCTTCAATATGGATTGCAACGTCCCAAGCTGCAACTCCAAAATCAGTTTAAGCTGTCTTTGTAATATTCTAGAAGTATCTAGAATCCCTACAGTGTGGAAACAGGCCCTTCGGCCCAACAAGTCCACACTGAACCTTGGAGCTTCCCACCCACACCCGTCCCCTTGTAACCCACCTAATCTACATATCCCTGAACACTACAGGCAATCTAGCATGGCCAATCCACCTAACCTGCACATCTTTGGATTGTGGGAGGAAACCAGAGGAAACCCACACAGACACAGGGAGAATGTGCAAACTCCACACAGACAGTCACCCGAGGCTGGAATCGAACCTGGATCCCTGGCGCTATGAGGCAGCAGTGCTAACCACTGAGCCACCGTGCTGCCCTCTATTCATTGATCAGAGCTGGAAACAAATGAATTTTAATATATAAATATCTTAATAAGACTTGATTTGACTAAAACTACAGAATGGATCTCATTTTTGTCACCGTCCTTTCCACATGGTGACTAAGTCTTGTCAAACTAATCCTGTAAACCTGATGGTCATACAGTCACAGAGCCATAGAGTTATACAGCACAGAAACAGACCCCTCAGTCCATGCTGACCATGTTCCCAAACTAAACTCATCCCTCCTGCTTGTGCTTGGCCCATATCCCTCCAAATGTTCCTATTCATGAACTTATCCAAATGTCTTTTAAACATTGTAACTGGACCTGCATTCACCACTTTCTCTGGCAATTCATTCCACACACCAACCATTTTCTGTGTAAAAAAGCTGCCCCTCATGCCCTTTTAAAATCTTTCCCCCTCATCTTAAAAATATGCTCCTAATCTAACACAATCAGCATATCGGGGATAACAAGGCGTGGGGCTGGATGAACACAGCAGGCCAAGCAGCATCATAGGAGCAGGAAAACTTGACGTTTCGGGCCTAGACCCTTATCAGCATATCATTTTCTTCTTGATCTGGGATGTGAGGTGCTTCTTCCAGTTACTTTAAAATGGTATTAATAACTAAGAACGTGTTGAAAAACTTAGCCTCTGCACTAAGTGTGAGTATAAAACAATATTTTTTCCATGAAACATCCTAAATAAACTGCAGAAATACTGATCATCTGTCAGGAATCAGAGATATGTTCAGAAAATGTAAAGAATCACAACCATTTCCTTCAATCAGAGAATCCCAATGGTGCAGATAGAGGTTATTTGGTCCAACAAGTCTGCAATGACCTCCCTAAAAGCATCCCCCCAGAACCACCCCTGTGGGAGGAAGCTGGAGCAACCAGCAGAAACACAACACAGGCAGAACATGCAAGCTCCAGACAGATGCCCAAGGCTGGAAATGAAACCCTGGCTCTGTGAAGCAGCAGTGCTAATCGCTGAACCACCCCAGATCACCCCAGTTTATTTTCTGTAAATACTTCATTGATTTTGAGTTTATTCTCTGACATTAGGTAAAACAGTGAAAAATAACATGCCATGCTTCCAGCGAAGGCAGACTTGAAAAATAATCCCAGAAATGAAAATGAAGAGAAACTTCAGTCCAGACTGAAAGTGAATAGATTACATCAAGTGCTGGCTACTTACACTGAAAGAAAGCTGAAAGAAAGTTAGATAACTGAATGTTCCTATGGGAAACTATATTTGAGCAGTATAGTTGAGAAACACAAGAGTAATAACTTTCACCTTCTATGCTATTGAAAAAGTTCTGGAGGCATAACCAGTGAGAACCTGATTTTCTGTTAATTTTTGATACCCATGATAAACAATGTGTGTGTTCATGCCAGGGTGACATACTTGACAATATTTTAATACCATTTTTGTAAACATTCTTGCTAGTGCTTATAAAGGGACATGTGGGAAAATGGTCAAAAAGAAAACAAACTGCTTCCAGCATAAAAGCCATTATTAGTAATAAATAAAAGGGACAAGATTTAATATCAGTTTTTCTGCAATGGCATTGGTTTATGACAGATCTGTCATCAAACAGTCTTCAGCAAGAAGCCATTTATTGCGGTATTCATCACAGTCACGAGTCAGAAGTGCACTATTATTGCGCTACAATCAAATTACACATTTATACCAATGAAAACATACTAAGATGATTTGACAATGAGAAAATAAATTCTGAAATTTCTCCTCTGTTAAATAGGAAACAGCTGTTTCCAGGTTTCAGTTCTGCTCCACATTACATGCAGATTTACAAACTTGTCAGCGCAAAAGCTGCACTATGTACTTAGCCTGATAACTCAATGCAGAGATTATTGCAAACTGGGCTAGATACACAGGCAAGATACACCGCCTCTTCGACTTGTCTGCCTCCTCTCCACCTATCCTCTCCTCTATCCATCCTCTATCCGCCTCCCCCTCTCTCCCTATTTATTTCAGAACCCTCTTCCCCTACCCCATTTCTGATGAAGGGTTTAGGCCCGAAACGTCAAGTTTTCCTGCTCCTATGACGCTGCTTGACCTGCTGTGTTCATCCAGCCCCATGCTTGTTACCTAAGATACACCGCCTGCCTTTACAGCCCTAGCTCCTTGTTGTTTACAAAGCCAGAGGCGAGGATTGGGCTATTAAGCTAATTCTAAAAAAACTGACCCCTGCTGCAAAAGCCAACATATTTGGAATTCCTTTTAGTTTACAGTCTTAGCTACGCATTTTGGATGGAAGTGAAATCAGAAACTTTCATAATCCACCCAAGTGCAATGAGTCTAAAGTATTTTAAATTAAAATTTCATGGGAAATTGCCCATTAAGGCACTGTAATCAAAATGCAATTTCCATTGATTTACCCGATTAATCACATGGATATTTAAGCTAATAAATGAGAAAGATAATACGAGCAAAGTATAATTTAACCCCTCCCTGTTCCACCCAACCACAATCAGTACAATGCTTCTAAGTTACTAAATACCATGAGACAGATAATGTTGTCTGCTCACAATTTTGTCATGGTTGAGACCTGCTTTTCAGGTCTCCTCTTGCTCAGCTTAAAATATATATGCCAAGTACATTGAAGCAGCAAGGCTAAGTTAGAATTAGCAAAGCAAGTTTGCACTTCAAAAGCCAAAGGGAAAACTAAAGTGATGAATTAATGTCTGCTGTCTACTTATTCTAATTTTTGAGCAAGCCTTGATTCTGGTTGTTGAAAATCCTGTTGGATTTTCCATGGATTTCCCATGGTGTACCCAACACCATCTTTGTTTCTATCTACATTGCTGCTGTTCCTTCCAGGGGACCCTTGAAATGTGAAATGTGTCTTGTGTCAATAACATGTCTGTGGAGTCTTTTAACGATGGGGGTGGGGGAGGGGTGGTGGTGGGTAGCTGCTATACTGTAGCTACCACATAGTTCTAGCAGACCATGAGACTCCCCTGAATTTAATGCCTGCCATAGGTGCATAGGAAGGATCTTCAGGTTGATATTCAACCTATCTGGTAATATCATGAAAACACCTTCTGTTGCCATCTAGTTCCTTAAGTGGGACTTGAACCCAGAGCTTCTGGCTCAGTAAGAGAAAATGATGCTGTGTGTTGTACCACAAGACCTGCAAACATTGCTACTATGCAAAAGATATGCCATTATGAGCTTTGGTTGAAGAGTATCCTTAACTTCAATTGGCAGCAGATTTAGCATACAATTTTAGCAGCCACTTAGGGTTTTGAGTTTTAAAAGCTTGTAGGTGTTGTTGTGTAAAGGCATCAGCATCCAGTGGAGCTGCAGTTCATTCATCATAAATAGTACAGTGTAGGAGGAGCTACAACTGTCTGGAGCTCTATAATAGTGCAGACTAAAACATGGACATGAACCGTGAAGATAGATTAGTCCTTACCCGAAGTAACTATAAATCAGAGCCTGGTTTATCTATGATTACCATATGCAGCATTTAGTATTAGTGTTACTTTGCATTTTAAGCCTGAAAATAGTTCTTGATTTTGCCTTCTCCTCGCCCAGTATGTCATGAACCCAAACTCATAGTGTGCTATCAAACTCATGATGTGCTGCCAAGTTCATAGTGTGCTATCATATTAAAAGATAAATTATGGATTCATTACCCAGAAAACTGTGACAGCAGTGAAAGTCAAGAAACTAAATTGATATCATCTGGATCAGTGAAGAATGCAAAAAGTATTTTTTTCAAGAAATCATTGGTACAGCTTTCAGAGCTGACAGCAGCCAGAAAAAAAATAGTGAAATCTTGATGATATTTTGATGATTTGAATGACAAGTTCAACATTTTGTTCAACAACTAAGATATTTTGTCAATTTCATCCATTAAAATTTTTAAAAATTGAATAAAAGTAAAGGGTGAATCTGATCACTTCATTGAATTTGTCACGAAAACTTTGCCCGCAGAAAAGAAATCAGCACTAATGACATCATGTCAGATATTTATTATTTGGTCAAAAAAATTAATGAATCTTATTGACTGAAGCTATTTTGAGAAAGTTCAACCTACAGATCTTTGAAGATCCTTCAACCATCCTGGAAAAAGAATACCTTAATTCATCTCCATGAAGAAGCCATGTTGGTAATGGAAAAACAAATTTTACATTGAAAACAACATTTAAAACTGCAGAAACTTCAACAGCTTTCAGTTTTAGTACTAAAACAGCAAGCTTTACAACACCAAAGTTAATAAAAAGGCAACTAAACACATGTAGTGCAAAGAAATCAAAATTCTAACAATATTCTTCCAAATCAATAACTTCAATTGTCTATTAACAATCCAACAATGCAACAACATTAACTGGGACCAATCTTTCCAGCAGAGAAATTAAAGATATCAAATCTATTTAATACTTCAGCAAATTCAAACGCGCAAAGCACAATCCCTAAAATTTCAAACAGCTTTACTGTTGGAACAAAATCAATTTAAACTATACTTGCCCCTTTAATGCTGGGGACAATAAAAGTTGAACCTAAATTCTGCCCAAACTTGAAATGATTGAAGCACTGGCTTTTGTGAAAAAAATAGATGTGGGGCTCATTAGCAAGCCTAGCATTTGTAACATATAATTTCCCTTAAGAGGGTGATGGTGAGCAACATCTTGAACCTCTGACGTCTGTGTGGTGTAGGCAGACCCACAATGCTGGTAGGAAGGGAAATCTAAGTTTTTGATCTATTTTTAGTGAAATGTACAATGATATCATTGTAAGTCACAAAAGTCTACTGCTTGGAACGGAGCTTGCACATAGTGATGTTCAATGCAGCTGCTGCCCGTGTCTATCTGGATAATAGCAGTCAGAGGTTTGGAAGGTGCAGTTAAAAGGAGCTTGGTGAGTTTAATATGCATTAATGGTGAAAGGAGTGAATGTTTAATGTGACCTTACAGTCTATTTAAACAAAGTCAACTTTACAAGATCAGTTTCCATGTTAGCATGTAGCATCCAATTTCAGGATAGTTCCTTCAATCCTTCCTGGACATAACCACAACCTGAGTTACCAAAGCATGTTCACTAAGGAACTCAATGTTGAAAAAACCCCATAAACGTTAGGATTCTGACAGCTTGAAACTCAATAGCAAAGAATACTTTCGTAATAGCTGTCCTACTGACTTCTGATTACACTTTTATAGCAGCAGGGATTAGTAATAGCAACAAGAAAAAAGAAAACAATGGCATTAGGAATAGAACTAGGCCATGAGATTTTCTATTGTCTTGAACAGGATCTTCAACAACCAGATTCAAGGTTTGTTTGAAAATATGAAGAGGCTGACAGCCAGTCATAATCCAGTCCTTAGTTTCTTGTGACCTTTGGACTTGCCAGAGTCTTAGATGTAAAAAAACTTTTTTTGATAGTTTTAAATTTAGCCCGGCTACTTCCAGGCACTTGGAATTTTACATTTAGACATTTATATTTATGTTGCTTCCCAGAGGAAATCAGTAACAAACGTAACAGAGTAGGGAGGGAGCAGATTACACAAAATGAGCAGAATTTAATCTATGCAAAGGGGACTCGCTTGTCAGCTAGGAAGCCAGTGAGAGCCCCATATTGCCTCCTTTGGGAAGAGCCCATCATATTAGAGGCCAGAGGGCACTTGTGGTGAGAGGTGGGCCTTCAATCAAGGGCTAGATGGGACAGAATTTCTTCTTCCCGAGAACTGCCAGTAAATCAGAATATTGAGCTGCCTAGAAACCAGTATACACAACCATCCAGAATCTGGCATACATAACCATATAAAATTTAGTACAAACAACTGCCGAAAATCCAGAGCGATCAACCATTCAGAATATAGTACATTCAATCATCCTTAATCTGGTATACACAACCGTCCATAATCTAACATACACAGTCATCCAGAGTCTACTATACATAATCGTCCAGAATCCAGTATATATAGCTGTCCAGAAATTGGTAAACATAACCATCCAGAATCTAGCATGGTCAACTGTCCCGAATTTGGTGTATATAAACATTGAGAATCTAGTATACTCAACTGTTAATAATCCAATATATATAACCATTCATAATCCAGTATGTATAACTCTCCAGAACCTGGTAAACACAACCATTCAGAAATCAGTATAGACAACTGTCCAAAATGCAGAATATATATATATATGTATATACATATATATAAAACAAATATATAATCTGGTATTTCCAACCTGTCCAGAAGCTGGTCCACGTGATATTTTGCAAATAATATTTTCAAACACCCAGAATCCAGTATATATAATGGTCTAGAACTTCATTTGTTCAAATATTGGTCTATTATAACCCTTCATCATAATTTTCCTTCCTGCTACTCACAAATAGCAATTTAGCTCCTTCTTATCTATTACATAGTGGTCTCTAGTGGTCTAAAATGGTAGTGTAAGACCACAGTTTACTTCCAGTTTTCCTGATAATATGTATTAAAGTATACCCTAAGAAATGCATGATATTCCTTATTATATTGTGATATAGTTGAACATATAACAAGTAGAAGGTAGAAATTGCCCTTTTGTGATAGAGGAGCAAAGGGGATTAGGAACGCATTTACACAAATCAGTTGTATTGAGCATTCGTGATGTCATTGAAAGAAACTAAACAGGCACTAGGGTTCATTTTCCCAGGGACAGAATTGAAAAGAAGACAAGTTATGTTAAAATTCTATTAGAAGGTAACTAGGGAAACAGTAAGTCAATGCAAGACAAAGGACGGAATTTATACATGGAGCCAGGGGAAGTGGGTGAGGTCCTCAATGAGCATTTCACATTAGTTGTCACCAAGGAGAAGCACATGGATGATGGTAAAATTAGGGAGAGGTATGTTGATATTCTAGGGCATGTCAACATTAAGAAAGAGAAGGAGTTGGTGCCTTGAAAAATCTTAAGGTAGACAGGTAGTTAAGTCTCCAGGGCATGATGAAACCTATTTAAGGATATGGAAGGAGACAAGGGAGGAGATTGTTGGGGCCTTGACAGAGATCTTTGTATTCTCTTTGCCTCAGGCAAGGTTCCAGTAGAGTGTTGAATAACCAATGTTGTTTCTTTGTTATAGGAGGGCAACAGGGATGACCCAAGAAGTTATAGGCTGGCAAGCCTTATATTATTGGAAAAGGTTCTTAGGGACAGGATTTACTCGCATTTGGAAAAGAATGGACTTATTAGGCATAGTCAGCGTGACTTTGTGTGGTGAAGAAGAGCTGAAGAGATTCAGTACCACTTCCAGTGTGCTAGCACAGCCTCCGGCTGCCTGGGGAAAAGCGTATTCAAGGACAACATCAGATCCAACACTAAGATCATGGTTTACGGAGCTGTAGTGGTTCTCGCCCTCCTAATGAGATGTGGACTGTCTACGGCGGACACCACAAGGCACTGGACTAGTACCACCAACGCTGTCTGCGCAAGATCTTGCGAATTCACTGGGAAGAAAGATACACCAATACCAGTGTCCTCAACCAGGTCAACATCTCCAGCATCGAGGCACTGACCACCCTTGATTGGCTGGACACATCATGTGACACGAGACTCGCCAAGCAGATGCTCTACTCCCAGCTCCGGAAATGGAAGGTAAGCCCCAGCTGGATAGAAGATACACTTCAGTGATACCCTCAAGGCCTCCCTGGTAAAGTGCCACCAATACCTGGGCATCAGTGACCCAAGGCTGTCCAAGGTGGAGGAGGAGCATCTGGGAAGGCTTCGAACATCTTTAGAATTGCCGTCAGGACGAAGCAGAAACAGGGTAAAACAGCATAAGGAGTGCACTGCCACAACAACACCCTACCCACTGCCTCCCCCAAAAAACTTCTGCCCAAATTTTAACAGAAGCAACATTGGACGGTACAGCCACCCATGGATGCACCCTGAGAGTGAAAGGGAGACATCCTCGTCTGTGAGGGACCATTAATTATGATGATATGTGGGCAAGGTCTTGTGTCATAAATTGGATTGAATGGTTTGAGGACGTGACCAAGATGATTGATGTGGGTAGGGCAGTGCATATTGACTACATGGACTTTGGTAACGCATTTGACAAGGGCTCTCATGGTAGACTGGTCCAGAAGATTAAGTCGCAATGCATCCAAGGTGATTTGATAAGTTGGAACCAAAATTGGGTTGGTCATAGAAGACCAAGGGTAGTTCTGGAAGGGTAGTTTTACAGACAGACTGGTATGTGACCAGTGGTGTTCCACAAGGACTAGTGATGAGAGCTCAGTTGTTTCTAATATATCTGTTAATGATTTGAGTGTAAATGAAGGTGATATGTTTCGTAAGTTTGTAGACGACTCGAAAATTGGTGGAGAAATTTTTTTCTGAAGAAGGGTCTAGACCCGAAACGTCAGCTTTCCTGCTCCTCTGATGCTGCTTGGCCTGCTGTGTTAATCCAGCTCTACACCTTGTTATTTCGAAAATTGGTGGAGTTGTGGATAGTGAGAAAGGTTGTCAAAGGACATAGCTAGATATATAGTTTGAAAGTTGGACAGAGAAATGGCAGATGGAGTTTAGTCTGGACAAGTTTGAGGTGATGCATTTCGTAGGTCAAATGCAAGAGGCAAGTATATAGTAAATGGCAGAACCCTTAGAAGTTTTAATATGCAGAGACATCTTGCGATGCAAATCCATGAACATGGCAATACAAGTGGTAAAGAAGGCATACAGCATGCTTGCCTTCATTAGTCAGGGCACTGAGTAAAGAAGTTGGCAAGTCATTTTGAAGCTGTACGAAACTTTAGTTAGGCCACATTTAGAGTACTGTACGCAGTTCTGGTCACCACACTAAAGGAAGGATTGGAGGCTTTGGAGAGGGTGCAAAACAGATTTACAAGGATGTTGCCTGGACTGGAATATATTACCTATAAGGAGAGGTTGGACAAACTTGGATTGTTTTCGCTAGAGCATCAGAGGCTATGAGGTGACCTGGTAGAAGTATATAAAATTATGAGAGGCATGGGTAGGGTGGATAGTTGGAGTCTTTTTTCCCAGGATGGAAATGTCAAATACTAGGGGGCATAGGTTTAAAGCGAGAGGGGATAAGTTTAATAGAGATGTGCGAGGCAGGTTTTTTATACAGAGGGTGGTAGGTGCCTGGAACACACTGCCAGGAGAGGTGGTAGAAGCAGATACAATAGCAACATTTAAGAGGCATTTAGACAAACAAATGAACAGGCAAGGAATAGAAGGATATGTACCACGTGCATGTAGACGGGATTAATTTAGAATAGCATAATAATCAGCAGATGGTGGGCTGAAGGGCCAATTCCTGCGCTGTACTCTTCTCTGTTCTATGTTGTTAACCTTGGTTAAACATACTTCAAATTTCAGTGTCTGTGGACATGGGTGAATACAGGGTTGGGGAGTGTACTGGGGAGGTGGAGATGGGGGTGGGTTGTGTAGGTGGATTGGTGGGGGTGGGGTTGATTGCAGCTGGTGCCCTGGAATTTTCCTGGGCTTTTGGTGCCAAGTGTCCGAGATTGGAGAAACATATGGCGATTTGAATTCGCCAGGTACCTGTTCTGACTTTAATGACAAGTATTCTCAGCATTTGGTTTCTTCATGGTGGATGATAGGATAGGAAGCTGCATATTATAGAGTTAAGGGGTACAGCTTATGAGGCTGTTATAATCCCCCTTAATAGGCATCTCACTGCTGCTTGGTGCAATGTAGTCTATTTGGATTTCCAGAAAACATTCGATAAAGTGCAACATTAAAGGTTATTGCACATGGTAAAAGATCTCAACATTGGTAGCAATGTATTAGCATGGACAGAGGATTATTTAACACACAGAAGACAGAATTGGACTTAATGGTTCTTTCCCAAGTTCTGGAAAGATGTAACTAGCAGATGCCCCAGGGATCAGTCTCAATTATTCCCTATCTATATTAATGACTTCGAGGACAGGGGCAACGTGTACTGTATCCAAATAAGCTAACAATACAGAAATAATTGGGAGGGCATATTAGGATGACAGCATAAGGAATCTACAAGGAGTATAGATAGTGAGTGAGCAAAACTTGACAGATGGAGTTTCATGCAGGAAAGTATGAGGTAGGAAGAATCAAAATACAATCTATTATTTAAATGGAGAGAGACTCTAAACATGTGCAGTGCAGAGGAATCTGGGTGTTCTTGTGCCTGAAACACAAAAACTTAGCAGGCAGTGCAGCAAGTAATTAAGAAGGCAAAGAGAATTTTGGCCTTTATTGCTAGGAGGTTGACGTTTAAAAATAGGGAAATCTTTTTACAACTCTGATGAAGAGTTATCTAGATTTGAAACATTAGTTTTGCTCTGTCTCCATGGATGCTGCTTGACCCGCTGTGATCTCCTGCACTTGTTATTTTCAGAAATCTTTTTCAAATGTACAAAAGCAATCGTACTGGCACTAGTTATGTTGGAAAATGTGTGGAAAAAGGCAGATGTTGTTTTCTAAGCCATTAAAAATGCAGAAATCATCCATATGACTGTACTGTTCACTGTTTTTGTCCCCGTGTTACAGACGGTTTAAAAGAGATTCAGAAGGCTGATTCTGGGAATAAGGGATTTTCTTATCCAGAATGACTAAACAGGTTGGGCCTTTATTTATTAGAGTTTAGAATGAGGAGAGGTCTTCATTGAAACCTAAAAGGTTCAGAGGTGGTTTGACAAGTTAGATGTTGAGAAAGTGTTTGCACTAATGGAGAGCATCAAACCTGGGAAAATAGTTACAGAATAAAGAGACAATCATTTAAAAGTGAAATATAAAGGAATTCCTCCTCCCAGAGGATGGTGAGTGTCTGGAATTCTCTACGCCAGAGAGTTGTGGAGACTATATCATTGGAAGTATTAAAAGAGGTAGTAGATAAGACTTCAAATATTAGGAGTTAAGGGCTTTAATGAACCCATATGAGACAGGTATTGAGGCCTTAGGCAGATCAGTTTATAGAATGGCATGGCAAGCTTGAGGAGTCAAACAGTGTACTCCTACTCCTATTTGTTGTATTCTTCAGTTCACTCTCCATTTGCCCAATTTTATTTCACAAAGGCAGATCCAACACAGCCTCCTTCCTCGTTGGACTCAAAACATATTGAAAGTTCTCTTGTACATATATTTGCAATTTGTTATCTTCATCAGCCTTGGCAATATACTTCTCCTAGTCTATATTAGGATTATTTAAGTCACCTAATATTTCTATGCCTTTTTTACTGTTGCTTTGCGACTCACCAAAAACATGTACTTCTACTTATTTTTTGGAGCTCTGTAAAAAAATTCTTAGTAATGCAGTAGGCTGCCATCCTTAATTCAAGCTTAAATAGATTTGCTCTTAGAACCATCTAGTACGTTCATTCTAGTTAGAACTGTAACATTATCTTTACTCAACATAACCCTGCTCTGGCCCCACTCTACCCCTGTTATTTTCTTCTCTACCATTCTTCAGTGTCTGTTTTATTAAGAAGAAAATATTAAAGATGTACATGCAGTAGTGCCCAGCTAGTCTGCCAAGTCAATCAACTAACCTCTAATCTCTAACTGAGACCTTGACCAGGGAACCATTTGACTCTATACTCTAAAGCTCAGCACTTACATCTGAGACACTGATCAATGAGAGAGACCTCTAAATTTACACTAATGAGCTGTAATGGCATCAGCTGTAGGTCCTGTTGAATGCTTCATGATTTTATATCTCACTTGGAAGCAATTCTGTATCATAGGAACTGTTTTATCTAATCTTGTGTTCTATTTAAGCAATCTTTGGTATGAAATCTACTAGGCAGTATTATTTCTCCTGCGATTTCATCCCAATGTGATTATTTATTCTTCTTACTTTAAAGTTTTTTAATTGTACAGTATCTTGATATTGCTTTTATTTGTGGTTTTAATGGTTTTTAATCTTGCTGCATTAAGCTCTTTCCCAAGTAGATTCTTACTTTCTCAAGATAGCATTGCATTAATTTTCCTTGCATTAGAGATTTTTAAGTTGTGAGGTGCAGCAATTTTGGTTTAAAAAATTTCCTTTATTTGAAGTTTCATATTCCGTAATTCCTCTCAGAACTGCTTACAAGGAGTTTCCTCATGGCTTTGCAGTCAAAATGGAAGTTTCTCACCTTCTTCGTCAAATAGAGATTTCCTGCTTTTCTGCGATCAAAGTGGATGGTTTCCCATCTTTCACGGCCTAACAAATAACACCCAATATTTGCCACAACTTTTCCAAATAAAGCTTGGTGTCGGTGGTCTGAATAAAACTTTTCCTGCCTCAACTGTGGTTTAATTATTAATCTCCTATTCTAATCACCACCTCAACAGCATTCTTAACATCTTCTTCTGTCAAACTCTTTCTAGTCAGGCTTTTCAATTGCCCTATGACACCATAATTCTGGCTTTACAACGTTACCAATGATAAAACTTCAGTCTGAATTATTTTTATGACCTTGATTTCCCGATTGTAGCCATGCCTTGTGATGTTTGTTCACTGTGGCAGCAATGGTTTTTGTGGACTGTAAGTACTCCTTTTTAACTTCTGGGTTTCTTAGTCCATTCTGTGTCGTAAATTTTAAGGTTCCCCATGCTCAACAGCGATTTTCAAATTTACTGATAGAGTTTCAACGTTTGTTTGCTTCCTAGTTGAATCCCTAATCAGGACTGTCATTATTGATCCTTGCTTTCTGATGAAATCTGCAATATGACTGGCTTCTACCTCACACTTGCTTTTATCCTTTTCGTACCAGGTCCGAAGTAAAAGGCTTTAACATTAAGTGCTATTTCTCCCTTGTTGATCTTTCCGAGCGTTTGTCTGTAAACTACTGGACTTTTAATTGCGGCAGCTGACAAGATGGCTTTGTGAGTATTTCTGTGCAGTTGTGAGCTCTTTAAAGCTGTAAATGTCCAGCACTGCTCCTGGGTCCACTGAAATTCTCACCGCTGTTACCTTGCATTATTGAGCAATGATGCTGCTCCTGCCACTGTTCTGTATATGTTTTAATGCCACCCACCACTAATTTGCGATTGGGGTAGTTTGATGGCACCAATTATTTTTTCTTTGACAGCGTGTATGGATCTACATGGATTGCAATGATACATGGATTGCAAGGAAAGCCACTACTGATTTTTTTTACAAAATGCTGTCATGTTAAGCAAGATGTAGGCTTTTAATTGATAACAATTAGGTACATGTTACAATAATAATAATTCAAATATTATTACTAAGACCTTGTGGAGATCTAAGATGTCATATCTGTCATTTTCGAGATGTTCTGCCTTTCCCCACCCAAGTCCTTATAACATTATACGAATGGATGGACCTTAAGGCAACCTCAGCATTAAACCTTTCACTAACTCTTAATCAACACCAAGATCTTTCAATATCATGCCTGTTAATTACTGAAGCTCCATGCTAATATTAACCCCATTATACATTCAGCATTTTCTTATTTCACTTCAGACTGTCTGAAAAATTAGTTTCTTTCTCATTTTTACAAAATGTCCAACTTATTTTTCATATTTTTATTTGTGCAGACCTCTAACATAGGTATTCATCTCCTTAGCTATTTGCTCTTTGCTCTTTTGGACTTATCACTGTGACATTGAGATGATAAGATCAATTTCAGCTTCCAGCAAGTTTTAGCTGGCCTGGAGGTAAGATTGGTTAGGGAGAGGGAGTGGTGAATGCAAATGTATTATTTATTCAAGATTTTGAATTGAAAGAGAGAGATCAACGTTAGAGTTATCCTATGCAGAACATTCTCAAATGCCGCAGATTGACTGCTTGAAAAGTAGTTATTTTAGTTCTAATAATAATTTGGACTTGATTGAGGCTTACTTCTGTGTCGCATCTTCAATTGGATTACAGCCTTAAAAGTTACTTCAAGTTGTGTCAGGAAGAGGAAAGTGTCCTATTTTTAGTCTTTTAATGGATTTATTTGAATGCAGAATTTGAGCACCCAGTATGTTCTTTCATTCCCTCCATAATACATTAATAAATCAGTTAATGAGAAGGTCCCATTATAAAAATAGACATGTTGAAGTGCCTGTACCTAAGTGGTAAATTAGAAAGAAAAATAGTTAATTGTAACTAAAATGTAGCAGACCGTGTAAAATATAAGAAGGATCTTGTTAAGTTCAACCTTTTTTATTGGAAGCCCATGTTCTTCTTAAGTCTCAATACATCAACACAAAATTTCCAGCTCATTTTTGAGGTCATTCAGGGGCTGTAAAGTTTCATTTGATGTAGGATGAATTAATTCACTCTGCCATACCTCTTTTTTGATGCAAATTTCAGCACATGCTAGTTTCATGAACCTTAGTGGATTGTCAGCTCATCTCAACTCAGCTACTCCTCCTATCTTCAATCTCTCCCTCCTACAAGCCAAAGTCCCCAGCTGCTTCAAGAAGACCACCCCATCATACCTGTATCCAAGAAAACACATGCAGTGTGCCTTAATGACTGCTGCCCAATAGGCCTAACTTCAATAATCATGAAGTGCTTTAAGAAGCTGGTCATGGCCCACATCAACTCCAGTCTCCCAACCTGCCTCAATTGCCTTCAGTTTGCCTACTGACATAATAGGTCCACAGAGGATGCCATATCCCTCACCCTGCACTCATCCCTGGAACATCTGGACAACAAAGACACCTATGTCAGACTCCTGCTTGTTGACTGCAGCTCCACCTTCAACACCATTATCCCCTCCAGACTGATCTCAAAACTATGTGACCTTGGTGTCGGCTCTGCCATCTGCAACTGGATCCTCAGCTTTCTGACCCATAGGCTGCAATCAGTGAGGATAGGTAACTGCACCTCCTCCACAATAACACCCGACACTGGACGCCCCCCCAAGGATACGTCCTCAGCCCCCTACTGTACTCCCTGTGTTGCCAAACTCTGAATGAACACCAGCTACAAGCTCGCTGACAACGCCACTGTAGTGGGATGGATATCTAACAATGATGATTCAAAATAGAGGGTTTGGTGACGTGGAGCAGCAAAAGCAATCTGTCTCTCAACCTTGGCAAAACTAAAGAACTGATCTTTGACTTCAGAAAGAAAGGAGGAGAACACCCCCCCCATCTATATCAATGGAACTGAAGCTGAGAGAGCAAAGAGCATCAAGTTCCTCGGAGTGACGATAACCGACAACCTGCCCTGGACGTCCCACATAAATGCGACAGTCAAGAAGGCACAGCAATGTCTCTTCTTCCTGAGGCGGCTCAGGAAATTTGGCATGTCCACAAAGGTCCCTCACCAACTTCTACAGATGCAACATTGCAAGGATACTGTCTGGGTGCATAACAGCCTGGTATGGCAACTGCTCTGCTCAGGACTGAAAGAAACCACAGAAGGTAGTGTGCACAGCCCAGACCATCACGGAAGCCAACCTTCCATCCATGGACTCTACTTACGTGGCTTGCTGCCGCAGAAAGGTGGCCAAAATCACCAAAGACCCATCGCACGCTGGTAATGAGCTCCTACAACCTCCTCCATCAGGCAGAAGATACAGAAGCCTGAACACACACACGAGCAGGTTCAGGAACAGTTTCTAGCTGGCTGTTATCAGACTGTTGAATGGACTCTGGCCTCAAATAATGTAACCTGCAATGTAACCTGTATGCCTTTAAGTCTTTTGGATCTGTACATCCTTTGATTACTGTGATCTGCCTGTACTGCTCATAAACAGAACTTTTAACTGTATTTTGGTACACATGACAATAAAATCAATCAATCAATCTTGATCATGGGAAATGTGAATGCTGATTCTCTGCATGAATTATGTGGTTGCCAAATAGATGATTGGTCATCCAGACGTCTCCCAAAGGCATAACAGGTTTCAGCATTATACTCATTCCTTGTTTCCAATAAGACTTCGAGCTATCCAATTTCCAACCTCCTGCCCTTAATCCATCACCCTGCAAATGTTCACCACTCAAGCATTCTACAAATTCTTTTTGAAGGTCATTGTATAATCTGCTTCTTCCACCCTTTCAAACAGTGCAAGCTACAATGTCACAACCTGCTGTGAAAAGAAATTCTCCTACCTCACGTCTAGCTCTTTTTCAATTACCTTTAATTTGGGTCTTTTGGTTTCCTGTATTTTTAGTCCTTGTAAATAATTTCTCCTTATTTGCTCTACACATTTATGATTTTGAGAACTCCTATTAAATTTCCCGTGACTCTTCTCTGCTGTAAGAAGAATTACCCCAGTTTCTCTAGTCTTGCCACATATTTTTCAAAAAGTGTTGCAGGATTTCAGTTGACAATTTTCTTTACACATCTCACCACCTTCAAATACTGGTGCATATCCACTTCTAGGTACAGGTCTCTGTCCCTACACCTGCTATAAAATTATACCACTTAGTTACGTTGCCCCTCCTTGTTCTTCTTGCCTTAATATATGACCTCATATTGTTTGGTACTCAATTACATCAGCTATGCATCTTTTCATTTAGAGGATTCTGCTTATGACAAGGAACACCTTTGTAAAACCTTTTCTTACAGTCACATCATGAAACTGCATGAATTGCATCAACATGTCTAAAGGCCAGCTCTTCCAATGCTAGTCCCTCAATAAAATTGATTGGTAAAACACATTTCAGCAGCCTCCCAATGTCTGTAACCATATGTAAAACATTATTCGCCACATTTCTATGTGTTGTAACATCTTCAAACTTTGAAATATGCCCTAATACCCATGTCCAAACCATTTTTATAAGAGACTATGGAAACCTACACAGCAGTTAAAAATAACAATGCGAGCAACATATTATACACCAAGTCAATTATTTTACATAACATATCTACATCAGAACTTGCCCTGAGCTACAGTCTCCTCCTTTGCATCATAACTATATCCTTTAAACAAGCTCATGTAAAAGGTAACTTATGCTGTTGAAATATGTTTCAAAACTATAGAGTTGAGGGAGAAGAATTAGAAGAACCAATTGATTGATATGTTGATGTAAATCATGCCTTTATATCAAGTGATTGTCAAAAGGTTTTACAAGCACTTTCTTGTCATAAAATTGCACACTTTACATTGTGGGCCTTTAAACACCACTTAATTAATTTGACCCATATGGTTATCCTTCAAACTAGACTTTTGCAAGAACCAATACATTTCAAGCAATGTAGCAGATTTCTAAGTACACAAACATCTTGTTGCCTTGACAATTTGCTCTTTAACTTTTTTCTTTGCATATATTCATAATAGCTTAATTATATTCACCAACTCTACTCAGATCAAGCTAAGCATATAGGCTTAACTTGTTTGGCATTGTGTCTTATAATTCAGAATAAAAACAAAAAGTTAGGCCTAAACTTTTCACCTTAAATTTAACAAATAATGGAATACATCAAAAGGAACTGTCACTTCACTAGACTATATGTGATTTGAAGCAATAATCATGTGTATTTCTGAACGAGAAGGGAAGGAATAATGACAGAATTTTCTTATTTCTAAAAGCATTTATACTTTTATGCTATTCTTGTCCAACATGAGGAAGCATATTGCTTGAAAACAAAGCAGCAGGAAACACTAATGTGCATGTGAGGAATTTATCTACTGATTCATATGTTGTTTGATTCAGTTATTATCCATAGTCTGAGATTATATTTGTTATAATTTAATTTCTGTCCCCTGACCATCAGCATGCAACTGTATAGACAAGTATCAGAAAATTAAATAATTTCTGGTTCTAAACATTTCATTTGCCTTCCCACTTTATGTTGCCAAATTGTTACAATCCGTAAAATTCAGATTGTATTATTACAATATTAAGAATTCTGAAGAAGTAACAAAAAATGTTCCACAGTCATATTTATTATTAAATGTGATTTGTTCTATACCTGTTTTCCTTGATTGAAAAGCAACTGTTCTTTCTCCACCTAGAATGAACAGAAACAAGATTGAAATCAAATAAGTTGAATATTTTAACAACAAATACTTCTATTTATGTTATACTGTTACATCGTACAAGTTATAATATGTTATATTGTTTTATTCATTAAGAATCAGAAACTAAAGTATTCTGCACATTTAAACATAACAAGGATGACACATCACACAACTATTCTTCACTGAAGGAATGCTGATATAGCCATAATACAGATGATGGTATTTAAATTTAATAGATTAATTTTTAAAGAAACTGAAATAAAAGCTAGTCTTAGCAATGGTGATCAGGAAATCATCATCAATTCTCATAAAAGCCCATTAATGTCACATAGGAAAAGCATTCTAGAGCAGCAATGTAGTTGACTCTTAACTGCCCTCAAAAGGATATCTAATGGGCAAGGAACGGTGGCATTGTTAGAGATATCCACATCCCATGAAATAATTTTTAAAAGTCTGTGCACTGAATTGACAGTGTAACGACATCACATGGAGAGGTCTGGAGTAATATACCAGTGTCCACTCCAATATTTATGTCTAAAAGTAAGATTATTTCAGATTTTCGCAATCTATAAGAAATAAGATGGTGAAAGCAAGAAGGAACACGGTTGTGTTATAAGCAGTTCACAGAATGTTCACTGGACTGCAATTGAGATGGATACAAAAATTTGAAAACATATACCAACAGATTTAAGAACAGCTTCTTTCCTGCTGTTATCAGACTTATGAAAGGACCTCTCTTATATTAGAGTTGATCGCTCTCTGCACCTTCTCTGTAACTGTAACACCATATTCTGCATTCTGTTTGGTCACCTAATGTACTTATGTATGGCATGATTGTCTGGTCAGCACGCAAAACAATACTTTTCACTGTATCTAAGTGCATGTGACGATAATAAATCAAATCAAAAGAGTGAGTAAGTTGGGTCCATACTCATTGGAACTAAGGAAAATGAGAGATGATCTTGTTGAAACAAACAAGATTCTGAGAGGACTTGAGAGGGTTGTTGCTGAAGAGTTTATTCCACTCATAAGGTGACCAGGACTAAGGGCACACAGTTTAAAATTAATTGGGCAGATACTGAAAGAAAAGATATAGGCAACAGATGTCAAGTGAGGTCCATCTCAATGTGGGGAGCAACTTGTATTTTTTAGCTAAGTTCTGGGCATCAAGGTGAGATTCTTGCTAGAGAGCTGCATTTTGCTTACAAATGGGGAATTAATCATTGCTTGTTAAGGGCCTTAATACTGGCACATTCCACCTCATTAATATGCAGCTTCCTATCCTGCTACCTGCTGCAGACAAACTAGATGCTGAGAACTCTCAACATGGAAGTCAGTGTGGGTGTATGGCAATTTCAACTCACTGTTTGATTTAAATGACCCTCATGTTGGACACCAGACACCTACATTATAGGGCATGCTCCATGGGCATCAGCCATTGCACCCCATGCTCACAGACAGTGGCATCTAATACATGCCAGCCTGTAAAGAACCCTCATGGCACATCATCAACCCACTTTCTGAACTTCAACCTCAGGTTGCATCTGTAATTGCCATTGTAACACTCCAGCATTGAGCTTAGGGATATGCAACCAGTTCATGGACTGGATCAAGCTGTATCTCTGGGCTGTTTTTCTTCTTTTGGCTGTCGCTTGCCCTCTTAGTGCTCACTCGCTTTGAGCCTACATTGATGCTCACAATATCCATGCTTTGCCTTCTGTTTTTGCACCTTTCCCACAGCCAGCGATACCATGACTCAGTCCCGCTGTATTACCTAGCACAAAGCCAGCTTGTCACGGTTGTCAGCAGGTCTCAGTCAAGTCAAGGGAAATAGACATCAGTCAGGAGATCCGAGCATAGAGGTTAACAGCAGGCTCCAGTACCAGTCAAAGGGCTTCGACTCGGTAAGTCAGCCACTCGGAGCAGTCAGTCAGGATCATCTCCCCTTGAGGAGTAAGGAGCCAAATTTCGGGCAGCCCACCACATGACTTGACCCTTTCTGACTTATCTGGACTGTTTCTCTCCTGGAATGAGAGAGAGGCAGGTATTAAAGAAGACGAAAGCTGTTATTTGTGGTGCACATGGGAGGTGTTCGGAATAAGTGCGCAGACAACACAGAGGGCATGCAAGATTAGTGGTATCAGGGGTGCGGTGAGTGACATTGAGTGGGGAAGATGTTATATGCAATAGGAAGAGAGGTACAGCTGTGTGTGCAGAAGGAGGGATGGAGTGAGTGTGAGTTAGAGAGTGGCACTTATTCTGGCGAACTGGAGAAGATCATTGACCTGCTTCCCACATTATTATGCACTCCTTCTGATGGCTGGGACTGCATTGACCCAGATGGCAACCTCAGATCAGCCTGGTATGGTCTGGTTTTGTGGTCTCCATTGCTGGTACTGGGGCAAGTGGACATTCTATATCTGCACCACCCTGTCCCTGCCACAAAGCAGGGTACCAACTTCTCCTTGCCTGCTAGGTCCAGGGCAAATATCAGGACCCTGTGCAAGGCAGCTCCAGACTAACAGTACCTATCCAAGTGCACAACAGGATTTTAAAGATGATGCTGATGCCAGGAATACTAGTCCATTCTGGAATGTCTCAGCAGTGGCAAGTTGTTCTAGGTATGGCAATTGGTAGAATGAGGTTAGAATCTGGTGAGTGGGCTGTTTTAGTGGTGGGGTAGGTACTGGATGAAGTGAGTTTGGTAAGGTACAGTGAGTGGGGCCAGATTCGCTCTTAGCTCTTTTGAGCTCTTATTTATTGATCGTGTGTTTGTTAGTAAAAGACAACACATTTTTATGGATTTAACACTGAATTAGATTGAGAAAAAAAGCAACTCAAATTAGTGTCAGAGAGAGAAACAAAACTGACTGAATCATGGCAAAACAAAGTAAAGGAGTGAAGGATTATGGGAGAAAGGCAGGAAGGTGGAGTAGAGGATCGTCAGGTCAGCCATGATCACATTGAATTGCAGAGCAGACTCAATAGACTGAATGGCCTACTCTGCTCCAACACTTAGTCTCATGATCTTGAACTTGCTCCATCATTCAATAAGCTTATGGGTGTTTTGATTTGGTCCTTAACTCTACTTTTGACTCCATTGTCAATCAAAAAGCCTGTGTAACTCAATATTGAATATATGTAGTGATCCAGCTTCTACTGCTCTCTGAGAAAGAGAACTCCCTCCTCTGCTCTCTGGCCTTCGGTTCCAGGGGATATGTCAGCCTTCAGTCCCATTATTTTCCCTAGAACAACTGTGATTGTTTAAGTTCCTCTCTCCCTTTTACCTGTTTATTTTCTATAATTTCTGATATACTTTTTGTGAAAACAGACAAAATACTTGTTCAAAGCCTCTGCTGTTTCCTTGTTTCACATTACTAGTTTCCAGTTTCATTTTCTGATAGACAAACACACACTGACATTACACCACTTATCTATTATATTTCTTGCTAGTTTTCACACCCACTCCAATTTCTCTTTCTATTATTTTTTAGTTTCTAAATCTTCCCCAATTTCTAATACTAAACTTTGCAGTATGTCACACCTTTCAATTTGACACTATTATGTTCCTTCGTTCATCATAGTTGGTGCAATTTTCTCACAGTCTTTCTCAATTTAATACAACTTTATTCCAGTTATGAAATGTCTCATTAAACGTTTTCCACTGTTTCACTATCATTTTAATATTTTAACTTATTTTCCCTGTCTACCAAACTCTATATTCACACGCTTGTAATAACTTTCAGTTTATGATCCCATCAAGTAGTTTCAAACCCAAATTTTTACCTTCAAAATGACTGTGAAATTCTGTCATGTTGTGATTGCTATTACTCAGAGGATCCCATTGTGTGAAATCATTTATTAATCGGGTAAAATTACGCAATATCAGGTCTAAAACAGCCTGTTAAGTTCTAAAACAAATTGTTCTGCGAAACTGTCCCGAATATTCTGTATAAACTCATCCCCCATTTACAAATTTGATTAGTCCAATCTATGCGAAGATCAAATTCACCCACGATTAGTGCAATACCCTTGTGAACAGCTGCCATTATATCTTGATTTATATGCAGCATAAGTAGTTTCAGCAGGTCTATAAACCACTCCCAACAGTAATTCTTTCCTTTACTAATTCTTATCTCCATCCAAATTGATTGGACATTTGATTCTCTGAAATAAGGCTATTTTTCACTACATATACAGATTGAATCCCATATCCCTTTTCCTCTTTAACAAGCATGGGGCTGGATGAAC
>JAHRHZ010000021.1:39893095-39904543 GCA_024137785.1 Ginglymostoma cirratum
AACCCTCTTCCCCTCCCCCATTTCTGATGAAGGGTTTAGGCCCAAAACGTCAAGTTTTCCTGCTCCTATGATGCTGCTTGACCTGCTGTGTTCATCCAGCCCCATGCTTGTTATCTCGGATTCTCCAGCATCTGCAGTACCTTTTATCCCTTTTCCTCTTTTCCTGTTCTTCCAAAATACAAAATAACTTTGATTGTTCAGGTCCCAGTGAGAGTAATTTGGCCACCATGTCATCAATGGTTATTGCATCATACTTGTTTATTTTAATTTCTGCTATCAATTCACACATTTTATTAAGGATGCTGTATGCGGTCAGACAAAAAGCCCTTACTTCTGTATTTTTAACATTTTTCTTTATCTGACCTTATTTGCTGGTGCACTCTTATCTCCCTACACTTTGTCCTATCTCACTCCAGTGATCATTACCTAGGTCACTGCCCTGTCCTGTGGCCTTATTCTTTCTGTTTACGTTATCAAATCTCCCTTTATGTGGATCTTCTCCTTCACACCTCCCCACCTCCTACCCCACACCTCCCATGAAATTCTACATTTGGCTCCCACCATCTCAATGCTGGTTCCAGATCAATGGCTTTTACTTGCTGTTGGTCAAATTCTAGATTTCATCTTATTTCCTTCCTGAACAAGCTTGGACTTTGCAACATCCTCTTTGCCATTAATGCCAGCAGTGTTTATCCACAACACAGTGACCAGAATACCAATTGGTCTCAATGGGGACTAGAATTTGTCTGGAATGTATAATTTGATTTTGTTGTTATAGAATAATATAGTAGCTGCTGCCCAGTACTGTAGCTGCTGCTGCAGTTAAGGCATACAATCTGACCTGCCCTGTGGCTGCAGATGCATATTAAAGTAATCCTGATGCTTCTCTGTTCAGCTACAGGACCATCAGAGACACTGCTGCAAAGCATGAATTTTTACTTCATATCTCTGTTTTGTTATTGGGAATAGTAATTGGAGGCTTAAATAACAGTTCTTCTGAAGCAAGTTGCAAGGGCTTTGTGGTGGCAATTACTAGCTAACTCAGTTAGTTGTGAATGGAAACTTTAAGTCTAAGAATTTTCCCAACCCCTGAGTGACATGGGTAATAGCCAGTCATTTGGGAAGAGATGGTCGGATTGGAAAAACGAGATTCTTGATGTCAAGAAGAAATCAAATTTTCCACTGAAGGTTTTAACAGTGGAACAAGAATCTCGCTAGTGAGCAACTTTCTTGAATGCACTAACATCTCATTAATACCTATTCTTATCTCATTTATATCCATTTTTGCTATTCCCTCACACAGTAGAGAGAAACAGTTAAAGCTCCTGACGTGAAGCCTGCAATGGAACCCTGGTGGCTGCAGTAAACTGCTTGCTCCTCCAGACCTTCATACCGGTCAGCAATGTCCAACACTTCAAGGCACGGGTAGCAACCATCTGCAGCCTTCTCCCCACTACTCACCCTGGTGGTCGGCATCAGATACATGTCAGCCTTACCACATCATGGCATATCCTCAACTCACTTAAAATACAGCTACCCACTTCAATGCAGCACTTTGCAGTAGACTGATCCCTTGCATTGCAATGCTGCTAATAGGTCACTTTGCATCAGGTCAGGCATGATTCTCATGCAAAGAATGATGTTTCCCAGGTTCCTTCACTTCCTCTCTCTTAGCCCTCATTCACTCTGCATCTACTTGGGTGCTTAACAGCATCTCTGCCTTGTCTTTTTTGCACATTGGTGCATCATTAAGTCCTTGCAGGCTCATACTTTTATCTTGCTTTGCCACTTAGCACAGGTACAAAGCAAAGTAGCTGGTCATGTTTGAAAACAATCAACAGTCAAGGGGATAGACGGGTTGCTTAATGGCAGCACGCTACTCAAATGTCATACCTACAGCGTATGCCAGAAAATTATACGGCTGTCACACTGCATGCACTTCAACCGAATGACTATGTATGAAAGACAAAGGGGAGTAGTCATCAGTCAGGTGAAGTGTGACTGTCATTAGTTGAGGATATCAACATTATAAGTCAAGGACATTGTCCAAGATTAGCCCAATGGTTCAGCTGGCTGCTTGGCGTAGATGGGTTCAGGGGTTCCACCTCATTACAGTCACAGTAGAACACAACTAGTCCTGAACAATGACAAGATATTGTGCTATGCTGGGCATTTAGGGAAAAGCAGCGCTCATTCTGTCAGAATTCAGATATGGTGAGGGGCTAAAGACAGACAGCATGTGTACCTTGATTTTTTTCAGCTGCAGTTACAATGACAGGTGAAGGGAGTAACTAACAACACATTTACAAATGTGAATTCCTATTTGCAACATGCGTCATCTGTCGCACCTACATGCCCTCAGAAGCTTTTCTTTCTCATTTCCCCCTCTATAAAGGTACTCTGAAGGGCAATTCAAGAGTAGCGGCTGCGCTTTACTTGCCACTCGCAGTGGAAGTCCCAGAAAGTACTGGCATTGCTAAGTATTCCACTGCTGGCAAGCACAAGATAGTGTGACAGCAGGACCGTAGAGGCAGGTTGCATACATAATGAGGTGAGCAGAGGAGAATTGTATGTGATAACTGTCTAAAGTTCATGGAGAGAAATCCTCTATAAAACTCCTGAAACTGCAATGTAGCCAATTTTTGGTAAAATTCAGGCTATGGTCTTCATTAACCACCATTCCAACCACCAACCCCCACCCCCCACCCCATCATTTGAATGTTTAATCTTCACTTAAAACTGCTCACGTTCATTTATTTACCAACAAATACAAACACTAGATAAATGTTTTTAATCTACAAGATGTTATATTGGAAAAGTAATTCTCCAATGTATTTGTGCTGAGAATTTTAATAATGATTGACACACAAACAGAAAAATTTGAGGTACATGGTCCTGTTTTAATTCTTTCCTACTACCACCAGGTTTCAGTTTGCATCTCAAAATTTATATTTATGATGACTGTCTAGTTGACCCATATACATTTGCAGGAAGTGCCTCCTGCGTGTTGTGAATCGAAACAATACAACTGTGGAATAATTCAAGAAAGTATCGTGTAGTTTGCTGGACACACCCAAAACTCATAATGTTAATTCTACTGCTTTCAGGACAACACAGAGATAGGAGCTTTTCAAGTGTTTACAGTACAGAGTTTAGATAATGTACAACATTCCAATTCCATTTCAAAAACATAACAGTGTTTAACGCTGGTAGAAAATTAATTAGTAACTACTACAGAAAAGCACATATTGCATTCTATTTTCCTTTTCTTATTGGACAAAGGTAATAGCAAATAAAGAATATTGTACACAAAGAGTTTTACTTCAAAGCTAACCAGTGAGTTTAGCTAAACTGTGTCACAGTTTTTAAGATTTTGCTCAGAATATTTTGTGCGTTTCCTGGCACTGATCATTGCACAATTGATCTGTCACGCAATATTTAAAATTCACCTGCATGCATTTTCTTTACCACTTTGTTTGAAACAAAACAATTAGCGGGTAGGGTAAGGGAGGCTGTAAGAAGTTCTCCTGCTCCTCCTATCTCAAACAGAAGAGGAAAAATTTTACCTTACGTTTGCAATCACGTGCTTGGCCGCATCCACACAAGCAAAGCCTGATTGGAATGCCAATGCCCTCTTAGGGGCCCTTCTTATTTCTGTCTGTGATAATAAGAATTGGCAGCCTTTGTCTTTGCACATATCAAGGGTTTCTTTCCTTTTTTTGGCTGCCTCCCACAATGCCTGAAAGTCGTCCAGACCAATGTGGCACTCAAACTTTTAAGGCATCTTTGGAGCACAAACAAGGCTGTGCCTTAATTTCTTCCCATTTTCTGTCCTCAAAATGGCACAATCTCTACTCCTTTTTGCTTTTTTTAAATTTCAGATTACAGCATCTGTCCCTTTTAAGAAAAAGAATCAACAATAATGGCATTGTTAAACTGCCCAAAACACAGCACACGAAGTAACAAAGTTCCTTTGTAACCAACACTGCCTTCTCATGATTTCACAATAGAGATTAAACATCCTGTCTTTCTGACTTCTCAGCCTCCTCCTCCAACTTCACAGTTAGTTATCGATAATTCTGCAACTACTCATGTTTGCTACCAGATGTCAATAAGAAACAAGAGTTCTATCCTGAAGATATTGTGGTTGTTAGAGAACATGAAGGAGCCACAGATTTGCTAAGAAGAGTGGAATGATATAAACAACGCAAATACTGTTTTACAGTTCCCAACCTGAAATGGGAATCAGAAGTTTGGGAAAACAGTAGGCTTATATTAACAATAACAGTATAATTGGAGTAAACCTGAATCTTGCAGACACGGCATATTTGCTTTAAAGAGGCTTATACACTCACAGAGGCCTGTATATTTAAAGTCATCTGAATATTTTAAAAAATGTTTCATAGATAGTGATCCGTTGCATAATGATAACAATAGTAATTGTGTGTGGGCTCCTTCCAGCACAAGGTGGTCTTGTATGGATTAGTATATCTATCTTTTTGGTCTAACTAAAAGAGTCCAAGCAATATGAAGTTTATTGCATTTGAGTAACAATTTACAGGTTACATTACCATGACCTACGTTAGTACAGATATTATGAGGAGCTCATTAATCCCAGGTTTTGCCTACCACCAGCTCATTCTTTACTTGAACCAGATCCCCATGACGTCATCACACTAGATGGTGCTTACTGCATTCAAATCAATCAGACACTTATACGTCAGTAATTCATGTGCCAGGAGTGTACCCAGAGCATTCAAATAGCTACAGCAGAAAAATGGAATATTCCTTCGTCATATAGCCTGCACCATGTTTATCTAATGTTGACTTTATCTATGGGTTAAGCTACAAAATACAGGTTTCTCAGCATTGCTGGAAATGTGAAACAGGCGGAGAAAATACTGCATTTTTCAGTAAATCAGACAGTGACTGCAGTATTCATCTGAAATAATATTGCACACTGCACTGCTGCTCGCTGACCTGTTCAGTCTTTCCAACATATTTTGTTTTCGTAGCCCAGCTATCCAATTGTTTTGAAGAAGGATCACTGGACCCGAAACATTAACCCTGCTTTCTCACCACAGATGCTGCCAGACCTGCTGTTTCTTATTTCCAGAATCCGCAGTTCTTTTTTTATCGAATTGTTTTCACATGTTATAGACTTAGAAATAGTGTTGTTCGTGTGTTAATTTTTTTGTGGTAATCTGTATCAGTTTTTAAAAATTTTTACATTTTTTTTGGTAGTTCTGCATTGTGGTGTATTCTTATGACATTGTCCTCACTAGGCCCTCTGATGTTCCCACTCAGGCTA
Source organism: Ginglymostoma cirratum (assembly GCA_024137785.1). Lineage (NCBI taxonomy): Eukaryota > Metazoa > Chordata > Chondrichthyes > Orectolobiformes > Ginglymostomatidae > Ginglymostoma > Ginglymostoma cirratum. The sequence goes on from JAHRHZ010000021.1 coordinate 39,898,407, forward strand.
AAATCAGACAACATTTGGAACATCAGGGTGAAAAGAAATGAAACATCATTACCCACTCCTCTTCCCTAATAATAAAAGGTTGGATGAATTTGTCTGTAATAATAACTACAATTAGTAACAAAAGATTAAAGGCATCTCGGGGCCTTGAGTTACCGTGATATAGAACAGTGGAAAGAACAGGTCTTCAAAACAATTGAATAGCTGGGCTATGAAAACAAAATATGCTGAAAAGACTGAACAGTTCAGTGAGCATCAGTGAAGTGTGCAATATTACATCAGATGAAGACTGCAGTCACTGTCTGATTCACTGAAAAAATGCAGTTTTTTCTCTGCCTGTTTCAAGTTTCCAGCAATGATGATAAACCTGTTTTTGGGCTTTGCAGCTTAAGCCATAGATATAGTCAACGTTAGACAAACGCAGTGCAGGCTGTGTAACAACCTCTCTTCAAACTCCGACACCTAGGTCTCTGTTCCCACCTTTGCAACTAGATCCTTGACTTCCTGACCCGCAGACCATAATCAGTAAGGATAGGTGACAACACTTCCTCCAGAAAATTCCTCAACACTGGTTCCCCGCAACAGTGCACGTTAGTCCCTTACTATGCTCCTTATACACTCACAACCATGTGGCCAAATTCTGTTCTAACTCCACTTACAAATTTCCTGATGACACCACCGTAGTGGGTCAGATCTCGAGCAGCAGTGAGGCAGAGTACAGGAAAGAGATAGGCAGCTTAGTGGCATAGTGTATTTCTCCCTTAATGTCAGCAAAGCAAAGGAGCTGGTTGTCGACTTCTGGAAATGGAGTGGAGGACACACTCTGTCTGCATTAATGGTGCTGAGGTGGAGATGGTCGAGACCTTCGAGTTCCCAGAAATAAATATCACCAACAACCTGTCCTGGCCCATCCACATAAACATTACAGTCAAGAATGCACATCAACACCTCCATTTCCTCAGAAGGCTAAGGGAATTCGGTATGTCTACAATAACGCTTACTAACTTTTTATAGATGTACCATAGAAAGCTATCCAGATGCATCACTGCTTGGCATGGCGACTACTCTGTCCAAGGCCGCAAGAAATTAGAGCTGTGAGTGCAGCCCGGTCCATCATGAAAACCAGCTTCCTTCCACTGACACTGTCTACACTTCCCACTGCCTCGGGAAAGCAGCCAACATAATCAAAGAGCCCTCCCACCCCAATTATACACTCTTCCACCTTTTTCTATCAGGCAGAAGATACAAAAGTTTGAAAACATGTACCACCAGATTCAAGAACAGCTTCTTCCCCACTGTTATCATACTTTTGAATGGACCCAATTATTAGACTTGATCTTTCTCTGCACCTACTCTATAGCTGTAACATTATATTCCACATTCTGTTCTGTCACTCTGATGTACCTATTTAAGGTTTGGCTTGTTAGCACATGAAACAATACTTTTCACTATATCTTGGCACATGTGACAATAAAAAAACAAATAAAAAATCAAATTAAAAATTAGCTGCCAATTTCATCCAAAGCATGTTTCATGCTGTTGACAGCAGCCAGAATTACTGTATTTTAACTTATGAAATACCTCACCTTTTTTGGCCACATGCAGAAATTCTCACCATGCTTAAGACCCTCCAAATACAACTGTCAAAGAAAATCTAGAAATCTACATGAAATCTGTATGCTCTACATGTACTTTGATCTCTGTTCTGTGTTTTGGATAACTAATACAATAAACTAGTTTTCCAAAACAGGATTATAAGTTTATCACACACAACAGACATATGAATATTTCTGCATTTACTCCCATATATCTCACTAATCTAAATACTTAGAATTTAGGGGAGAGTTTATTGGATGAAGGAAATAAGATAGGACATTTGGCCTTTCATACTTGTAATTACCTTACTATCATGTAATTCTATCTGAATTGCAATTATGACACACTTCACTTAGAGTCATTCAGTCAGAGTCATACAGCATGGCAACAGACCCTTCTGTCCAACTCATCCATGCTGACCAAGTTTCCCAAACTAAACTAGTCCCATTTACCTGCATATCCCTCTATGCCTTTCCTACTCATATACCTATCCAAATATCTTTTAAATGTTGTAATTGTACCTGCATCTAACACTTCCTCTGGCAGTTGAGTCTACATACAAACCAACCCTATGTAAAAAAGTTGCCCTCAGGTTTCATTTAAATCTTTCACCTCTCACCTTAAAAAAAGCCCCCTTAATTTTGAACTTGCTATTTACCTTATCTATGCCCCTCATGATTTTATAAACCTCTATAAGGTCATCCCTCAACCTCATATGCTCTAGTGAAAAAAATTCCAGTCGATCCAGCCTCTCCCTATAACTCAAACCTTCCAGTCCCGGCAACATCCTAGTTAATCTTTTCTGAACCCTCTCCAATTTAATCATATCTTTCCTATAGCAGGATGACCAGAAATGTACACAGTAGTCTCAGGTCAATGTTTTAGGGTTTATAAGGTGGTCAGAACTATTGATATTTGGAACTTTATTGAGTTCTCAAGAACCTCTACGGAAACAGGGAGATTTACAGCTTTTGGGGTTTTTTTTCTTGTAAATACCTGTATCTGTGATTACAGAAATCAAATCCAGAAGGAGTTGCTAAGCAAGCACTGGTATACAAGCTTTCACAATCTTTTCAAAGCTGGGCTCTCCAGCGATAAACAGCCATACACCACATCTCTTATCTCATTAAAAACTTTGCTTGTCTTTTTTTCTAAAGTCATTTACTTTCTGAAATGAGCACGTGGATCACAGCTTATGGTGCTGTACTTTGAAATATGTACCATTATGTGGAAAGAAATTTTTAGTAAATGTACTTCCTGGCTTGCCTGCAGTTTTGTCAACTTATTATGACTGTGTTTGGGTCCTGCTCTCCATCAAGCACTGCACTAGTCATATGGCTGGCTCATGTGGCCTTTTTCCCAATATCGCTGAATGTCCCGTGGGCAGAAAATGAAATTGCAAATGCAGCTTTTCAGAATTTTAATCAGCATAAATGCAATGAACTCAGCAAGAACAACTTCACAATACTGACGTGGAATCAAATCTGACTCACATAGAAACTTGCTTATTTAGAATGTATTTTTATTTTAAACCTGTTCTTGATACAGGCACCACTGGCAAAAATACTAATTTCAGCTATGATAGCACTGTGTTTTAGAATAACAAAACCCTAACATCAACAAAAGGAGGCAATCTAACTCATCATGTCTTCACTGGCCTATGCTACAATGATACAGATATCTGGGTTTAAATATTTTTTAAATTCATTTTTGTGGGATATGGGTGTTGCTGGCTGGGTCAGCATTTATTGCCTGACCCTAGTTGCCCCTGACAAGCTGATGGTGACAAATCCTTCAAAGCTATCTTCTTGAACCGTGGTAGTCCACCTGCTGTGGGTTGACCTAAAACACCATTAGGGAGGGAATTTCAAGATTTTGACCCAGTAACAGCGAAGAAATGGTGATATATTTCCAAGTCAGCATGGTGAGTGGCTGGAGGGAACTTGAAGGTGGTGGTGTCCCCATGTATCTGCTGCCCTTGTCCTTCTCAATGGAAGTGGTTGTGGGTTTGAAGATTGCTGTCTGAGGATCTTTGGTGAATCTCTTCCGTGCATCTTGTAGATAGTACACACTGCTGCGAATGACTATCAGTGGTGGAGGGAGTGGATGTAGTGCCAATCAAGTGTGCTGCTTTGTCCTGGATTGTGTCAAGCTTCTTGAGTGCTGTTGGACCTGCATCCTTCCAGATAAGTGAGGCATATGCCATTGCATTTGTGCCTTCTAGATGATGGACAGGCTTTGAGGGGTCAGAACCTGAGTTACTTGCCCCAGTATTTCTAACCTCTGACCTGCTTTTGTAGCCACCGTGTTTGTGTGGTGAGTCCAGTTCAGTTTCTGGTCAATGGTAAGCCCCAGGATGTTGACAGTAGGGGATTCAATGATGGTAACACCGCTGAATGTCAAAGGGTAGTGGTTAGATTGTCTCTTATTGGTGATAGTCATTGCCTTGCATTTGTGTGGCACAAATGTTACTTGCTACTTGTCAGGCCAAGCCTGGATATTATCTAGAACTTGCTGCATTTGAACATGGACTGCTTCAGTATCTGAGGAGTCGCAAACGGTGGTGAACATTTTGCAACCTTCAGTGAACATCCCCATTCCTGCCCTTATGATGGAGGTCATTGATGAAGCAGCTGAAGATGCTTGGGCCTGGGACACTACCCTGAGGAATCCCCGGCAGAGATGTCCTGGAGCTGAGATGATTAACCTCCAACAACCATGACCACCTTCCTATGTGTCAGGTATGACTTCAACTATTAGAGAGTTTTTCTCCTGATTCCCATTGATTCCAGTTTTGCGAGGGCTTCTTGATGCCATACTCAGTCGAATGTAGCCTTGATGTCAAGGGCTGTCACTCTCACCTCACCACTGGAATACAGCTCTTTTGTCCATGTTTGAACCAAGGTTGTAATGAGGTCAGGAGCTGAGTGGTCCTGGCAGAACCCAAACTGGGCGTCACTGAGCAGGTTATTGCTGAGCAGGTGCTGCTTGATAGCACTGTTGATGACACCTTCCATCACTTTACTGATGATTGACAGTAGACTGATGGTGCGGTAATTGACTGGGTGGGATTTGTCTTGCTTTTTGTGTACAAGACATACCTGGGCAAGTTTCCACATTTGTCAAGTAGATGCCAATGTTGTAACTACTGGAAAAGGGGAACAGCAAGTTCTGGTGCACAAGTCTTCAGTACTATTGCCGCAATGTTGTCAGGGCTCATAGCTTTCAGGAGACCAGCTAGGTTTTCAAGTCAAACTTGAAATGACACCTCCTTCACAACAAAATACTCTGAAATCAGTGATTTGAAGAATATAAAACTGACAAAATATTTAACAATATCCAGTTTTTCTAGATATTTCTTGTAGATGTAATGTTTTTTTAAAAATTTTCAATATTTAAGTGGTGCACTATAACGCACTACATTTATTCATTGTCTGGCAATGGCAATAAGACAAGACATCTGAAAGTTGGGAAATTATCAAACTAACAAACACTGTTGACATTTGGCTAACATTCTCAAATTGTACACTTTTTCTCAAAATGAAAATGGGAAGGATTGATCTTGTGACAACAAGTAATTAAAACAAAGACCAAAATTCGAAACTAAACGTCAGAACAAGAGAACTCAGGAATAACACATACTACCTAAATTGTAAAAGTAACCAATGGAGTAAACTCCATTCATCCAGAGTGACTTACATGGCTCAGATAATTTGCATATTTCTTTGTCATTAATACAGTAGCTGAAAGCATCATTAGAAAACTAAAGACAGAATGATACATATTCCAAATGAGGGACATGTAGTAAGAATATATGAACCAAGTTATTCAATACCTCAAGTACTGGATAGATAAAAATGAGCAGCCGTTTATATATGAAGACATCGTAAGAAAGTACTAGCGCAGCAGAGAATAATTTAATCTACATCAATTCAGGAAATTAGAAAGGAATATAATAAACTAAAACAAAGAACTGCAGATGCAGGGATCTGAAACAAACAAAAACAGAGTTTCTGGAGAAGCTCGGCAGATCTGCTAGCACCTGTGGAGAGAAAACAGAATCTACATTTTGAGTCCAGTGATGTTCTTCAGATCTTAAATTAGAAATTAAAATAGTTTTCAAAAAGTATATGCCACTGTATACAAACTGTCACAATTCTGTATTGTCCTCAACTTGACATAAATTCAGTTTTGTTTCAAGAAGTGATCTACAGTTGCTATAGAGCATATATATTCAAACAAATGGATTCCTTATACAATTTTATGTCTTTGGCTATTTTTAAAAAAAATTCGTTCATGGGATGTGGGCATTGCTGGCCAGACCAGCATTAATTGCCCATCCTTAATTGCCCAGAGGGCAGTTAAAAGTCAATCATGTAGTCCAGACCAAGTAAAGACAGCACTTCCCTAAAGGAGATGAAAGGTACTGCAGATGCTGGAGAATCCGAGATAACAAGCATGGGGCTGGATGAACACAGCAGGTCAAGCAGCATCATAGGAGCAGCTGCTTGACCTGCTGTGTTCATCCAGCCCCATGCTTGTTA
>JAHRHZ010000021.1:39904943-39941072 GCA_024137785.1 Ginglymostoma cirratum
AATCCACCTAACCTGCACATTTACTGGACTGTCGGAGGAAACCAGAGCACATCAAGATGGCACATCATAATCATCCACTCAAAGGAAATTAGGGATGAACAATAAATACTGCCTTTATCAGTGATGTTCACATTCCATGAAATTGTTTTAAAAAGTATAAAACAGTGACGTATAATTTTATGTCTAAAAAATGTAGTCAGTAATGTAACAATTTCTTCTAAATAGCTATCAACTTTCATTCAGTTTTAGTATTCAATTCTAAGTCAGAAGGTTGTGGGTTCAAGCCTCACTTCAGCTGGGACTCTTGTGGAGTACAGAAGGAGTGTGCCCTTGTGGCAGATGCTATCTTTAGTGGTAAATCAACAGTATATCTCCTTTCACAGATATTCATTAAAAATGAAGTCGCACAATTTCAAAGAGTTCTCACTGGTGGCCCGGCCAATTATATGTCTCTCAACCTATGTCACTAGAACTGATCATTTGATCGTTATGATGTTATTGCTTGTGATATGTCTCTGTGCACAATTTGGTTACTATGGGTTGAATGTTCTTTTGGCACAGTCAAGTATCTTGGAAAAGTTTTGAATGCAGATCTCTAGCCGTATTGTACCAAACTGAATTCATTAACTAGCTACCCTGGACACCTGATCCAATCCATGAGCTCAGTTTTCTGACCCTGTGCAACAAGTGTCCTTGCAGCAGCCTTTTAATGCTAGTTGCTGATATATTTCCTATGGATTAGAGCAGTGAATTGGAGCAGTGGGTTGAGGAGGTGGATGGGAGAGGTAGTTTGGAGAGGTGGGTTGGAGAAGTGGGTCAGAGAATGGACTGGACAGTTGGATGGAGCAGTGGATGGAAAGGTGAATTGGAGCGGTGGATTGGAGTGGTGGACTGGAGCAGTGGATAAGAAGGTGGACTGGAGTGGTGGATGGAGAGGTGTTGTGAGGATTGTGAGGATTGGCAAATAACAGATGCTAATCTCTGTGGATGAAGAGTGCGTGCGGTTGGTGCCCATGGGTCATGCCCTGAGATGCTGTTGCATGGTCAGCAATGCAGAAGCTCTTTGTAGCTAGCAGAGAGCTGAAGTTGCCTGTTAGCCACCTGGACTTCCATGTCAGGAACACTTGGTGTTCACTTTGCTCATGGTCAGCAGGAAGATAGGAAGCTGTATATTAATGAGGTGAGACATGCAGTTAATAAGACTAATAACAAGCGATAGTCCCACTCAATAGGCAACTTGCTGCTCCCTAGGAAGAATCTCGTCTTGATGCCTGGAGCTCAGTTAAAAGATGCAGGAAGTTGTTCCCAATGTTGAGGTGGGCCTCACTGGACATCTCGTGCTATTCTGTCAGATTTCTCACCAGAGTCCACTTTGTTCATGCCCCCATAAGATTCCATGCAACATTTAAACAGTGTAACAGTGCCTGAATTTCAAAAGTACTTTATTGATTCTAAATGAATAAAAAAAACGTACTTTGGGATGTGTTGCGGTCACGAGAAACAAACTATAAATGCGAGCCTTTCCTTCTTAGGGCAGGGCAAGAGCAAATAAAGATCAGATTCACATATGTGAACACTATGTTACACTGTAAGCATTCATGTCAAATTAACACCTTTCACAAGGCTTATCATCCCTCAGTGCATTAGTGTCAGAAACAAAAATAAAACAACTCAGTGGACAGGCTACATTTTTTTCCTCTATTCATTCACGGGATTAGGGCATCACCGGCTAGACAGGATTTATTGCCCAGAGGGAAGTTAAGAGTCAACCACATTGCTGTAGGTCTGGAGTCACATGTAGGCCAGACCAGGTAAGGATAGCAGTTTCCTTCCCTAAAGGACATTAGTGAAACAGATGGGTTTTTCCCCAACAATTGACAATGGATTCATGATCAACATTAGACTCTTAATTCCAGATATTTATTGAATTCAAATTCCACCATCTGTGATGGCGGGATTCAAACCCAGGTCCCCAGAACAATATCTGGGTCGCTGGACTAACAGTCGAGCGATAATGCCACTAGGCCATCAGCTCCCCTGGAGCTCCCCTTCAGCTCACGACAACAATATTTCCTGCATAGCACACAAGGAACAAATGTAATTGTTTCATAATGGGTTAGATTTCTAATGTTTGAAAATCAGTTGACCATTTTTCCCTGCATAAATGTAATAATTCTATTATTTCAGTTAGCAGTAAAGTAATTAAATAATTTACTCCTCTCGATTCACATGCACCTGTAAGTGAATTGGGGGCTCTCTTAGTGAAGTTTAAGTGTCCCTACCTCTGGGTCAGAATGTTCAAGTCTAACCATCCCCAGGGTGTGTCAAAACACATTCAAACAGGTTGATTAAATATTATTTATAAGTGAATGTGAGCTGTGTACTTTTCAAGTCAATTATACTACGTCTCTGGTGCCATGGCAACCTGACATACTGCGGCATGTCAATCCCAGATCATAAAGTATAATGTGACAGATTCTACATAAATGTGAAGCTCAGCAGGAGGAAGTGAACTACCCACAGAAGGCTGCAAAAATCCTGCACCTGCAGCATGGTCAACTTTTCGATTGAAAATGGCATTCCACTAATTTATCCTATAAATGTTTAATGATTGTGAAGGTATGATGGGATATTCAAATCTTTTCTCTTTTCTCAAATAATACTAAGATGAAGCTGGTAATTAGTATCAGTGCATGTTTCTGGGAATATACAATGTGAGCCCTTCTTTCCCCTATTTAAGGACTGATGCAGCCTACAATCAACACTCCCTAAGAATCTTTCTTCAAGAAGTACCCAAAATTGCTTTGGCTAGCACAACATAATATGAATATCACACTCATTTAATAATTCAATTAAGATGTTGCTGACAGTGCAATATCCTGCATTTAACCAAGGGAAAGTTTAAAACAACCCTGTATCTGTAGCTTTTATTTGTTCATTGGATGTAGATATCACTGTCAAGCTTATTTTATTGCCTGTCTCTTAATTGCCATTGAGAAGGAGGTGGTGAGCTGTATTCTTAAAACTGCTGTTGCTTGTGTGGTGGAGAAACTTTCACAGTGCTGTTAGGTAAAGAATACCAGGTCTTTGACCCAGTGACGATGAAGAAAATTGATGTATTTAAATGTTTGCAATATGTCTGACTTTGAAGAGAACTTCTAGGTGCCTATGTTCCCACACATGTGTTGCCCTTCTAGGGTGGCAAATGGCAAAGGTTTGGGAGCTGCTGTCAAAGGAGCCTTAGGGAGTTGTTGTAGTACATTTTGTAGATGGTACACACTGCATTCACCGTTTGCCAGTGCTGGATGGAGCGAATGCTAGATAATTCCAATCAATCAGGTTGTTGTAGCTTCTTGAGTATTGTCGGAGGTGCACTCACCCAAGCAAGTGGAGAGTATTCCATTACTCTCCACACATCCTTCTACATGCTTTGTGAAATCAGGATATATGTGACATGCTGCACAAAAGCCTTTCAGCTGCTCTTGAATCCACAACATTTAAAAGTGATTGGTCCAGTTAAATTTCTGGTTAAATTAAAAGTCTTAATCGCTTAAAGCTACAATCACCAAAAATAAAATCAGTGTTATATTAAGATTTCAAAGAACAATGACGCTTGCATATTGCAGTATAAAATGGGTGCAAAAAATTTTCTTCTTTTTGACAGATATTGGGAAACTTTAAAAATATTCAAAATTAATGCATTGACCCATGTAATGTTGCTCTGTAGCAAAATTTGGAGATTCTTTTTCCGTCATTTGAAATGTTCATTGCAACATTAGCATCTGCCACTGCCCTTATGTTGTGTAACTCCTGCTCTGATTGTAAAAAAGACACATCGAGTATTTCCACAAGCTCAATGTGTACAACTACTCAGACAGTACATTGAGTTCTTTTTTAAGAAATTACACTTTCTGCTGTTATTTGGATGTGCAACTGGCTGCAATATCTAACTTAAATAAGTTAGAAACCACAAGAATTATTTTATTTTTAGAAGATTTCAGACTTGGTACTGTTCTTTGTAATTTCTTAATAAATTTGAGATACTAAAGATGTGAAAGTGCACGCAAATACACATACTGGCTATATTTCAAAGGTTTCTCAAACTTGAAATGAAACGATTTTTACTAGTTCACCATCTGAACAAAATATGACAATGTGATAATGGCAATCAATAGAAATTGATTTTAATAGCCCATGTTAACAATAAGCCAACAACAAAGGTAAAGGAGGAAATAGAAGGGCAGAGAATAAAAGTAAAGAGGAGGTATTTAAAAGGTTGGCAACGTTCAATGCGGAAAAACCACCTGGCAAAAATGGGAAGAACTTGTTGAGGCAGTAAAGATGAAAACTGTCGAATCTCCAGCTATGGTCTTTCAAGCCATCCGAGATAAAGAGGTGCTGCCAAAGGGCTTGAAGACAGCAAATTGTAAACTTGTGCAAAAAAGGGGACTGGATTGAAACAGGAAATTATTGGTCAGTTGGCCTGAAATAGTACATCAGAAAATATTAAAGATAGACTGAGTTTTATGCGACAAACAGGCAAATTAGGGTGCCTTATCACTGGCCCAGGAGCCCCTAACTGAGCCTTTGTTTCATAGGCAGTAAGGGAAGCATTGAGAGAGCTAATGACCCACATCACAACCAACATCCCAATTGAGGCCTTTGAGGGGCAATTAATGATCAGTTAAATGTCTTATCCCTCCAGCATTCAGAATTAACAGATGGGGAAGATGTCTGCACCCAATAGATAGCCTAGCAGGTTTAACCCTGAAGGCTGCTAAAGAGTGAACAATTCAGCACTGGGGGTGATATTTAAGGATGGAACTCCTTCATTCACAGGCCCCTTGTGTCAATTGAAAGCTGTCTCCCACCACATGTCCATGATCTTCACCAATACTGTCCATCAGGTCCCTCTCCAACTCCACCTACGCAAGCGAGAAGCCAGAATTACCTCAATTCAATGGCAGCCATGGTTTCTCTTCCACTGCATATCTTGCAATACCAGCAGTGGCTACCAGTCCTGCTGTAGCGTGAAACTGTTGTCCTCCATTGACACAGGGCCAACCCGCTGGAAACAAGTGGGACTCCTGACTGTGGAGGTGAGTTCACCGCTGACATTTATGTTGGGGTACAGCAAGTCTGCCCTGAGCGAATAGTCCACTCCAGGACAAACATATTTGGAACTTGGAAAAATGTCAGTCAATAAATAATAGCCAGCATGGATTTGTTAAAGGCATGTTTGATTAACTTGATTGAGTTCTCTGATGAGATAGCAAGGGAGACATGATGAGGATAGCAGAGTTGATGTAGTGTATGTGGACTTTCAAAAGACATTTAATAGTTTGACTCTAACTTTGAGAGATTCTAATGATAATTTTGCCTGTAAGATCGAAGATCAAACATAGGGGAAGGGGTTGGATTTTAATTTTGCCCCAATCCCAGTATGAGGTCAAGAGTGAACATACAGCAATTACCCAGCATCACAACTGAGTAGCTTGAACCACTTTCAGATCTCACTTAAATATTACCAGCATGCTGTGAACACTTATTGGTTTCATGGTGACAAATTGTTCAGCTTCTTTACAAAGATAGCCAGCAGGTGGGCAGTGTCTGCTGAAGGGACAGGGGGATGAAAATGGTACCGCAGAAAATCAGAAGATTTTTGTGAATGCTCATCTTGACACTGCAGAAATCTTTATTAAATAAACAAAAACTTATCTTTCTTGAAAAGATTTCAATCAGTGACTGCCTTTCAGAACCACTGGCTAGGATAGTCAATTCCTGATATAACTGGGACAAATATGCACAGAACATGGTCTGCCAATGTGCACACAGACTCATAGACATCTATAGCACAGAAAAAGTCTCATCAACTCATTATGTCCACATGGATCAAAAACAACCACCTAACTATTCTAATTCCATTTTCCAACACTTGCCCATAGCCTTTTAGACCTTGCCATCACAAGTGCACAACTAAACTCTTCTTAAATACTTCTTAAAATTCTTTCAACCTTTGGATGAAAACATTTTTCCTCACATCTCCTCTAAACGTTCTGTCCCTTACCTTAAATCTATTCTCCCTGGACACTGATCACTCAACCAAGGGGAAAAGTTTCTTCCGGCCTCCCCCATGTGCCTCCCCTCATGATAGAGATGAATAAATTATGTCCCTTCTCAACCTCCTCTGCTCTAAGGAAAACAACCCCAGTATGTCCAATCTCTCATCATAACTGAAACTCTCCAGCCCAGACAACATCCTGGTAAATCTCTTCTGCACCCTCTCCAGTACTATCACATCCCTTCTATAATGTGGATTCCAGAACTGCATACAAAGCTATGGCTGTGGCCTAACCAACAAGGTGTATAGTTCTAGCAGAACCTCTCTGCTCTTAAACTCTATGCCTTGGCTAACAAGGGCAAGTATCACACATGCCTTCTTAACCACTTCATTGTCTAAGGTCCCTCTGATCCTTGGTGCTTCCCAGAGCCCTAATGTTCATCAGATAGTCTATGAAAATTAGAATTGATGTTTAATGAATCTTTTGAATAATTACAAAGTCTGTTGTCCGTTGCGTGTTTCTGATGCAAGTTTTTGATTCTTAGGCAAAGGCTTGCCTGACAATTTAATCAGAAAATGGGTACACAAGGTGTCCAACAGATGTTTCTCTGCCAGGTATCAGTGTTTCAGGTGATATATGACCTGCAGCTGTATCATCCATCGATAGTCAATATCTCCACCTTCAGCATATAACGCTGCTATCACGCTATATGCTTTAAGTTCTTTACTATATGCATGCAGTCATTACCTCATTATTTCTGATGAAGGGTCTAGGCCCGAAACGTCAAGTTTTCCTGCTCCTATGATACTGCTTGGCCTGCTGTGTTCATCCAGCCCCACTCCTTGTTATCTCGGATTCTCCAGCATCTGCAGTACCTTTTATCTCTCACCTCATTAGGTAATACTGTTTGAGCTATCAACTTAGATAGGCATTAAAATCAGCACATTTCTTCAGTCATTGGGAACAAAGTATGCCATAGAAACTAAAAATAAATAAATAAAGTGGCAATGAGCACTCTCTTGTTTTGCAGCATAAATCTTGGTTTTCCCCTCGAATTAGGAGTCTTGTAAATTGTCCTGACGACCGCAAGATGTCTATTTTAATTCTATTTAGAGCAATTAGACAAAAATGTTCCAAGAATTTATTCATCTCTGGTGCATTTCTGTTGCAGATTATTATTTCATTTTGAGAACAGATATTTTTGCTATTTGAGTCAGGTTTTATCTTAATTCAGCAGTAAATTAAATGAATATAAATAGAGATATTCAAATACTGTGGTTAATTCTTTGAATTGCAAACAGAACTTGTGCTTTTGCCACAGACTTGCATGGTAGTGAGTTCTATATAGAAATCTGTAGGTAGAAATCTTGAAATCAATTTTATATAAATTAATTCAATCTGGTTGAGTGAGAATCTGATTGGCTTTTCTTACATTATAGTCTAAATTGTCACAGTCCTGAAATGTCAATGTTGTCTCTCCACAAATGCTACTAGACCTGCTGGTTTCAGCTAGGTTGTTCACAAGCATTTTCACCCAAGCATTCTCCACATAGAATATAACCAGCAACAAATATAAGATGAATGACACGCAGTATGGGGGTGGAATAAAATCTGTACATTATGTTGATGCAGTGCAGTTTTTAATCTGACTGCTGGGGAATTATTTTCATTATCGTGAGGTGAAGACAGTGGGAATTTTAAACAGTGAGCATCTTTCAATATGTCAACCTACAGAACAGAAATAACTGTGAAAAATGTGCTTACCAGATATTCCATGAGTATTTGGATAAATAAGAAAATTTCCTGCTTTTATAGTTGGGATGTTTATACTATAGAAGTGACTACATTTATATATAAAATAAATAAATAAAATATATTCATTGGCAATTTTACATCTTTACTGGTGATTTGGAAACTGAGTTGCCCGATTATGGTCATTGTTGTATGCAAACTTGAAAATGATGAAATATATTTTTATCACTAGTTTAATATGGGATATAAATGACAAACGAGAAATAAGCATGGTAAATCTAGGAAGCAGTAATAGGAAGGTATAAGATAAAGATCATAGAGGGCAAAGGAAAACAAAAGCAATACATTGCAGAAGAATAATTTTCAGGGGTGGAGAATGGAACTTGGGAAAATAAACTGAAAGAAGCATACAGACAAAGGAAAAGCACAGCAATAGGAAACACTTAAAATTGTAATCGTAGAGTTCACTAGGATTTCCCACCAAAGTCAGGAATAACAAAGTCAGTAATGCAACCATTGAAGGAGGTAACAAAGGGAATACAAAAAGGCTTAGGAAAGAAATCAAAAATGTAGGAAAGTAAGGGAAAAGCTGCGAAATTAAATGATCCAAGAATATAAGAAGGAATAATAACATATTCTACAATACCGTAAACAGCAAAAAAGAAAAATCAGGATAGAGTTAAGGTCACTAAGGGATAGACTCTGATAGGTGGCAGTGAGATGGCAGAAACAGTAAATAATTGCCTCAACTTAATGTTTGTCAAGTAGACTTAAAATTAAAAGAAGAGATCAAAGAGGATATAATGACATTTAAATTAGGAAGGTGGGATATAATTGACAAAATTAATCAAACTTAGAAGATAAAATCTATGGTCTGGATGGATTGTATCTGTGCATATTAAAAGAAGTTAGGAATTAGGTAGCCGATGTGCTAGCAGATATAGATAAAATACTTTAAATAAAGAAACAGTGCAAAAAGTGGGGTGGACAGTTAATATGATAATGAAATAAATGCAAGGTGTTGCACTTTGATAAGACAAATCAGGTCAGGACTTACGCAGCTAACTGTAGAGTCAGGAAGAGTATTGTCAAACAGAAAGACCCCAGGGTTCAGGTACACAGTTCGTTGAGAGTGGTGTCACAGGTAGGGAGGGTGGTGAAGAAGGCATTTGGCATCCGTGCATTCATTGGTCAGAGCACTGAGTACAGGTTTTGGGACATAATCGTACGGCTGTACAAGACATTGGTATGGCCACAATTGGAGTACTGCATACAATTCTGGGTACCCTGGCATAGGTAGGTTGTTATTAAACTGGAAAGGTGCAGAAAAGATTTACAAGTATGTTACTGAGACTGGAGTTAGAAAGAAAAGCTGGATAGGCTAGCATTTTTTTCCCTGCAGTGTTGGAGGCTGAGGAGTGACCTGATAGAGGTTTATAAAAGCATGCAGAGCATAGATAAGGTGAATAGCCAAGGTCTTTTCCCTGGGTACAGGAATCCAAATCTAGAGGGCATAGATTTAAGGTGAGAGGGGAAAGATTTAAAGGGGACCTGAGGTGCAACTTTGTCATATAGAGGATGGTGCTATGGAATGAGTTGCAAGAGGAAGTGGTAGAGACCAGTACAACTACAACATTTAAAAGATATTTGATCAGGTTCATTTGTAAGGAAGGTTTAGAGGGATATGGGCCAAATGCAGGCAAATGGGACAGGATCTGTCTAGGCAGCCTAGTCAGCATGGACGAGTTGGGCTGAAGGGTCTGTTTCCATGCCATATGACTCTATAACAGATAAATAATAGATGAAAAAGCTTAACATGAATGGCAGAAAATTTAATGAAATCCTAGCCAAAACTCTAACAGACAACCATACAAGGCAGAATCTTCCCAGTCCCTGAACAACGTGTGAAACGGCGAGAAATTTGGGAAAATTGGGTGAGATGTCCAACAAGGACCTTCCCAACATTAAGAGGAGCAAGTCTTATTTTCCAGCCAACTGCTGGGTGGTGACATGAGATTTTTGCTAGTGAGCGGAAAGAGGCCTATTTGCATGGATTAACACTCACACCCTCATTACCACCTCATCTCGCCTCAGTAATATGCAGTCTCCTATTATTACATCTGCCAGACAAAATGGCAAGAATTCCCAAGTGGAAGCCAGAACGGTTCCTTGGTAACACCAGCTCACCACTTGCTCCACTGAACTTCTGTCTTGGACACCTGGTAATAAGGTCTCAGGGCCATATCCATTGACATTGACATTCAGCATATACCAGTCTCACCACATCATCATGGCATTTTTCCAATCGATACAGTATGGTTGTTGAAGTTTGGATGACACCTTTCATTGGAATGCTGCTGCAAGGACACTTTGCATGCAGAGACAGGCCACTATCTCATGGTTTGGACCAAAGGACATCTCAGGGCTGCTCACGCATTCCCTTAACATTTACAGTCGGTTCTGATGTAACGCAATGGTTCTATTCTCGTGCGATCCCACATTATATGAAAATCACACAATAGCCACGCCATTTAAAATAATGGGACCAGAATCATGTTAGAGCCAAGACAGATAAGGAAAGTTTACATTCTACAAACAGCGGTCGAAATTCTTCAATTGCATTAAAGCCAATTCGCATTGAAGGAACACGCGTTATAACGGAACAGTCTGTATTCATTTGTGCCTACTTCATTGCTTGGAGCATCCCCACCTTGCCGTGATGCTTTTCCCTGTCATTCTGAGCTAACAGGCTCTGTCTTGCCTTGCCTTTCAGTGCAGACACAAACTCAAACAGCTAGCTGTGCGCGACAGCACTCAATTATCAGGGAGGTGGATATGTTGCTGAATGCCACCGTGCCATGTTAATGTCACATCTGCGTCATATGCCAGGAACTTATGAGGCAAAAACACGGCATGTGCTTCAAGAAAAGTCTTCAGGAAATAGCCCTTAGTCAAGTCAAAGAAGAAATCCTTCTAGCAGGGGTTCTCAGCTCAATAAGTCAAGATGTGGAGGTGCCAGCGTTGGACTGGGGTGGACAAAGTCAAAATCAGCACCACCAGTTTATAGCCCAACAGGTTTATTTGAAAACACAAGCTTTCAGAGTCTTACTCCATCTTCAGGGAATTAACCAACATCAATCCAGAGTTTGAGCATAGTCAGTTGGCCGCTTAGAGTGATCACGGTCAGGATAGTCTCCTTGTAGAGAATGAGGAGCAGAATGTTGGGCACCCCACCACCCATCCTGCTGGCTCATTCAGCCTATTGTTGGCTATTTCCTCCTGGAATGAGGCAAAGGAAAGGACTGAGCACAGCTGGCACAACCGTTAGCACTGGTGAAGGTGGGAAAGGTAGTGAGGTGCCCCGAGTGAATAGATGGCACAGTTGGCATGCAAAGTTAGTAGTCTTGGGGGATTCAGTGGATGAGCGTCAATGAGGGAAGATGTACCATGCAATTGTGAGAGTGATAGACCCGTGAGCCTTGATAGAAGATGTTTGCAGTAGCAGAGATAGAGTGAGTGTGAGATAGCAGACAGAAGATGGGAGCACTTACCTTTACGAATTGCTGGGCATTTTTCAGGATGATGGTGACTATACTGACCTGATTGGCAATGTCAGACCTCTGCACCATGTAGGAGAAGATGCAGACCCTCCGATACACCAATCCATCTACCAAGACCTCCACATCCCTGTCCATACAGCAGATGGCCTATTTATTCTTGTGTGCCACAATGTGTCGAACCACGTCGGTCAGTTCTGGCCTGCTGCACAACAGCCCTTCAAAAATGTCGCCACGCCAGGGATCCCAGTAGCTCCCAGCAGTGTTGAATATTTCTACCTACAGCAAGTAGGAGAATCGGAATAAATGAGCGGGACACCATAGGAGTGGGATAGGTGGTTGTTTAGAAGACTAGGAAGGATGACTGCCTTACACACAAGGATCTTGGTATCAGCTTGGATGTCACAGTTATCAAAACCTTAGGTATCCAAAGGTGGTATTCACAGATTGGATGTGATGTTGAATCTCTGCATTGATATCAGCCTTAGATGAAAGATAGCTTCCCAGATAATGGAAATGTTCCACATTTGGGAAGATTTCTGCATTGATCTTAATGGAGGGCTGGACCAGAACTTGATATGGGCTGGATCGTTAAAGTACTTGAGCCTTCTCAAGGATGACACTGAGACCAATTCTCCAGTATGCTTCTCTGAAGGCATCAAGAGAAGTTTGAAGATTCTGTTCTGAGAAAGCAGAGATGATATTGTCACCCACATACTGACGTTACACAAATGAGGTTGGTGTCACTGTTTTCTTGGGTTTTAACCAGTTGAGGTTAAAACATTTTTTGTCCATCCTGCAGACAATGTTCACACCAATTGGAAGCTTGCTCTTGACAAGATGCAAAATGGTGCTGAAGAAGATGTTGAAAAAGGTGGAGGCGATGACATATCCCTGCTTGACCGCTGTCTTGATCTCAAAGTGTTCTGTCATATTATTGTTATTGTCGACTATTGCTGACATCGTGTCATGGAGGAGATGGAGGATGTTAATAAATTTCACCAGATAGCCAGCTTATGACAGCGTCTTCCATAGCACTTCCCCATGGACTGAGTCAAAAGCCTTGGTCAGAGGGATGAATGGTCGGATGAGAACTATTGTCCATAGTTCTACAGTTTGGTTGGAAGCCACACTGGCTTTCAGGAAGGATTTCCTCAGAGACTGGGAGAAGGCACCTGGTGAGGATTTGGGCAAAAATCTTCCTGGCTATGGAGAGGAAGCAGATTCCTCAGTAGTTCCCACAACCTATTGTGTTTCCTTTTTTGAAGATGATGGTAATGGCATCATCCCTGAGATCAGCAGGGATTTCCAGGTGCAAATATGAATTTGCTAGAATTGTAGAAGTACTGATAAGTTACACTTGGTGCAAAAGATTAAACAGGTTGAGAACCTAGTCCCTAGAATTTAAACGACTAAAGAGTAACCTGAGATTACAAAGAGTGGACATAGAGAAGATGCTTTCATTTGCAGAGAAGACCAGAACTACAGAACTAAATAAAGAATAGTCACGAATATATTTAATAGGGACTTTACCATAAACCTCTTTATCAGAGAATTGTTTTAAATTGGAATTCACTATCACATGAAGAAATTGAGGTGAACACCTTAGATACCTAAAAGATAAAGTTAGAGAAGCTCAAGAGGAAGAAAGAAAGAAGGATCATGTTGATAGGATCAGATGAGAAAGCTAATTTGGAGCATAAATACCAGCATGGAATGGCTGTTTCTGTGCTGTAAAATTTAGAATATCTTATCTGAAATGTACAGAGCACAAAATAAAAGCAACAAATTGTTGGAGCATCTTTGTTCTCTCACACAGTCATATATGCTCAAACTCAGTTTAGTTAAAGATAAAAAATGCAACATAGTCCCTACCTTGATAAAACTCATCAAAAATAGAGAAAAACAACAGCTAAAGAAAATATACCAGCTGTTAGATGACTAATTAATATTATCAGACCCTAGAAACATATTAAGACAGCATATTTTGCATTAAAATAATAAAGCCACAACTTTATCAACTTCTGAGGATAAAGCCTTTGAAGATGAGGCCTTCAATTAAAATTGATAAATAAAGTATTAACGGGTATGGAGACTATTTTTTTCAATAGGCATTTTAATCTTTTCATTCAGGACTTCCTTTGTAGCTTCTCACAAACTTACAGCAATTTTTTTTCAGGAAATATTAAGCGATGGAAGAAAGAAAACAACACTTGGTGTTCAAAGCTTGCAATTACATTGTGACTGATGCTTATTGATGAGGCTAAATTAACCAGGAAACATGGATGTCATTTTCAGTAAAATAAAAATTTAAAATTAAAGTGTGAAAAACAATAATGAAAGCTGGAAGTAATTGTGGCCATGTTTATTGTAGTATTTTATTATATATACTGCAGATGGTGTGACTACATCATATCTACAAATAACATCTACTGCACAAAAACAATTGATGAAAATGGCAAACCAATGATTGCCTAGGTTGTTTCAATTAGCTGAAAGAGCCCTAGCGATGTCAAATTTTACAGCCTTTCAATGAGCCTTGACAGTTTGCAAATTGCTCCTATTGCATTATTAAAATTATTTAAAATACAGATTGCATGATTATTTTAATTAATCCAAAGTGTATTACCATTCTGTTTAGAATCACATAAATGTTACAATGCAGAAGGAAGCCATTCAGCTCATTTTGACTACAAAAACTGTCCAAATGAGATAAAAACCAAAAGAAATCCAAAAGACATTCTCAACTGATGCCATTCTCCTGCTTCATTCCATAATTATGATATTTTTCCTTCACAAATAACCATCAAATGTATGTATTTGACTGCCTCAGTTAAAACTGCATCCACCGCACTTTCAGGCAATGTATTCTAAAGCTTAAGCACTCTATGCATAAAGCGGTCTTTCCTCACATCGCTTTTGCTTCTTTTACTAAATACCCCAAATCAGTGCCCTGTCATTCACAATCCTTTTATGAGTGGAAACATTTTCTGTGTGCTCACTCTGACCAGACCTCTCATGATTCTAAATACTTCCATCAGATCTCCTATGGGCCTTCACTTTTCCAAGAACGGTCTGGGTTTGTCCAATCTACCTCCATAATCAAAATGCCTCATTCTCTGGAATCATTCTGATTAATTTCTTCTGCACTGTCTCTGATGTCCTCACATCTTTCCTGCACCTAGAACTGGACACAATACCCCTGCTGAGGCTGAAGTGGTGTGTTATATACATTTGATATAATTTTGTTGGTCTTGTGCTGTGTTAATAAAGCTTACGATACTGTACACCTCACTAACTGCTCTCTCCATTTGTCCTGCCACCAATAATGACCTATGAATATATTCATTCAGGTCCCTCAATTCCTGTATCCCCTTCTGAGTTCTCTCACTTACATTTTATCTCAATGTCCTACCAAAATATATCACTCACACTTATTCGCATTGAACTTATCCACATGAAACATCTGCAACCTATATACTCAATGCATCAACTTGTCAAAGTCCTTTTGAAGTTCTGCCCTATCCTCTTCACTTCCAAGTTTTGGATTATCCACAAATTTTGAAAACTGTGCCCAAAGTCAAGATCATTAATGGCCCAGAATTCTGGATAGTAAGATAATTTTTGGGGCGGAGCTGACTGGAGTCACATGTTAGGACCACATGTAATTCCCCAGCATGGCCAATTCCATTCGAATTGCCTGGGAAATTGAAATTTCTGATGGGTAATTCCACTGCATCTGAAGCCTTTTAAAAATCTCCTTAAAGGTCAGAAATGTCAGCATTTTAGCTCAGCTAAGCTTAATAATTACCCAGGAAAGGTTAAAAATTAAAGGATCAAAAACAGACTCTAACTCTTGGGTAACTATTAAACTGATTCACAAATTCATCACTAACATCCCCACCCCAAACCCAACTGCAATCCACTGAAAGGTACATATATTCATACACTGGGCTGTGTTCTTTGAAGACAGTTAGAACATGTACACACTTTGCGCTTGTTTCAATTCAACAAAATAGGTGACACCTATTCTCTGGTTCACTTCTCAGGGTGGTGCCTTGACCAATCATAGTTAAGCTGCCTGGTTTAAAACAAGAATAAAACTTGACAATTAAGTGTCAGTCATAATCAAACCAGTGCATTTCCCACAGCAACTTCTCTGCCAATAAGAGTCCACTTGATAACCAATAAACGCTCTCTTATCACACAGTCAACAACGTGGATTTCCCTTTACATTGTTACTTCTTGTGAATTACCCTGATGAGTGCAAGATGAAAATCTTTAACCTTACTAATGCTACCACGACTGTGGATCAGGACTATGGACTACTATGGGCACTTTTGTTTTAAACTTTTAAATTCAAAATGTGTTTTTTTTTAATAGGACTGCTATCGATAAAAGAAGAAAACTGCAAATGTAAATTGAGTGCTGACTGTCAAAGTTCTGTGTGAAACCCATAGAGTATTGGAGTATTGGAAGCAGAGCCTAGCGGGGAAGACAGCAGAGCAACAATGGCAGGAGTTTCTGGGTGTAATTGAGGACACAATATAGAGGTTCATCCCAAAGAAAAGAAAGATTATCCGGGGGAGGATTAGACAGCCATGGCTAACAAAGGAAGTCAGGAAATGTATCAAAGAAAAGGAGACAGCCTATATAGTGGCCAAGAGTACTGGGAAGTCAGAAGATTGGGAAGGGTACAAGAACAAACAGAGGATAACAAAGAGAGAAATAAGGAAGGAGAGGATCAAATATGAAGGTAGGCTAGCCAGTAATATTAGAAATGATAGTAAAAGTTTCTTTCAATACATAAGAAACAAACGAGAGGCAAAAGTAGACATTGGGACGCTCCAAACTGATGCTGGAAGGCTAGTGATGGGAGATAAGGAAATAGCTGAAGAACTTAATAAGTATTTTGCATCAGTCTTCACAGTGGAAGACATGAGTAATATCCCAACAATTAAGGAGAGTCAGGGGGCAGAGTTGAGTATGATAGGCATTGCAAAAGAGGAAGTGCTAGAAAAGCTAAAAGTTCTAAAAATTGATAAATCTCCTGGTCCCTATGGGCTACATCCTAAAGTTCTGAGGGAGGTGGCTGAGGAAATAGCGGAGGCGTTGGTTGTGATCTTTCAAAAGTCACTGGAGTCAGGGGAAGTCCCAGATGATTGGAAAATCGCTGTTGTAACCCCCTTGTTTAAGAAAGGATCAAGACAAAAGATGGAAAATTATCGGCCGATCAGCCTAACCTCAGTAGTTGGTAAAATTCTAGAATCTATCGTTAAGGATGAGATTTCTAAATTCTTGGAAGTGCAGGGTTGGATTAGAACAAGTCAGCATGGATTTAGTAAAGGGAGGTCGTGCCTGACAAACCAGTTAGAATTCTTTGCAGAGGTAACAAGTAGGTTAGACCAGGGAAACCCAGTGGATGTTATCTATCTAGACTTCCAAAAGGCCTTTGATAAGGTGCCTCATGGGAGGCTGCTGAATAAGGTGAGGGCCCATGGTGTTCGAGGTGAGTTACTGGCATGGATTGAGGATTGGCTGTCTGACAGAAGGCAGAGAGTTAGGATAAAAGGCTCTTTTTCGGAATGGCAACCGGTGACAAGTGGTGTCCCGCAGGGTTCCGTGTTGGGGCCGCAGCTGTTCACTTTATATATTAATGATCTGGATGAAAGGACTGGGAGCATTCTGGTGAAATTTGCCGATGATACGAAGTTAGGTGGACAGGCAGGTAGTATGGAGGAGGTGGCGAGGCTACAGAATGATTTAGACAGTTTAGGAGAGTGGTCCAGGAAATGGCTGATGAAATTCAACGTGAGCAAATGCGAGGTCTTGCACTTTGGAAAAAAGAATACAGGCATGGACTATTTTCTGAACGGTGAGAAAATTCATAAAGCCGAAGTACAAAGGGATCTGGGAGTGCTAGTCCAGGATTCTCTAAAGGTTAACTTGCAGGTTGAGTCCGTGATTAAGAAAGCAAATGTAATGTTGTCATTTATCTCAAGAGAGTTGGAAAATAAAAGCAGTGATGTCCTTCTGAGACTTTATAAAGCTCTGGTTAGGCCCCATTTAGAATACTGTGTCCAGTTTTGGGCCCCACACCTCAGGAAGGACATACTGGCACTGGAGCATGTCCAGCAGAGATTCACACGGATGATCCCTGGAATGGTAGGCCTAACATACGATGAACGGCTGAGGATCCTGGGATTGTATTCATTAGAGTTTAGAAGGTTGAGGGGAGATCTAATAGAAACTTACAAGATAATGCATGGCTTAGAAAGGGTGGATGCTGGGAAGTTGTTTCCGTTAGGTGGGGAGACTAGGACCCGTGGGCACAGCCTTAGAATTAGAGGGGGTCAATTTAGAACGGAAATGAGGAGACATTTCTTCAGCCAGAGAGTGATGGGTCTGTGGAATTCATTGCCACGGAGCGCAGTGGAGGCCAGGACGTTAAATGTCCTCAAGGCAGAGATTGATAAATTCTTAATCTCACAAGGAATCAAGGGCTACGGGGAGAGTGCAGGTAAGTGGAGTTGAAATGCCCATCAGCCATGATTAAATGGCGGAGTGGACTCGATGGGCCGAATGGCCTTACTTCCACTCCTATGTCCTATGGTCTTATGGTCTTAGTATTGTTCCTGTAGGGTGTCAGGGCAAGTTCAAGCAGAAAGAGAGAGAGAGAGAGATGTAGCAAACAGGAAGAGATAATTAGGGAGCTGCCTAATGAGACATAGAGCTTACAAGCAGGGAGGTTATGCTGGAACTGTTTAAAATGTTGGTTAGGCCACAGCTAGAGAATTCACATTGTAGGAGACATGCAACAGCACTGTTCTGAGGAAGGGTCACCGGACCCTAAACTTTAACTCTGTTTTCTCCTCCACAGAAGCTGCCAGCCCTGCTGAGCTTTTCCAGCAACTTTGTTTTTGTTCCTACCAGGATGTTGCCTGGTCTGGAGAGTTATGAAGAGAGATTGGACAGACTGGGCTTATTTTCCTTACAGCAGAGAAGTTTGAGAGGGGACATGACTGAGTGGGGACATGATTGAGATGTATAAAATTATGAGGGTCAAAAGATAGGGGAGACAAGAAAAGACTTATTCCCTTAATGGAGGGATGTAAATCATTACATTTTCCAGGTTTGAAGAGCTGAAAAATACAACAATTTTAGTCTTGATGCTAATTGGTATTCCAAAATTGATATCACATGCATCTAAAAGCTAATACTTAAAATTATTATCAAGTAACACAGTTTATTTGAGATAATACCGATCAGCAAATCTGCAAATGTTATACCTCACTAACAATTAGCAGTCGTCAATTTCCAACTGCAGATTGCCTGTCAGGTACAAACAGTATGGTTAAAATTATATTCACATATTCATTTTTAAAGTGCAATAAAACACATTTGTAATATCCCTTGGTAGATAAACATTATATCTTCAAAATTAACAGTAAACTTATGAGATCAAATTCTTCTTCCTGTATCAGATGGCAGTCCCCTTCTCAATCAGTTGAGGTAACAAAAATGTTGCTCATCAAAGACACACATATTATTTTACAAAATGGAAAGATATCCTTTATGGGAATTACTTTTAAAATAGCCTTTAAAATAAATTGTGATGACAAAAAGGCAAATTTTGTTGCAGGGTTTTACTATTTGCACATTTATTATTCAATTTAACAATTTGACAAATAGAAAAACAATCTCTACAGCTATAACCTTCTCTCAATGCATTCACTCTAACTTTCAGGAATAAAAGGGAGCACTTATTGAAGAATAGGATTTAAGCCATCAATAAAGAGCAACTCATTTTTTTTATAAAATTAAAATGTATCTTGTGAGCCAATTCCCTAAGCTGAATAATTGGCCACAACAGAAGGAAAATGTCATGTTTTGGTGATGCCACTTATTTTATGTTTAGAAGATATGATTTTCAGTAACTGAACATTTTAAGACTGTTAAAGAAAATTGAAATTGATTAAAAATTACTTGTAATTCTACATCATGTGATTATCAAAGGCTAGCAGCTTTTACTTATTGTATTTTACTTAATAATTATTATTCCATACTTATACTAATAAACTTGATCTTCCTACATTTTCTTAAGGGCAATTAAGAAAGGACAATATATACTGCCTTAGTCAGCTTGCTCACATGAATACTGTCAAAGAAAATTAAATGAAGAGTACCCATGTGTAGTTAAGTAGATGCAAAAACAAAGCCTTTAGAAACAAAAAAATCTGCGTATGCAGAGCACAACATACCAACTCAACAACTCAAATTAACGCTATATCCAGAGCATTAATATACATACTGAAGAGAAAGACTCATTTGCAACCAAACTGACCTTTACTCATATTCCTTGCTTCCTCTGTTATGAACAGTTTTCGATTCAGTTTGCTACCTTTCCTCTAGCTCCAAACACAATTTTCCAATAGCCTCCAATGTGACTCTTTACCAAAGAATACATAAAATTTCGCCTGGTTTATATTGCTCTATATTTACAAAAAAAAATGTAAAAATCAGTGCTGTGTAATCATTATATTCAATGATATTTACTAAATACTTTAATATCTTCATAAAAATAAGTGACTCATTTAGTGAATTCACTTTTTTTTCAATATTGTTGCTGAGTGTATATGGTTATCACGATCAAGAGTAACTCAGAAGCAAAACAGAATGAGGCTCCCTCTTCTGAGATATTTCGTTGCATTTCCCTCTGGTATTTTAGCTGCACTGCAAATTTAGGTTGTATTTACATTATAATTGTAATGTTATTGTCAAGCAAGACCAATTTATGCCAGCAACTACTTGCATTTATATAGCTGCTTTAACATGGAAAGGTGCTCAATGAAGTTTCACAAGAGCATTTTCAAACAAAATTTGGCATGGAGCAACTTAAAGAGAAATTAGGATTGATCACCAAAAGTTTGTCAAGGATGGATATTTTTAGGGAAATTTTAAAGAAAAGAGAAATATAGGGTGTTAGGAAGGGTAAAGAAGGGATTTCAAAATCTTACAACCTCAGCAGCTAAGGGCATATCTGCCAATGATGCTGGTGAGCAAAAGACTAGAATGAAAGGAGTACAAATATCTCAGAGGGTTATAAAGCTGGAAGAAAATACAAAAATCGGGAGATATTTGAAATTAAGGATGAGAATTTCACAAGTAATTACGAGCCAATGTCTCCTTCTTCTCCTTAGGCAATCCTTGAGATCAAGAATAATGCGATTTCACTCTGATTCAATGAGTTTGGAAGTGACCTATATGTCTAATCTGTGATCTGCACTCTGCCACATGTAGGGCAGGTAGTGCTTGAATTTTTGGGTAGATAGGTTGTTTTGGAACTTTGTGTGCTCCGACCTGTACCTTGACTTTGCTTCAGTGTTTCTGATGAAGTTTCTAATGTGGTCAGTGCTATCCCAAATGAACCTTTTCCATTTGATTAGTCACAAGCCAGGATCACCTATGTCTCAACAGGGAGGTTTGACTTCCTCAGGGATGTTTCAAAACATCACTAAAATGTTTGCAATTCCATCCTGGGACTCTTCTGCTGGAACTGAATTCCAGTAGAGTAGTTGCTTTGGTGTCTGGTGCTAAGCATAGGAATGCTAATTTCTACTTGTGGAGCCAGTTCTGAGTGATTAATCCCTTGTTGCTGGGCAATGCAGGAGAGGGCACTGCATTTGGATTGTCTTTCTCATCATTGGATTTAAAGGATCTTGTTAAGGCACCACTGGTGATAGTTCAAAGCTTTGAGCTGTCTATTTTTTGCTGTCTAAAGCTCCAAAGCATTTAGGAATGTGGGGATCATTGCTGTCTGCTAACCCATGATCTTAGTCTTGGATCCTGGTCCTCAAGTACACATTAGCAGAATTGGCTGAAGTTATGAGCTGGCACCTTGGATTTCACCATCTATTTCTGCTTTGATCAAGAGAAGGCTCTCAAGATCAAAAATGATTCAAATTTTCCAGAAGGTCCCTGTTGATCTTCATTTATGGTTCAAGGTGGAAGTGATAGATCCATTTTCTCATTTTCTTTGGAGAAGAGTAGGCAATGACCTGGAAGTCAGTTAGCGTGTGTGTGTGCATACAAAAGTCATTTGCATACTGAAGATCTACAATGGAGGCTGAAGTGAACATAAGTACAGGAGCCAGTGTAGGTCAACAAACATGAACGTGATGGCCAAGCAGGAATCAGCACTTGGTAAAATATGATAAATTTTGGTTAAGTTTAATCTTATGTTAGGTGGAAGCTGGGAGGCTGAGCTGGAATAAACTAAAACAGTCAAACTGAGACTTAGCAAATGCATGGATGAGCCTATGATCAGATAAGGCAGGGGCAGTTTTGAACAACATTGTGGTGGTGGAAATACGCAGTTTTTGCGATGTTGCCACAATTATAGTGTAAATACATCCTTCATCTGTGCTTACTGTGAAGGGCCACAAGATTCATTAGCCCATTCTAAATCTTAAGTCCTTAAATTGTTTGATTTTTAAAAAAATTTCGTCTTCTTTCTGATCAAGCGTGTGGTTGACCCACGCCAGGCTGATATGTTTAGGCAGCTGCTGTAAATTGGGATAGTAGTGCTGAGGTTGCTGCCGATGTACATGGAGTGGGAGAGACAGGTCGCCT
This sequence comes from Ginglymostoma cirratum, assembly GCA_024137785.1. NCBI lineage: Eukaryota > Metazoa > Chordata > Chondrichthyes > Orectolobiformes > Ginglymostomatidae > Ginglymostoma > Ginglymostoma cirratum. The sequence goes on from JAHRHZ010000021.1 coordinate 39,926,947, forward strand.
TACCCGCTCAGTATCCAGCAGCGCAATCCGAACTGTGACAGTGTGTGGTCAAACTACAATAAAATTACAAAGGAATTGTCGGAAGGACGCTGCTCCCAATGCTGACAAGTCAATATCGACTACTTTGGTAGAATGATGTGCGAATGTCTATGTGTCTTTACGCATTGGAGTGGAGGGTGTCGATGAAGATAGGGAGTCAGTGGAGAACGCAGATTGTTTATTAAAGAAAATGTAATACTTCAGATATTGAAAACCTGCAAGAGGAAGCACCCAGATCGCCAGGCAGTAGATCAAGAAAGAAAGCAAGCCTTGATATTTCAGGTTTAATCTTTCATCAGAACTGCCTTTTTGTAGAACTTGTGATACCATCTCGATCGTCAGATTGGAAGTGTTCCTCAGGTATCTGCAGAGCCCTGTCAGGAGTCTAATTCTCAGAAAGAGAAAGGGGCGAATCTTTAATAATGGGTGGATTGTTTGGTGGGCTGCTGCCTTGATCTGTTGCTGTTTTTCCTTGTAGACTTGTAACCAGAATCACCTCTTTAATGGGGAGATAAAGCTGTGTAATATATGCAACAAAATAAATGTCATAATATTGTATTCTGCCTTTCTTGTTTACAAAGATATCTGTAAATTTCAGTTTTTATTAAGTTCTCTTTGGGGTCTTTGAAAATTATTGTTAGCTGTTGTTTGAGTGGATGGTGATGTATTACAACATGAGCAATTAAATCCCTGACTTACAGTCCTTGGAAAAAAATAAGTTTTAATGAGCAACTCACAACAGTTTTCTTCAGTTTCAATCTGACTATAAAGAACAGAGCTTATTGAAATATCACAAAATTCTAACGATGGAACATTTCTTAGTTTGGGCTTTACAGTAGGACTGTGGAGACAGAATCCGTTTCTTAAAATAGAAAGAATAAAAATCATCCTCGATCCATACACAACCAAAGTTATATCAATAACTTCAGCTTTGATTGATAGAGTTCATGGCCAGCATTAATGAAGTTCCGACAGTAAACAAATTCAGATCCAGGGAACAGGCATGATGGGTTTCCTTGTTTAACGTGAGGAGGTGTACCCGTAATTGACAAACACCCTGTGATTAAACACTGGAATGTGAGCCAAAACAGAAGAGCAAAGTCTGACAACCAACTCTGACCAAGATCGACTCGCCCTTACAATCTCCCGCTCAAGGACTCAAGCCGATTCTGCCTTACCAGTTTCGGAGAGCAACTCCGGTCTTGGGAGGGAAGCGTTCATCTTTTTCTTGACTGCAGTCCTCCTGAATTCTTGCTCCATGGTGAGCTCCTGTACCGCCGAGTTGAGGCAGGGTAGGCGGGGTAGGGGAGAGAACAAAATAACAGCCAAAATGGAAATACAGGGCACGATTTCACAAGCTTCAGGGTTTGTAAATAGTTCACATGGCGGAACACCCACTCCGTGTGTGTGCGCGAACAGTGCGTGAGCGTCTCGCGGTGGGGCGTGTTGCAAACTTTTCACACCTTGTCAATCAGAGCTGGTTACCTAGGTAACAGCGCCCAGACACCCAGGTAACCCCGCCCCAGTCACCCAAGTAACTCCGCCCCAGTCACCCAGGTAACCCAGCCCCAGGTACCCAGGTAATCCCGCCCCAATCACCCAGGTAACATTGCCCAGAAACCCAGGTAACCCCGCCCCAAACACCCAGGTAACCCCGCCCCAGTCACCAGGATAACCCCACGCCAGTCACCCAGGTAATCCCACCCCAGGTACCCAGGTAACCCCACCCTAGGTACTCAGGTAACCCCACCCCAGTCACCGAGGTAACCCCGCCCCAGGTACCCAGGTAACCCTGCCCCAGTCACCCAGGTAACCCTGCCTCAGGTACCCAGGTAACCCCGCCCCAGGTACCCAGTTAACCCTGTCCCAGTCACCCAGGTAACACCATTTCCCCTCTCTCAGGTAACCCCACACCCCCTCTCTCAGGTAACCCTACACCAATCACCCAGGTGATCTAGTCCTAGTCACCCAGGGTAAATTCGTTCCTTTCAACCAGGTAATCCAGCCCTCTCAACCAGCTGATCCTGCCCCACTGGCTCATATGACCCCAGCCCAACTCTCCTAGTGACCCCACTACAGTCACCCAGGTAACCCCACCAGAGTCACCAAGTAACCCTGCCCCAGGTACTCAGTTAACCCGACTCCACTTACCCAGGTAACCACACCCTACTCTCTCAAGTATCCCCACCCAACACTCTCAGCTGAGCCCAACCCACTCTCTCAGGTAACCCTGCCCCAGGCACCCAGGTAGTCCCACCCCAATCACCCGGATAACTCCTCTCACTCGTAATTCAGCCTTCATTGCCCAGATAGGTCCACCTCAACAGATTTTCATCTCACAGGTAACTCACCTCCTCCTCCCACATACACCGATACCATCTGATAACCCCACCCCATATAGACAGATAATCGCACCCTTTCATCTGTGAAGCCCTGCCCCATCGCCCAGGTAACTTCACCAAATTGGACAGATAATCCTGCCCTTATTACCCATCTCATCTGTCATTACCCAGATGATACTGCTCCATCAGTCAGGTAACCTGCCCTGATCATAGAATTAGTCTTGTGCCTATCACCCGGGTAATGCTGCCGATAGAACCTACAAACCTAAACAGAAAATAACGCTGCCCTATCACCCAGTTAACACAAACCTGAACGGACAGGTAACTCCTGACCACTGAGTAAATCTGACCTGACCAGACATGTAACTTGCCCCATTTCACCCATGATATCCAAACCCTATTAGACAAGCAATCCTACCCTGTTCATTATTCTGCCACTCACATCTCCTCTAGATATATATTTAATTTCTCTACTCATCCCATTACCAATCCCACTGGTCTTGCATTACCATTCCACTTGTCCCCCTGTCTTCTATTTATCACAAAATTCCCTTTGTTTTTATTTCCTAAACTTTATTTTTATACCCAGAAGTGCTATCGCACACAAAGAAGCAACTTTCTCACCACCAAAATCACTGTGACTTTTTAAATGTCTTTTTTTCCTTTGTTGGCTACTAACCACCACCAGTGAAACACCCGTCTGGCCAATTAGATGTTTACAAGCAAAGCCCATTGCAGGCAATGCAAATCATTATAAGTGAAGAGGACATAGAGAGAGAGGGAAGGGCTAAATCAAAATAGGGTTGGAGGGCAAAATAAAGCACTGTATCCCCTGCAGAACATACTTCGATACCTTCCGCTAAAGGTGTTGACAGCATTGGCAGACTCCACATGCTCCTTCTTCAATGACACATGGGCTTGAACGTAAGTGTGGAAGGGGGCAGACAGTCGGAAGAGATGATCCCCCCCACAGCCTGCTGCCTGGATCTGTTGAGCTCTGAGCCCTTGAACCGCCGTGTACAACACCCTCCACCCTAGATCCCCAATGGAAAGAGGGAGGACTCCTGCACAGAATGCCCTCCACTGGGGATCCCCGCTGCCCGGAGGCAAATATGCACACCAAAACATTTCTGGATGGTGGGCATAAGAGTCGAGATGGATGGTGTGCAGCAGCAGCCCGGACAAAAGCTGCCTTTTTACAAGGTGAAAAGACACATACCCAAGAGATGACTCAGGTTGTAGGGCATGGGCTCCTGAGGGAGGTTCAGGATCATGGGCCTGGTTTGAAATTTTGCCCAGGCAGGGGTACACACAGACAGGATTCCACCGCACACCTGAACATCCTCCAACTGTGCACAACTTTGGACGTACCATCAATTTTAGGCGAAGAATGGTGTTGGCCACAAGCTGGACATTCACTATCACCCAGTATGCTTTATTTTTTATATCAAGAATTGTAATCACACAATTGAACTTTCATTCCTTAATCACTGAATCACCTTTTTCCTTCTATTAACCGACACCAGTAATTTACCCATGTTCCTAATTAATACTTTACAAGCAAAGCACGTTAAGGTCAATGGAAACCATCTAAGATGAGCGGGAGGTAGGGAGAGGGGGTGGGGTCTAGATCAGAACAGAGTTGGAAGGGAATAGGTCTGCTTTTTTTTCTCTTTGCTCTTTATATCTGGAAGTGCTATCACACACAACTGAATGGTTTCCCATCACTAAATCGCCGAGACTTTGTTTTCAATTGCTAACCGCCACCAGTAAATCAATCATGTGGCTAATTGAATATCTGCATGCAAAGCCTGTTACTGGCAACACAAACCATCAAAGGTGAGGGGGAAGTAGGAAGAGGGGAAGGAGCTTAATCAAAAAGGTATCGGCTGGGGAAATAAAGCACTGTAACCCCCGTGGTGCCCACCACTCTCTCAAGGCATTGAGAGCACTGATGGACACCGCATGCTCCCTTTCCAAGGACAACTGAGCAGGAACATAACCGTGGACTGGTTCTGCTTCATAAAGGACTCAGGGTTTAAGTTCCAAGTGGGCAAGCCATTGCCTGTTGTCAAGGGAACCCATACTCAGAGCTCCACATTAATTAATGATTCCTCATGGGCTGAAAGGGGTTATCACATTCTGTCAAGTAAACTTGATGGGTTTTATTATTCTGTGTGGACTTTTTTTAATCATGAGTCTAAAATAAAGATTAAATGGCAAAACAAAAATTAAAAATAACTGGAGCAACTATTCACATCATGTCTTGTACTCTAGTTGGCAAGACATCACAACAGATTAAATGGGAGCTCCTGGTTTGCTGTGCTGTTAAACTAAGATTTCTTAATTTGAAAGCTTCAAACTTCAAACTGTATTTGAGAACTGAAAGTTCTGCTAAAAGAACCTATAGCTTAAACATGTCCGTATCGTTCATCCAACTTGTCCAAAAAGAAACAGAACAAAAATCTGAGACAATTATATATCTTGTTATTGTAAGGATTTTATTTACATTTGAATTTATTTTGAGAATTATGACATCAATTTACTTTGTTCAGAGCACTGGGCAAGTTTACACAAACAGTACTAATCAATGCATTGGCAATTGGTTGAAAACACGAAGGAGGTTCTTTGAAACAAAATATGTCTTTATATCTATTTTAGGAACAAATGCAATGTCCTATAAAAGAGAAAGCTAAAAATATGAAACTGAAAAAGAAAAAAAATCTACATCATGTAGAGTCTTTTAAGTACTCAGAAGCTTTCAATATCAGGACAATTTATAACAGGGTCTAGAATGCATGAATGCAACAATTCTATCTCCCTAGAATCTGGCATCTGAGATGCTTATTCCAAAATGCAGTGATGATTTCATAATGGAATTCTAATGCTTTTAGGAACAGAATCCTCATTGTGTGGGAATAGGCCGTGCAGCCCAATACGTCCATACCAATCTCCGCAGAGCACCCCACCCACTCCCATCCCCTACCCCTGCATTTCCCATAGCTAATGCATCTAATCCACACATCCCTGAATGCTGGGTAATTTACCATGGCTAATTTACCTAACCTGCACACCTTTAGACTGCCAGTGGAAATCCAAGCACTCAGCAGAAACCCAGTCAGACACAGGGAGACTGTGCAAACTCCACATGGCCAGTTGCCCAAGGCTGGAATTGAACCCACGTCCCTAGTGCTTTGAGGCAGCAGTGCTAACCACTGAGCCAGTGTGCTACCCAAAACTGGTGGGAGAACAGCCTCTATGATACCACAGATTATGAAAGGAAAATTGGTATGAACAGTGAGAAAGCTTTCGCAACATTCTTACATATAGATCCAGAGCATTGTGTGAATTAAAATACTTAAATCTGCAAATCTCAAATAATACAATCTCATTGAAGTTTCAAATCATAGAATAATATATTGCAAAAGGTCATTGACCCAAGGTGCCTGAGCCAGCTCTTTTGAAAGAGCTATCCAATTAGTGACATTTCCTATATTTTGCCCATAACCTTCAGAATTTTTCCTTCTATTTCTGCTTTGACTGTGTCAGCATCTCAGACTAATGCCTGTATTCAACCTATATTTATAAATGTGGTCAACAATGTGACAGTGACTAGATACATTTTTTTAAAAATAGTGATTGAGGTGTAAATGTCGACGAGTATACCAGACTAAATCCCCTAATCTTTTTCGAAGTATCATCTTTACAAGTTTCTTTTTTCAATCAATTATTTAAATTCTATGCACTTTGTTTGCTGACCCCTCTGCCAATGGAAATAGTTCCTTTACTTGTTTACTCTATCAAAATCCTTAATGACTTTGGCACATGCTCTCATTTAAACAGAACAAACACAGTTTTTTTAAGAATAAAAGCAGAAATTGCTGTAAATCCTTAATAAATATTCAACCTTCTCCAGGCTCTCCACAAAATTAAGTGCTTTCACCCCTGGTGCTATTATTCTGTGTTCTTATCACTGCCTCTCTAAGATTGCGACACATTTCCTAATGTGTGGTGCCCACAGTTAGCCACAACACTTCACCTGGAACATAGCCAGTAAAAGTTAACTATAGCTTCCTTTGTTCATATGCCCTTGCAAAGGATATAAGAAGCAGCGAAGAATAGAGAGAGAATTAGCCATTTGGATACAGAACTGGTTCGAATGTAGAAGATGGAGGTTGGTGGTGGGATGTTGTTTTTCAGACTGGAGGCCTGTGACTAGCAGTGTGCCACAAGGATCGGTGCTGGGTCCACTGCTTTTTGTCATTTATATAAATGATTTGGATATAAACATAGGGTGTATCGTGAGTAAGTTTGCAGATGACACCAAAATTGGAGGTGTCGTGGACAGCGAAGAAGGTTACTCAGAGTACAAAGGGATCTTAATCAGATGGGCCAATGGGGCAAGAGTGGCAGATGGAGTTTAATTTAGATAAATGTGAGGTGCTGCATTTTGGATCAGGGCAGGACTTATACACTTCATGGTAAGGTCCTGGGGAGTGTTGCTGAACAAAGAGAATGCAGGTTCATAGTTCCTTGGAAGTAGCATCGCAGGTAAATAGGATAGTGGAGAAGGTATTTGGTATGCTTGCCTTTATTGGTCAGTCCATTGAATGTAGGAGTTGGGAGGTCATGTTGTGGCTATACAGGACATTGGCTAACGTGTGCAATTCTGATCTCCTTTCTATTGGAAGGATGTTATGAAACTTGAAAGGGTTCAGAAAAGATTTACGAGGATGTTGCCAGGCTTGGAGGGTTTGAGCTATGTGGAGAGGCTGAATAGATTGGTGCTATTTTCCCTTGACCGTCGGAGGCTGAGGGGTGACCTTATAAAGGTTTATAAAATCATGAGGGGCCTGGCCAGAGTAAATAGACAAGGTCTTTTCCATGGGAGAGTCCAACACTATAGGGTGTAGGTTTATGATGAGAGGGGAAAGATTTAAAAGGGACCTAAGGGACAACTTTTTCACACAGAGGGTGGTGCTTGTATGAAATGAGCTGCCAGAGGAAATGGTGGAAGCTGGTACAATTGCAGCATTGAAAAGGCATCTGGATGAGTATATGAATAGGAAGGGTCTGGAGGGATATGAGCCAAATTCTGACAAATCTGACTGATTTATTTAGGATATTTGGTCGGCATGGACAAGTTGGACTGAAGGGTCTGTTTCCGTGCTGTATATCTCTATGACTCTATGATGCCATTTAGCTCAATCAGCCCATGCTGAAATTCTGCTCCATTCAATCATCTTCCAGTCCTCCATCATCTAAATCCATCAACATAACCTTTATTCCCTTCTCCTTATTATGCTTGTCTAGCTTCCCCTTAAATGCAACTATACTAACTCACATCAGGTTAGGGGATTTATCAGTCTTTAACCCTATTAGTTTCTCTGGCACTTCTTCTCTAGTGATACTTATTCTAATTATTTCCTCACCTCCTTTTGCCCCTTGAATATTTTATAATTTTGGGATGCTGTTAGTGTCTTCCATTGTGAAGTTTGATGCAAAGTATTTATTCAACTCCTCTTCCTCTTTCATGGTTCCCTACTACTATTTCATCAGTTTTATTCTCTAAGGGTTTTATGTTCTCTTTGGCTTCTCGCTTCCTTTTTAACTATGTGAAGAAACTGTTCCTGTCTGCCTTGATGTTACTCACAAATTTACCCTCAAAGTTTATTTTTTTGCTTGTTATTGTTTTTTGGGTAGTGTTTTGTTGCTTATTTTAAATCTTTCCCAATCTTTTTGGATGTCAACTTTCATTATTCTGCTACTCCGTCCTCTTCTGGATGTAGATTTTGTTTCGTTACTCACCCATTACACTCTCCATTGGTCTTGCATCACAAATCCATTTGTTTCCTTAACTTCTACTTATTGTAAACATTCACTTCTATTTTGTTTCTCCTTCTCCTGCCTTTGATTCACTCAAAGCTCGTTTGTTTCTAACACTTCTAACACTTCCTTATTCTATTGAGAGGTCATTGAACTGAAACTTTAACTCTTTCTTTCTCCAAAGACGCTGCCTGACCCAGTGAGTATTTTCAGCATTTTCTATTTTTATACCATTCAAGAATTCTATTAAGGGAAGGCAATTTTGGAAAAGAATGTTGCATATTTGTGCATAGGTTATGAGTTCTGATGAGAAAATGGCTCTTGTTCCTCTGGAAGTGTATGGAGATACGACTGATTAATAAGGGACATGCATCTGGGAGAACGCTATCAAAAATATCAAAGATCACGGTCAGTTCTATCAATCAATGGTCTAATCGAACTAGTAATGCAAGAGGCCACACAATTTTTCTGTTTGAAATATAAACTGGAATGTATGTCAGACACTGCTGTATTACTGAAATACCAAGAAAGTTTTACAACTTGGAAAAGTCAAGTGGTGCACAGTTTTAGCTATACAAGACTATGGTTTAAATGTGATGAGAAATCAGCTAAGTGTCAATGTTGGCGAGTTTCATAGAGCTGTAGTCAGTTGTCTTGTGTTATTCTCCGCAATTTGCCTTATTACCTATGTACCACACTTCAATGGAATCTTGCGTGTCATATTTTACCTCTTGGCAGAGAAGGAACTATTTCCCCATCGCCTCAATATCCCGGGGTTCCCACTACAGCCATCTCTTACAAAGGCTTATGCTCTCCTAATCTCACTAATGTATGCAACATCTTCCTTCACCCACCCCAAACGCCCTAAACAGTAACACTTACTACTGGAAGCAAAAATGGCAAGTAATTTTAGGTGGAGTTCACTGCCTTTACACCACAAAAGCAGTACAAAGCAAACTGCTGCAGTGAACTGACAAATTCGGATCTCATTCCTTACAAAGGTACACAATTTATTCAATTGAACAATGTTTCGATCATTTGTAAGTATAATGCTTTTGGCATAACACTTACCATTCTGCATCCGTAGTCATAATAGTCTTGCCGATCTGAGTATATGGGTTTCTTACTCCAGTAATGAAGCCCTTCCACAGAGAAGGTTACAAATGATGGATTACAGTTTCATTCTTGAAAGCAACTATTCTGAACAATATGTATGGAATGTTATTGAAAATCATATTTAGTTGACTTTTTTAAAAAGAAAATTTGCAGGATGTGAAAGTCACTGGCAAGGCTAATTGCCCTTAGAAGGTGGTGGTGAGTTGCCTTCTAGAACTGCTGAGTTCACGTGCTGTAGATTGACCCACATTGCTGTTAGGGAGGCACTTCCAGGATTTTGACCCACTGCTACTGAAGGAATGGTGATATATTTCCAAGTCACGATGGTGAATGGCTTGGAGGGGAACCTGCTGGTGGTGGTGTTCCCTTTTCCCATTTATCTGCTGCCTTTTCCCTTCCCATGATAGTGACTTTGGATGCAGTAGGTGCTTTCTAAGGAGACCTAGTGAATTTCTGCAGTGTGTCAGTGGTGGAGGGAATGAATGTTTGTGGATGTGGTATGAATCAAACAGGTTGCATATTCTTCAATGTTGTCAAGCTTCTTGAGTGTTGTTAGAGATGCACTTATCCAGGAAAGTGAAGTGTATTCCATCACATTCCTAACTTGTGCCTTATAGATAGGCTTTGGGGCATCAGGATGTGAGTTACTCCCTGCGAGATTCCAGGCTTCTGACCTCCTTTTGTAGACAGAGTACTTACGTGAATGGTCTAGCTCAGTTTCTGAATAATGTTAATGCCCTGGCTGTTGATAGTGTGAAATTCAGTGATGTTAATACCATTGAATGGCAAGGGGCAATAGTTGGCTTCTCTCTTGTTAGTAATCATCATTGCCTGGCACTTGCAAATTGTGAATGTTACTTGCCTCTTGTCAGTCCATTCCTGAATAATATCAAGGTATTGCTACATTTGGACATGGTATATGCCGAGTCATAAATGGTGCTGTTCATTGTGCAATCATCAGTGAACAACCCTACTTCTGACCTTGTGATGAAAGAACGGTCATTGATGAAGCAGCTGAAAATCACTGAAAATCAATAGGACACTCCCCTGAGAAATTTCTACAGCAATGTCCTGGTGTTGACATATCTGACCTCCAACAGCCACAATTATCTTCCTTCATGCTAGGTATGATCCCCAAGTAGTGGAGAGTTTCCAATCCCCCCCCCCCACCCCCCAATTCTCATTGATTCTAGGTTCGCTAGAGCTCCTTGATGCCGCACCAAGTCAAATGTAGTGTCAAGATCGTCACTGTCACTTCAATTCTGGAATTCAGCTCTTTTGTCCTTGTTTGAATCAAGGCTGTAATGAGGTCAGGAGTTGAGTGGCCCTGATGGAACCCAAACTGGGCAACAGTGAGCAGGTTATTGCTGAGCAGGTACTATTTGATAGCACTGTTGATGACACCTTCCATCACTTTATTGTTGATCTAGAGTAGACTGATGGGGTAGTAATTGGCTGGGTTGGATATGTCTTGCTTTTTGAGTACAAGAAGTTATCTGTGCAATTTTCCACATTGTTGGGTAGATGTCAGTTTTGCAACGGTACTAGAAAAGCTTGGCTTGGGGTGCCACGAGTCTTGGAGCACATATCCTCAGTACCATTCTCAGAATATTATCAGGGCCTGTAGTCTTTGTGGTATCTAGTTACTCCAGGCATTTTTTGATATCATGTGGCGTGAATGCAACTGGCTGAAAACTGTATCTGTGATACTGGAGGCCTCTACAATAGACACTTTTGGCTGAAGCTTGTTGAGCCTGTTTTGAAATTTGTCTCACAGCAAACTTGTGAGATTTGATTATTAAAGATTATGGAATGCCCAGATTGTTTTACAGGGAAGAATGTGCAAGTTTGAGATAGTATGCAGCAGTTGAGACAATGGCAGTAAATAGACTATAAATCTCCAGTCTCAAAAAGGTATTGATTGTGCTTTAAATCATCCATTTACTGCTAAGATAAATGAGAATTGGGGTCTCAAGGATAGCTCATCAACATTTCTACTTGGGTACAGACCCATGTCATTCCTATTGGCATGATGAGGAATTTTGAGAGGGAAGGGTCTAAGGTATCCTTGAAACACCCAGCCAAGGTTAATCTACCAGGATCTAAGAAAGGGACAGCAGCTGAAGTCAGCATGATGATGTATTTAGTATGCAGGAATGTGGTTGGGGGATCACATTTGGATTGAAAAGACAGATTCATGAGCAGTTAAAATGAAACTGGAAGATTTTCCCTGTTTGTGTTTGAGGAAATATCTCTGAAGAAAACACTCACCGTGAAAAATAGTTGCAAAAAAAGAAAAAAATCAGAAATAAAAGAAGGAACCAAGAAGCACCATGATCTGCTTTTAATCTTTTGTAATAATAACTTATAAAGTGTAAATTTATGTGTGACAACAGGTTCAAGAACAGCTTCTTCCCTGCTATTATTAGACTGCTGAATGGACCTCATTAACTTCAAATAATGTTGATCTTGCTTTGAGCACCTCCTGTGCAGCCATAACCTTGTATGCCTCACTCTAAGTACCCTTATGATCTGTTTGTCCTTGTTTGCTATGATCTTCCTTTATTGCTCACGAAACAAAGCTTTTCACTGAACTTAGGTACATGTGACTACAATAAATCAAATCAAATGATATTTTCAGCTATTATCCAGAACTTCGAGTTTTTCTTTTAAAATTAATGATACAAAATTCAACAAATATATCAAAATCCTTGCTGATAAATAAAACTTCAACTACTAGAACTAAGTATCCAAAGAACTGCTGTAAAGTGTGCAAATATTAAATATATCAATATTCTTCTTCAATGAAAATTCATTGGCTTCTTTAGGATGTTCGCAAGTCAGGACAGAAGCTTTGTAAAGGCAAATCTTTCTCTTAGTAATAGCCTGAGAATATCTGGAGGTTATTTACTTGAAAACGTTTCTTAGTATATTGTAAAATGTTCATCTTTGGGAAAAACAGTGGCCTTGGTTCACCTTCCTCTACGGAAAAAGGAGTTTCCTGTAGAACAGCAGTATACATTAACCACAATTATATCGTGCAAATGTGTCTATATTTATAAATTTCCTCAATTGTTTGTGATCCAGTTGTATTATGTTAGAAGCAAGGGTTAGAATTTGCCAGGCCCACTCAAAGATTTTAGAAAGCTGGCTGATCTAATTAGGTAGGCGCCAAGTCCAGTTTCTTGACAGGAGGTTAAAAGTTTATTATTAAGACCTCGGAACCTTTCAGGCAAGTTGGTACTCCTGACCTTACCTGTTTTGCAATCTTTAGCATGTTATAAATATGCATTAACATCCCTTTTATATTCACTGCCACAATCTTGTTTTCCAAAAATGGGAAAGATGCGTTCACAAACCCAACCACACAGATGAGACTGCTGTAGGTGTTCTAGGCTTCTTCCAAACTTCTGTGAGTACAAACTTCTTCAGTTCCTTGGCTCCTTAATAAACAAGATGCTTCTTTACATACAAGCTTACAGCATTAGGGGTGAAGCCTCTCCATGTTGATCAGCTCATGAGGAGTCTCTGTCATATGTGGAATTGCTTATTGTTGTTTAATGCTTACAGTGTAAGGATTAAAGCCTGCCCAAGTGAGGTAGCGACACTGACAATTGCCAGAAAATGAGTGGGGCAGACAAGTGGGATTTTACTCAAAAAGGGACTTGGGTCAAAATGCTATCATTTGCGGTTGTGTCTTTGTCCTAAGCAGGCCTTCTATGAAAAGTCATCTGATCTGCCCATTCTCCTAGTTGTACTGAAAAGTCAGTGACTTGATGGTGCATAAGCTGCTGAGTGATGTAGCTTTTTTTTTAAAAAATGTTTTTCGTAGAAATGCTGGCAAATGTATGAGAGGCAGTGACAGCAGGTGATGAGTAGGGATTGAGTGATACTCGTGGGTCACAGAATATGTAGTGCTGCCTAATTGTAATTTTAATATCATGCCTTGAAGTTGGAGCCTGGAAGGTCATGATGGGTTTCAGAACTTGTTGCCGATAAAATTTGGTGTTTTACACAAGCACAAAAATGTAACCAGCTGAGAAGAATGAAGTTGCATGACAAAACCCACCCCACTTCCAATTGGAAGTCACTCCCTTTACATCTTCATAGTGCCAAAAGAAAACAGGAGAATTGTATTCCTGCTGTATTTTTGAGAATTTTGGCTGGAATGTATCCAGTAAAATGTTGCAATGTCTTTGGTGAGAAAGCATAAAAGAGCATAAAAGAGATGATACTGGAAATACTCAGCAGGACAGGTGTGAAGGTAGAAACAGAGTAAAGAGAGAGAATTTTTAGGGGAAACATAGGTGTTTCTGTGACCAGGCTGGTAGGTTGTACTGAAAGGTCAGTGATTTGATAGTGCAGAAGCTGCTGAGTGATGTATTGGTGCCAGAGGTCAACAATTTCATAGAACAACTGAAGAATATTCTTCTGGGGGAGGGTTAATAGCCAGAAGTCATGGCTCATGCCACACAAAATGACTTAGGCAGGAGATGGGATAAAGTCCCAAAAGCAGATTTCAGATCTAAGAAGATTGAAAAATAGGACCTCCAGTCTCAGGATTTCTCCCAGCCCCATATGCTAGTGAATCATTTCTGTGGAACTGGGGCAGATAGGCCCTCTACAAGATTACGAGATAACAAGGTGTAGAGCTGGATGAACACAGCAGGCCAAGCAGCATCAGAGGACCAGGAAGGCTGACGTTTCGGGCCTAGACCCTTTTTCAGAAAAATTTCTGAAGAAGGGTCTAGGCCCAAAACGTCAGCCTTCCTGCTCCTCTGATGCTGCTTGGCCTGCTGTGTT
>JAHRHZ010000021.1:39941472-39968149 GCA_024137785.1 Ginglymostoma cirratum
TGGCCTGCTGTGTTCATCCAGCTCTACACCTTGTTATCTCAGATTCTCCAGCATCTGCAGTTCCTACTATCTCCTCTACAAGATTGTTGGGTTTCACCTTGGCAAGACCAGGACTCAGATTCTCAGAGAGATTTGCTAGAGCAGGGTTTAAATTAGATTAGCAAAAAGATGAGAAGCCAAGATGGAGACAAAATTCAAGGGAAAGGAAACTAACAAAAAGAAGTAAAAAAGTTGGAAGCAAAATGGAAGACGTGAAGCAATGTCAAGCATCCAATAGAATCAATACGGAGAATCATATTAAAAAAGCTGAATTAAATGCACGCTATCTGAATGCGTGCAATACTCAAAAATATTACTTGAACACAGAAATTGAGGTTAATGGACATGATTTAATTTCCATTACAAAGATGTGGTTACAGAGCAACTGAGATTGGGAACTGAACATCGGAGGATAGTCTGTGTTTAGGAGATTGGCATAAAGGAAAAGGAGATGGGATTAACACTCCTAATTAGGGATGACATCAGTATATTAAAAAGGGAGGATCTTAGATCGAAGGATCAAGATGCACAATCAGTTTGGGTGGAACCAACAAACAAGTGGAAGCTAACATCAGTGGGAATTGTTTGCAAACATTAAACTATGATTCACCTGTGTGGTTCACACTTAATCAGGAAATTAGAAATTAATGTAATGTGGGCAATACAGTAATAATGGGAAACTGCAATGTCTGTTGGCTGGGTTAACATTCAGCCCTAAAGTTATGAAGAATGAATCCCTGGAATTTGTACAAGGTGGGACACCTATTAGCAAGGATAAATGAAGGTCCTCTACAGGTGGAGTCAAGAAAATTTATAGTGGAGAACAGGGAAAGGGTACAGAAGTTGATCTGTTACTTTATGTTCATAGAATCCTGACAGTGTGGAAGCAGACCATTCAGCCTATTGAGTCACACCGATCCTCCGAAGAGCATCTCATCCAGACCTATTCCCCTCCCCTATCTCTGTAACCCTGCATTTCCAATGGTTAATCCACCTAGCCTGCATATCCCTGGACACCACGGACAATCCACTTAACCTACACTGTGGAAAGAAACCAGAGCACCTGGAGGAAACCCACAAAGACACAGGGAGAATGTGCAAACTCCACACAGTCACCACAGGATGGAATTGAACCTGGGTCCCTGCTGCTGTGATGCAGCAGTGCTAGGTCTGTCCTCATGGAAGAAGATACAGAAAATCTTCCAGAAATTCTTGGCAATCAAGGGAATTGTGAAACTGAAAAACTAAAAGAAATTAGTATTAGTAAAGAGGCTGTACTTAAAACATGGTGAGTTTTAGGGGACACCAAAACTGGTGGTATAGTGGACAGTGAAAAAGATTATCTAAGATTACTGAGAGATCTTGATAAATGGGGTCAATGGGGTGAGGAATGGCAGATGGAGTTTAATTTGGATAAATGTGAGGTATTGCATTTTGGTAATACAAACCAAGACAAGACTTACACAATTAATGGTAGGGTCCTAGGTAGAGTTGCAGAACATAGAGACCTAGGGGTTCAGGTACATAATTCGTTGAAATTTGCATCACAGGTAGACAGGGTGCTTAAGAAAGCATTTAGCATGCTTGCCTTCATTCCTCAGACCTTTGAGTACAGATGTTGCAACGTCATGTTGAGTTATACAAGACGTCGATGAGCCCTCTTCTGGAGTAGTGTGTGCAGTTCTGGTTGCCCAGTTATGGGAAGGATATTATTAAACTGGAGAGGGTTCAGATGAGATTTACCAGGAAGTTGCTGGGAATGAAGTGTTTGACTAGAAAGGCTGAGACTTTTATCATTGGAGCGTAGGAGGTTGAGGGATGACCTTGTTGAAGTTTACAAAATCATGAGGGACATAGAAAAGGTGAATGACAAGAGTCTTCTTCCTAGGGCGGGGGTGTTCAAGACTAAGGGGCATTTTATAAGGTGGGAGGAGAAAGATTTAAAAGGTCATGAGGGGCAACCTTTTTACACAGAGAGTGATTCGTGTTTGGAATTAACTGCCAGAGAAAGTGATGGATGCAGGCACAGTTACAATGTTTAAAAGACATTGGATAAGTTCACGAATAGGAAAGGTTTGGAGAGATATGGGTCAAGTGCAGGCAGGTGGGACTAGTTTAGTTCGGCATTATGTGGCATGGACTAGTTGGACTGAAGGGTCTGTTACTGTGCTGTATAACTCTATGAGTCTCACTGCAGAGTGTTGAAGGATGTAGCAATCAAGGTCGTGGATTCAGTGATGATTATCTTTCAAAATTCTATAGATTCTGGAAATGTTCCAGGTGTAAATATGGATTTATGAAAGGGAAATCATGTTTTACAAACTTGTTGGAGTTTTTTGAGGATGTTCCCTGTAGCCTAGAGTAAAGAGAGCTAGTGGATCTGGTGTTTTGGATTTTCAGAAGGCTTTTAGTAAGGTCCCACACAGATGCTTAGTAATTAAATTTGGAGAACATGTGATTGGGGAAATTACAGTATTAGTTTGGATTGAGAATTAGTTAATAGAGAGTATAGGAATAAATGGATCATTCTCAGGATGGCAGAATGTTGTTAACAGAATACTTCAATCGTCAATGCTAGGTTCACAATCTATACAAATGATTTGGATGTGGAGGCCAACAATAATATTTGCAAATTTGCATGACACCAAATGGAGTAGGAATGCAATTTGTGAGGAGGTTTCATGAGGACTTGGACAGGCAAAGTGAATAGATGAGAATGTTGCAGATGGAATATAACATGAATAAATGTGAAGTTATTCAGCTGCTAGAAAAAAGCTGCAAGGTAGCATAATTATTAAATGGTGAGAGTTTGGGAAGTGCAGGTGACTAAAGGGATCTGGATGTTCTTGTTCATGAGTCCCTAAAAGTAATCCTGCATATGCAGAAAGCAAATATGAAAGAAAACGGTATGTTGGCCTCAATTAGCAGGGGTCTTTGAGCACAGAAGTAAAGATTTCTTGCTGAATTTTTATAGTGATGAGAACTCACCTGTATATTATGTTCAGTTTTTATCTCCTTATCTAAGGAAGGATATATTTACCATGGAGGGAGTTCAATGGAGATTAATGTGTGGGATGGCAGGTTGCCTTATGAGAAGAGACTGAGTAAACTGGGTCCGTATTCTCTAGGGTTTCAAAACATGACAGCTGATCTCGTTGAAACTTGTAAATTTATTACAGAGCATGATAAGGTGAATATAGATAGAATGTTTACCCTGTCTGGTGACTCTAGAACGAGGGGACATAATTTCAGGATAAGGGACACGCTACTCAAGATTGAGATGAGGAAGAATTTTTTCACTCAGAGGGTGGTGAATCTCTTG
This sequence comes from Ginglymostoma cirratum, assembly GCA_024137785.1. Taxonomy (NCBI): domain Eukaryota; kingdom Metazoa; phylum Chordata; class Chondrichthyes; order Orectolobiformes; family Ginglymostomatidae; genus Ginglymostoma; species Ginglymostoma cirratum. The sequence goes on from JAHRHZ010000021.1 coordinate 39,944,834, forward strand.
TGAGAACTCAATCACTGAGCATGTTCAAGACGGAAGTCGATAGATTTTTGGAGACTAATGACATTAAAGCATTGGAGATGGTGCATTAAGTTTCTTGAGGAGATGAATGGTTACAAATGGCAGTGCAGGGTTAATGGTCAGAATAGCCTACTCTTGTTCCTATGTTATGGTTAGTATTTTTTTTAAAGTTGCAAAACGTTATGATATACCTTTAAACTACACTACCTTCTCTACCAATCTACTTGTTTTTCCCCATGACACTTTAAGCACAGTCAGTCGGGTGGATTTCTTTTCAGCATAATACGCATATGGAATGCCCCCATAATAGGAGCTACATAGCCTGTAAAATCACCCGGACTCCGTGGGCGGATTGCTTTACTTTCAGTGTCACAGGATTGAAGTCTGCCAAGATGCTCATAGGTCCATGTGTACTGATGCATAATATACTTGGATGACATTGAATCAGTTCAGGATTTAGGCAGCAGACACAAAATGATTGGCGTGTTATGCCACAACTTGGCATCAGGGTAGAATCTCATCTGTAGGACCAAGGACAGACCTGAGTTAATAATCTACGATGGAATTTTATTGAGGGACTACTGAAATATGAAATGTCCCACCTTTACTGGAGATGCTAAACCCATGTCCCATTTGTTTATTTCATATGAATGGCGACAAATCGAAATTGAATAAAATTTCCAAGTCTCTGACCAGTATATTTTCTTCATGTAGAAACAGATCAACTGCCCACTATTGCTGTTAATTGTGGAACCTTTCTGTGAAAAATGCAGTGTGTCACTGGATCTCAAGTTTATTCTGTGCAAGTTCTTAGAGATTTGAAAATATGCTACATAAATGGAAGCCTTCTTTTGATAGCACATTCCATCTGTTTTTTTTTATTGGCTGTTGAAGAAAACATAACTGTCAGCCAAATGAAATTAAAGTCTATGAGCTTAGGTAAACATTCCAGGTACTTATTATTTCAAGAATTCCACTATAACCAACATTATTATGTTAGATGTTCTTCCTCTCTACGTATAGTTCACTCCTGAGATTTCTTGTGCCCAGATGACATTCATTCAGTCTGATTTTCATTGCAGAGTCTCTATTCTTTGATTGAATCCATAATCAATACGATTAAAACTTATAAAGCATAACACAAGTAGCACCTCCTAAAAAAAATGCAACAAGGATGCACAAAAAGAGAAACAAGGTTTCTGTCTCCACTATATTTATTGGAAACAATTACACATTACACTGCTGCATGTTGCTTTTTAAGAAATAATTTAAAAAGATATATTGCCTTCTTTCATCTCTGAAGCTTTTTAGGAGCCTTTTCATCATCCTACGAGCAGGAATGGGCAGCCTGGACATTAAAACACACCAAGATGCTGTTTGTTCAGTCCACATTCACTCATATAAAGGAGGCAGCTTTTGTTTCAGATTCATATGTTCATTACTGGTTTCCCTTTTCAACCTTTGGTAGGACTAATTTCATACTCGGTCACTCACAGAAAAAGCCAGTTTGAAAGGTGGGAACTTTAGATTGTCTGATTTACAATATAAATGCACAGAAATACAGGGATTTGTTTTTTCTTATTACAAATGAACAATTCAGTTACAACTTTTTAAAATACAAGTCAAATCCAAGGGAAAGAAATCCATTAGTAGTGTACAGATCAGAATTAACACACCAAGTTCAAAGGAGAAATGTATACCATTTAATACAATTCCTAAAATCTACTTGACAACCAAACATTTACACTTTTCAAATTACAAATCCAGCATCAGAGAGGAACACGTTATGAAGCTGAATGTGAAAGCTGTGGAAGTATAAGAATCCCTTACAAACCAACCCATTCAACCAATCTGCACTTCTCAGCCATGTGTGTTATACAATCTTACCAATGCGGGGAAAAAATCTTCTTGCGATGGTTAAACAAATAACTGCTTTTCAAGTATCAAGCACATGAATTGATGTGACTTTACTGGCAATGCTAAAAAAAGGCACAAAATAGGCATTGTACAAATACTTTATTTTTTAAAATTCCATTATCCTAACTATATTTCTGTCAGCAGGAACTTCTGCGCTGGAATAGAAAACATAGGCAATTAAATTCTGTAATGGCATTGGGAATCGACTTACATCATTCATGAGGTGAAATCTAACTAAAAATATAAAAAAGAAGCAGTTTTTGAATCTTATAATTTTGGACAGAATGTCGATTAAAGTTGGATTCAAATTTAAGGGATGGCTATATTACCTAAGTGGCTTCAATTAGCTGAAGTTACAGTCCCATATAGAAATCACTAAAGACTGCACAGTAGCCATTAGAAGACTGATTGCTTATAATTTGACTTTCAAATACTGACAGTACTTTTAACATATGAAGACACATTAGGGAATAACTCCCACTGCCCTGAGAATCACTGCACACAATAAGGTGTAATCCATATACCAACTCATCTCTGATTTTACATTAAAGTGAACATCACCGCATGATTTTACATCCAACAAATGCAACACTTTACTGCAGATGGTTAGTTAATATTGTTGTATAACAATCCCTCACAAAAATCACAAGTCTCCAAACCCAACAGAACAATTCTAAAAATGCTGCCTGTTGTTGAAGGTATTCAGCAGTCTCCTTTTTTGAACTGTTGTTAGCCTTAACATCTGAAAGTTAGGAGACTCTTGTAGTGATGGCTGTTTTCCCTCTTGGGTGGAATCGCATCTCTGTACCCAAAAGGGACAGATGCATGTTGTTCATGAGTGCAGGCCACTTTACTTCTAATCATTTGGCATTGCCGTGAATGTGTTACTTTCACAGCTTACTTATCTGTGACCATTTGTCTTTATTTGTAACTTATCTCTAACACTATATTAAATACAACACATTTATAAAGTCACTCTTTAGGTAATAAATTTCCTGTTTCTGCCCTACAGACTATAAATGCTTTTAGACAGAGAAAAGTTTTAAAATCTCTGATTTGGACTCTTAGAAGACTCTCATTTTGTAATACCAATAGTCAAAATGGAGAATACAGTTGGTTTGTTCATGTAGTTGCTTATGTGCTTCACCCAGTGAAGTTGGGGCAAAAGGGCATAGGTCAGACAGACCTGTACTTTTCCAAGTGATGGTCACTGTCAAGATCCAGATGTCTTCATACTAATAGTGACAAAAACATCTTTAAAAGTGATTGGCTTCTCTTGATCTTATGGAAAATGAAAACCATGGGATTCTAAGGCCAAGAAACAAATATAATCTTTACTATGTAAAGTAAAGCTATACAATTTTACTGGAGTTATGGTTCCAGAGAGATGAAATTATGATGTGGAAAAGCTATGTCACATTGATCTACAAAAAACTTATTTTGGTAGAATTGTCATTTCTTGTTCCTAAACAAAGTTGCATTCTCATGAATTAAACATAAAAGATTAAATCATCTTGAATGAGATGGCAAGATTTAGATACTTATGGAAATATCTGGTAACTCAATGAAAACATTCAAATTGGAAGCTTACATATTTTAAATAGTGCTCAGATTTAAGAAAAGACTTTAGCAACGCAAAGTTGTACAAAATGCATCATGGTAGTATGCTCCACAGTCAATAAGCTGTCAACAAGCCAAAATGTAGGATGAAATTATTTTAAATCACCAGTTTTGGTGTGTGACACAGCTGCTGGTGTTTATGATGCTGTTTTCATAAGGCTGCAATGCATACACTATATAATCCACTGGCTGTGTTTTATATACTGGAATTTGACAGGTAATCCTAAAGCAACAGCAAGCAGGGGCACAACTATCCAGAAAAGCGTAGCATTAATATCATATCGTTACGTAGGAGAAAGAACACTTGTTTACACAAACTTGCCACTGAAAGTGAACAGAGAGTTTGTTTTTAAACAACCACATGAGAAAGCGTTAGACAAGGCTTAGGTTTAGTCTTGGGGTTCGGAAGAACATCATGTGTGCTTGTTGAGACAACAGCATAAATCTACAAGGCACAAGCTCAAATAACAGAAACAGTATAATGTCCTAAATCAGGACTGGATGGGAGTTCACCATTAAACAACATATTTAAAATGTGGTAAAAATGCTGAAGTAATAGTTCTAGAGTAGTTGATTTTTCTTTGTTCTAGAACATGACCACTTTGTCCAGTGGAAAATTGAGAAATATATTTGCCTTGTGTGTATGACCTTGCCAACCCTGAGAACTCAGATATAAATATAATGGTATAATAAAGGTTATAATGTCAACAGCATTGATATTTTAAACTCAAGCTGTTCTATTAGATAAGAAATGGGGGGGAGGGGAGGTAGAGAAAGAAGCTAAATGTATGCAGTTGCTTTTAATCCACTCTCAGTAAGTATGTACTTTCAATTAGAACTCTTGAGCTAGCTGCTTAAATAAATATGGGATAGAAAATGATGAGGATGGATGACCAAATAAAGATTCTAATTTAGTTTTGGATCAGAATATAATTAAAACTCACATTTATTTAATTCAAAGATCCCAATAATTCCTAAAATTTAATTGTACAATGACATATTTTGGAAGAATATTTGAATGGCCATTGTTATCTCTAGGATTTTGAAGTCCTTTGTCCCTCAGATTTCAAATTCAGTATTTCAAATATATGTTAGATTCGGTCAAAGTGAAAAGAAACTGATGCAGAAATGATGTTTTGCCTTTAATGCCTTTTCGTGTGCTTTTTACGTATGACAAAGAAATACATTTTCCTCTGTGACTAATGTTACCAGACAGGAAAATGAACCTTAAAGTTTTCTCTAATATGCTGGTGACATCAAGAGACAGAACATTAATATTGCACTAATCATTTTTAACATTGTCAGATTGGCTGTTTAACCCAATTTGATACTTTGTGGTGTCCAGCTTCTAAGCCACATATAATACGTACTTAACATTCCAACTGGACATCATGGAAAACATATATTTCTTAACATATCTTAATGGAACTTAAATATAAAAATAGACATTGCAAACAGTTTTAACTTTAGTTGCAACCAGTTTGCTGTTTACATACACAGTAACATAACTTATTGTGCGTAGATTTTGAACATTGGTCAAATTGAATCAGTGGTTGCCCAGTCCAATTGAGGATATCCTCACAGCAATGTTTTAACTTTGACTGAGAATCAACTACAATAGATATATTTTCATATTTGCTTTCACCCATGGGCGAGAAAAGAAACTGCAAAGTACCCCAAATAGTATTTAAAATTGTGGTCAATTGCAACATACTACAACTTGAGGGTAAGGGAAGCACAACAGTAGCGACAACCTTCATACTTTTTTTCTGTGTTTTACTATATGATACAAATAGGTGCACTCTGTCAGCAGAAATTACCATCTTTTTAAAAAGGCCAAACTTGAAAAACTGAAGGTAACAAAGCATGTGTTCTTGTCAAAATTACGACTCTGAAGAGGACAGAAATTTTCTCTTGTCAGAGCAACAGAACAGTCATCAACTTATTGCCCAAGCGATTCTAAGGTTGATCTCACTTTAACTGTCTCAGGACTGCATAAAACTTAGAATAACTATGTCAGTCAAAACCTGCTTAAAATCATGGCCTGACAGAGTGACAACACAATATCTTTGTTCCTGATGGCAATGAATAGTAGTCTTTTTTGGGTGTCATTGGCAAAGCTAGCAGTTATTGTCCATCCCAATTGCCCTCAAGAAGGTGGTAGGAAGTTGCTTCCATGTGGTGTAGGTACACCAACAGTGCTGATGGGGAGGCAGTTCCAGGCCTTTGACACAAAAGTGGAGAGCAGACTGGAGTTGACTTTCCAACTGGACACCACAATTGATCAAAGCAGTTTTCCTACCTTAGTTCATGACAGCTTTTATATATTTGAGAAACATTATTTTCTTGATAGGTTTGATGCTTGTTGCTTTAATCACAGAAAGCGATATGTTACAGTTTATGCTATAAAAAGCTAACAATACTTTCTTGAAAAAGTATTACCAGAAAACTCACGTTAAATTGTCAGTGCAATAACTTAATACTGAGTGACACATGCACTTCGATACAGTACATAGCCCTCTGTTTTACTGTTATTCTTCAAACAGATGGATATTATGTATTCCATTGCCTTATGATAGCTGAGCTGAGAACAACCCTTCATCAAAACAAACTGATGGAATGAAGTCTCTTTCATGACAAACATAAGGTCATGCAGCACAAAAGATCTTTTGTATTGTATACGCACTATACACAGTGGTTTTTTAAAATTCATTCATGGGATGTGAACATCACTGGCCAGATCAGCATTTATTACCCATCCCTAATTGCCCAGAGGGCAGTTAAAAGTGCCTGTGGATCTGGACTCCATGTAGGCCAGTCCAAGTAAAGGTGTAGCTATCCTTCCCTAAAGGGCATTAGTGCACAGATGGGTTTCATGGTTGTCATTAGACTCTTAATTCCAGATGTTTATTGAATTCAAAGTCCACCATCTGCCATGGTGGGATTTGAACCTAGATCCCCAGAATATTACCGGGTCGCTGGATTAATAGTCTCGCGATAATACCACTAAACCACCTACACATACTTCTCTAATGTTCCCAGAATTGTGTTGACAGAAGTAGGGAATGACAAAATAGTGCCAATTTATAGAAATAAACAATATCAATTAATTACTTTACCGCAGTATAATTGGGCATGAAGCATGCAAATAATGAACTCTGTCAGACACAAAGCTGGCAGCAAAGTGACTGGAAGATTTTGTTGTCATCTTTGCAATAACAAGAAAGTCAAAACCTCTGACAATGGAAACATTTGGTTTCTTCCACTAAATGGAAAGAGAATTGATATAACAAGAATAATGGGCAAAGGTGAACATAAATCCATGTGTTCCCATCATTATTTCTCTGTACATACATTACCATAAATGCCCCTAACATTTGTTCTCTGATTCATACTGACATCCCTGCAGTCTCTTATTAATGTTGATCCACAATAGTCTGCTTGAATAGCAATGGGAAGAGACTCACCACACTTTCTTTCCATGGCTGGCTTCCATTTATTTCAAGGATTGGCTTTAATTTTTTGAAGCAGTGACTCCATATACTAAAGGGACTCTTGGATGGATTCACCAAGATGTAAAATTTACAATACAATCAAGACTTCATACTCAAAGGTAGATGTTCCAAGCCCTTGCATTTGATTTAGAAAACTGCTTGTAGCCGATTCAATCACTGCCGTCCTTGTAGACCAGCATTCTGTAAATATTATGGAAATTATACTGTCTTGATTTTTGCACAACAAAAGCACCAATTTAATGATACTGTGACCCAGAAGCTTAAAGGTCTTACGATAATAACAATGATAGTAATGGCCTTAAAAAATGTGGCATATCAAGCAATTTTCAGTTCCATTTAGCACCGGCCCCCAACATTAAATACTCTATTACTCTATTTTATGAAAAAGGTACAAATCAAAATGGCATCCATTAACAAGTTAAATGCAGGAACACATTAACAAATAAAAATGCGGAGACACACCTCTAGCAGGACCGCAAATAGTTAAGAGTGACTAACACTCAGTTCACAATTGTCAGCATCACCACTGTGCGATTACAGTGGCACATTCCGGCCACAGTAGCACTGTAGCCTAAGAGAGCTAATTGTGCCAAAATCCATTTTTTTTAAACAATCATAACATCTTCAAATAATAAATTATTGTCCTAAGAAAGATCATCCAATAAATTAAAAAAAAAATCAAACATATAAACATATTGAAGCATTGGTTTGGACTTAAACTTTCAAAGTAAATGCATCACCTCATGCTACCAAAATTGCTGAAACACACATTGAAATCAACTGCTGTGGCTGATCACAGATGCTAAGTGACTGATGTTGATCGGATGTAGATTAACTCCATTAGTCCATTTTTCTGTCCCCTTTTCTCACTCTCCCACTTACGTTTCAGAGGCAAAACCAAGCAACTGTAAGCTATCCTGTTTCACAGAAGTTGGTTAGTTTTCATACTCCAAAGTAATAGACTGTAGAAGGGGAAAATAAGCAGCAAAAGAAGTCTTTCAAACAGGTGATTCTCTGTGCTTCATGTGTCTTGTTTCTCAATAATATCTCCTTTGCTCCCACTATCCAGAGGAATCGGGCTCAGCAATGAAGCAACAGAGTAGAAAACTCAGGGCTTTCCCAGTAATGCATTAGTACCAGAGGCATCCTGATTCATTCTCCAGAGGATGACATCCTGTGGCATGACTAGGAATGGGGAGGAGGCTTAGAAAGACATCTGAGAGGAACACATTTTGATCTGGAATGTGAGTGCTCTTCCTGGAGAGCTATATTAGGACTGCAAATTCAAAAAGAAGCAGTAAGAAATATATGTACCAAGAAAGAAAAGTGGCACTGTAGAAAATAAACAATCCAAACATAATAAATACTGAGCTTCTTAATCAACAGTAAATTATTTTCATGTTTCAATGTTTTTCTCCCTTCTTCTCATCAAGACATTTGTCATATTTTTGACCTAACCCATCTGGCAAGAAACTGACAAGATTGGTTCTCTGGTTTACATGATGCCATTAGCGGAAACAAAAATCAAGCAGAGTGTAAGAATGGGCACTTGACCTGGTCCCATCAGTTTCCACCAGGTGGGTAAGGTTAAAATGAAATTCCAGTGATCCATTCCTGACCGCAGTTTCAAGGATCATGAGTGGCCATCCTTCAGTATTTAAGGCAGAGATCCTTCCTCATAAATGAGCCAAGGTTTTGAATGCTGGCAAGCTGTTACAACATAAGGTGTATAATAACCAAGATAAACACTGGCTTCTTCCACAATCCAATTCCTAGCAGGTGTCACTGGACAGCAAACAGGAGCAGAAAGACCAGAATAATGCTGCCTTGATAGTCCTGAAGAATTCAAACTAATCATAGCAGCCATGTTGGCACAGGTTTGCTAACTTACCACAGGATGCAGTTTGAACCTCTGCCCTTCCTGGTTCGTAAGGCTCAGTTCAGCACATTTTTGATCAACTGAGCCATGTGGAAGTCACTTTATTGCACATTTACTTCTTAATGTACATGCACTAACATTTTCACAGTTATTAATATTTCAAACTGAATATCCCAACTCATCAACATATTTTCACTGACGACTACCATTGCAAACAACAGAATGAATAAAGGCTCATAATTACTGTTACATAGTATTTTCACACCAGTACAATATCAATTATTTGGTTTTGGAATTTAGATAATAGTTATGAATCACCTGAGTTTACTATGATTATGTAAGTCATCAACTGGTTACTGCTGAGTAATTATTCATGGGTATCTTCAAAAAAAAGTACATGAGATTGGATTTGATTTTGGTATGTAACCAGGTACTTGCAGATAGTACAACTCCAACAAATTTCAATCTGCCCTTCCCCATATCCTTCCATCTTTAGTACTTACAATTTGTAGTAAAACATATAAAGTTTAGATACTTTTTAGAATGACACTTTTGCTGCATGCAGAAAAGAAACAAACGTTTTAAGTTTGTGATATTTTATATGTAAATTAAATGGTTAGTAATTAAACTTTATAATTCAGTTAAATACGACAGTAAAATAAATCAAAGCATAAATGATCAGTTGTTAACATGAACAGTGAAAATTGTAAGTCGTTGCATGCAGTTTCAGTCTGAGATATGGAAGTTGCATGTTATGGAATTTACAATGACATTGGGACAGAATGTGCCGTCAAAATAACAACAAAGATAATGTTCCATTTCAGAAAGCTATGTGGTGAAGGATAGAAATGATTTCTAATCGTTAAGCACTTTACATAAACTATTATTTACAGATATATATGGAACAAGCTTGCATCTTCAAACCCAAGCAAGGTATCAGGTATTTTAGACCACTTCCAAACCAACAACAGCACAAGTAAATTCCCAGTTCATGCTCTGAATCTGGGGATCTTTGGGCAATTACAACCTACATTTTTTCTAGTGTTTGTGATTGTTTTAAGTTCTTCCTTCTCTTTGCCATTTTATTTTATACTATCCTTGCAATGCTATTTGTGTCTTCTATTGTGAAGACGAATGCAAAATACTTGTTAAAAATCTCTGCCATGTCCTCGTTTTATTAATTTGCCGGTCCCACTGTCTAAAGGACCATTGCTTAGTGTAGCTATTCTTTTCCTTTCCATATACTTATGAATCATTTTACTGGCTATTTTATATTTTTTGCTAATTCTTCTTTCATGCTCCAATTTCTTCCCTTTCTTAAAATCATTCTTTGCTAGTTTCTAAATTTTCTCAAATCATCTGGCCTAGCACTATTCTTTGTAGTATTGTGTGCCTTTTCCTTCAATGTGGTACCTTCCTTAGCTTCTGTTAACCACAAACTCCATTCATCTGGTAAAGTTTTTTTTCTTTAATGGAACATATATTTTTTGAAAGTTATAAAAATCTCTCCCTAAATGTTTTCCATTGTTTCTCTCACATCTTTTTCATTTATTAACTACTGCATAATTATCATTAAGGGGCCTATAAACTACTCTTACCAGTTACTCATTTCCTTTGCTTTATCTTATCTCCATTCAGAATGATTCTACATCTTGATCTGATCCAACATAATTTCTCACAACTGTACTGATTTCATCATTTATTAAAGCAGGCAACCCATTTTGTTCCTTTCCTCCTGTCCTTCCAAAATGTCAAATACCCTTGAATGATCAGTTTCCAGCCATGTTCAACTTGCAACCAATGTCTCTGTAATGGCATTAAATTATACTTATTTATTTCTATTTTGGTTTAAATTTATCTTTTTGTTGTGAATGCCCTCACTGTTCATACTCCCCAGCAGAACCTCTTTCTACTTGTGTCATGGTTACCCATGCGGACCATGACAACTGGATCCTTCCCTCCAAGTTGCTCTCCACCCCAAAGAAAACCTCTAACCTTGGCACCGGGTAACCTTCAGCACTCATGCTCTCGGCTGTAGAGACAGTACTTATTCCCATAACTATACTGTCCCCTGTTACAACAACATTTGCTTCAACTCCCTCACCTAAATGGCCTCTACACCACACATCCTGGTCGGTTTGCTTATCAAGTCTGTAGTCCCTGCTTTCAACCATAAAAATCAATTGGACAGTTGCAAAGATTAAGAGTCCTTTCTCGCAACCTCTGGTCCCAATACTAGCCTCATTCACAGTCACATTCTCCTGTTCTTGACTGTGCCCAAATCTGAAGTACCTAATTAAGTGTGATACCTCCTTGAATAATTTTTTACCAGATAGCTTTTACCATCCTAACTGCATCAGTGTCTGAGGCTCAAAATCCAGCTCATCAATTTGGAGCTCAAATTCCTTAAGATGCTAACATTTCCTGTACATGTTGTTGCTCTGCATCACATAGGTGTCCACTAGCTCCCATATATTACTGTTAACATACATCACCTGCTCTGCAACTTTTCTGACTGTATTATTTCACAAGTTAGAAATAGCAATAATTATCTGGAGTTGCATCAAGAAGTTTAACTAATTGAGCTTTAAATTTAATGTAATAATTATGGCTCCCTGTACCAGTTTAAACTAATCTTTCCATTTAAAGAGATAGAAAAAAAATTTAAACTTCATCAATCACTCATCTACTTATTCATCTGATTAGTGTTTCTGGCTTCAGCTTTTGTATCCCATTGCTGGTCTTTGGCTTCTTCTCTTCGATCGCTAGCTTTTTTTGTAAAAATTCAGAACAACAGTTGCTCTCTTGTGCCTTTTTTTCCTTCCTTGCAGGGAAGCAACTGCTCTGCTGCTTTTTCATTTGCCTTAGTTCCCAACATCAGTATTATTTTTCACTGAACTTTTTTGGGATTGTGGGCATGGATTACACATGGATGCCTAAAATAGTGTTAAGCCTCAATTTTTGTGATGCTTCAAACACAGCAGTGTGGGACTTGTATTCAGACCATTGAATAACATGTGCTGAGCCTGTTGAAGCCACGCACCTATGACTGCAACATCTGAGTTGGAGGACTGAAGATGACACTTTTTAAGTCATTAAAGTATGATTGAATGTGATTAAAATATAAAAATGAGAGGTTAGTTCACTTATTTGGGCTCTGTAAACAAAAACACCGTGATCTCTGAAACTGAAGGGATGTAATAGGGTTTCTATTCACAAAGATTTCTAATGACCATTTGAAATTATGGTTAAAGTTAGAACCCAAAATTAACACTTCTTTCTCAAAAATACCAGAAAACCAGAAGCTATGTATTTAATTTGCTCACTGTATTCCAACTATAAAACATGGCCCAGTTTGTACAATTCACTCAACTCTTCAGGAATTATACTCAAGATTACATCCTTCCACACAACAACAATTTTCCACTGTAGTTACTACTCTGTAATATTCATCAAAAGATCAGGACGCATTTTTTTTTTGGGTGAAAACATCGCTATTCTTATTTTCATTTGTCCATCTATTCCTTATTAAAAATCATTTATATGTGTGTACTTCCTGTCTACAAGGGGTATACCAATTTAATCCATTAGCCTAAATTTTCAGATTTGGCACCTGTACCAAGATAACCTTATGTGGCATCACTATAGATTCAAAAATCACAGAATCTTTGTGAGAACCTTCTTCCAAGGCCTGCCAATTTCTGTTATTTGGTGTTGCTGAACCCCATGTAATGCCATATCATGGCAATAGTTTTCACTGCTCATTACAGTCTTGTCCAAGGAAGCTACCAGCTCTGCTAAACAATAGCACTCCTAAAAACCCAGGGCATTTTCTCTCGTCCAAACAGTGTTGGTAAACCTCAGGATCTGACCCAAATTGTCAGGAATACAGTTCTGCACAGGCCTAGAATTCAAGGACATCCAAATTCCAGGACAATCCTTCAGTGCTGTCAAATTCCAGGACATTCAAAGCCAGAAGGGTAAAGGCTTGTGGGAAATGCTCAGAGAACCAAAATGAACAACCTACTCACTCAATCTAGTCCTCATTAATCTACCTGCTGCAATTGTCTCTCTATGTCAGTGTTGGAAGGAGTTTCTACCTCGCAATTCTTGCAAACACCAAGCTGTATCTTCGCGCTTTAAGTCTTCTCTTTTGTAGCATGTGGCATTAGCATGGTAATAGTGGGATAGATAAAAGGACAGACCTAGCACCTCTAAGCTGGCCATAAGCACCTGAAGTGTTATACAAACTCAAACCAGAATGAAAAGCTACATCTGGGATAAGGGTTCCCCTGTGCACTGACCAATGAATGGCAATTTGCCAAACAATCAGGACCCTTTGTTTTTGCAGAAAAATTTGTTTCTGCTTTAGAAATTTGGCTTTCTTGCATCTGTCCTGAAGAGTGCAAGACAAAAGCTTTTGCAGGATGTCTCTTTTTTTCAGAAAACTCAAGTTCTGTACTACAAGAGAGTTTTTGTATCGCTATAGAGAAGCACAACAAAGGCCAAATTCAGAATATCAACAACATAATTTTACTCACAGTTAAGCTAAAAAGTTAAATTATCCATTGAATTTTTTCAAGAGTGCATTAAACAAGAAATTGTGTTTATTTACATATATTAATGCACAGGGAACTGTCCTCCATAAGGAAAATGTTTAAACATTGCATCTTTTTGAATTAAACAAATGCATGGCAGACAAGAGTTCCCTGGTGCATTCGCCATGGCAATGTCTTGACTAATCAGAGTGAACTTGCCAACCAATCAGCATCCTTTTCTTATGCAGTATAAATTGTTGCTCGCTTTGAAATTTGGCATTCTTGCATTTGTCCTAATTAGCATAAAATGAAAAGGTTCAATAATCTGAGACAATAGGAACTGCAGACGCTGGAGAATCTGAGATAACAAGGTGTAGAGCTGGATGAACACAGCAGGCCAAGCAGCATCAGAGGAGCAAGAAGGCTGACGTTTCGGGCCTCGACCCTTCTAGCAGGAAGGCTGACGTTTCGGGCGTAGACTCAACAATCTGTCTCTTTTCTCAACAAGTATGCAAGTTCTCTACTACCAATTGTTAACTTACATGTAAGCTCTCAGACCATTCTCTGAGGATGTATAGCAACAGGTTGACACTTGATTCTTTCACATTCATTTAGGCAAACAGAGGAATAGCCTTATCCATCTCATTTCCAGTGGCTATGTAGTACAAATTCCTGAAACGCCAACCACGGAGTTACGTAGCCCTAGAGCTACTTCCTCAGCCCTGCTAAACCACATCCTTCCTAATCTTCACATGCTTGAACAACTTCAAGACGACCAAAAACTCCCAAAACCCCAATCTAAGCGGAAACATCTGCCTCAGTCATTACACCCCCAGACTCCTCCAGTGCTACTCGAACTATGACTTCCCCAACTATTGTACTAAATGCCTACCTCTTAACTGGTACATCTTTCTATCATCTTGATACGTATTTTAGACTTTGAAAGGTTAAAAAATAAAAATCAAACAAGGCTGCAGATTTTCAAGAGATAACAAGGCGTGGAGCTGGATGAACACAACAGGCCAAGCAGCATCAAGGGAACAGGAAAGCTGACGTTTCAGGTCTGGACCCTTCTTCAGAAAAAAATGTTTTTTTCTGAAGAAGGGTCCAGACCCGAAACATTAGCTTTCCTGTTCCTCTGATGCTGCTTGGCCTGCTGTGTTCATCCAGCTCTACACCTTATAATCGCAGGTTCTCCAGCATCGGCAGTTCCTACTATCTCTGCAGATTTTCCAGGTTTTTTTTAATCAAAGTGGAATAAGGTTACTACGCCTGATGCCTAAAACCGCTCTACAGATCCCATGAGAACATGAAATAAAACACAACCTGATCCATTCCACGACTGTAACTCAATAATGATATATTATAAATTAAATAGAATAAACATTCCTGTTACATCTGACTTACCATGAACAATCTGCTAGTACACTAAAATAAAAATACACATGCTAGAAGGATCTTGCCTTTATTAAAGAAAAATAAAGCCCATTTTTCCTACTTAATTTGCTAAAGAAACATGTTAACTGCCAATCAGTAAACATGACAAAGGATGGGGCAATGATACAAAGGTTGTTAATGATAGGAATGGCATGGAATAGATACTTGATTCTCAGTATAATCTTACTAACATGTTAAGTAAGTCAGAATGTGGTGATTCTCAGCTGTCCAATACTGCATTGCATGACACGTTTCAATTTTTATGTAATCAGTAACTTTGGCAATGAAACCAGATATTCATTGTCACAACATAAAACCTAATATAACACTTCTTCACACTTTTTTTTGATAAAAGATGTAAACAGACAGGTATATGCACAGATCCTGCTTGGTAGACATGGTCCAAGAGTACACTCTGAGAACGCACAAATCAAAACAGACAATAAATACATTATTTCAGCCACTATGATAAAAACATTGTGTCAGGAGTGTGAGGATCTGAAGCTACACTATGACTCTGAATAATGAACCACTTTAGGAGTGAATCCCAACATGCAGCGAGGAGAGGAGAAAACAGATCGTCACAATGTAGCAAAAATAAGATGGGGCACTGATGATGTGCATTTCATGGGTAATGCATGCTTTGGGCTGGTTCATAGGCAACTAATGTTTTACCTTTCAGTCTCTGAGTCACATCCTCTCTCTAGTTGTGAGTAGTGTGGCGATATGGAGGCAGCAGACTGCTGACAATCTATAAAAAACTGACAAATTAGACAAATATACAGAGAGATGACACAGTAAAGAAGGTTAGTAAATTACAAGATACACGAGAAATTTAGTGAGGAGTTTCCCAAATTTCCTTCAACTGCACAGTTTAATCCATTCAAGTATGCCATATTTCTGAGAAATGAGAAACAAAATTGTCAATCATCAACTTATATTGTTATGGTATTGGAGTTTTGGTGAAATCTGACTCGTAGCAAAGGATTATGTTTCTATGGTGATTGAATGTCTGAATGATGGTGATTGCAGATGCAATGTGAAATTTTATTTTCTAAACACTGGTTTGAAAGACTTTTACAACCAGCCTGACAACAAAAAGCTATTGCTGTCCTGCCAGATTAATGCCTGGTAGAATGCAGAATTAACAATTATAAAATTACTCTATGCAGGATGGGAAATAATCACATCACCATTTGAGTCATTGTGTTCTCAAGAGAAGAAATGTTCATGCAAATTTTACAAGATCCTGCAATAAAGACATTGAAGCTTTGAAACTACAAATTTCTTCACTTAAGATCAATCTTCAGGCCCAACAGTTAAGCATGAGGTGTTGGCTGATCCCTTTTGGAAACAAAGCACTATTAGTCATTTGCTTGTCGTGGGTGAGGAATGGTTGGGGCTCAGGTATTTCAACTGCATTAAAAAAGCATGGGTCATTTTAAAATAAATTCTGCATTCCTAATGAGCTGTGTGCACAATTTGTCAACCAGTTTTGAGCATTGGTAATACTAATCAACTTTTTGTTCAAATGGAGAATCAGTACCCGTTAGATAACAAATTAGATAGCAAAGTACTCACCAATACATTATCATCCACACTTAGATTCACAAATGAAGAAATATGATCAATAAGACTAAATACTAAAATGCTATCTACAACCACAATGACAGTCTGTGTCATTTTTCAGGAAAGAAGAATATTTTATTGATTAATGTTAAAAGTTTTAATAGGTGTGCTAATAGCTCATAATCATTATGATATGAATCGCTACTGATACAATGACATGAGAGAGTCAAACAGTTTGAGGAGTGAGGTAGTTTTGCCAATTTTTTTCCACACTTCTAAACATATCGGGATTTTGATTATCCACTGTAGGGAAGACTGCTCTCCTTCGTAACTATTGTAGACAATTAAGATCACCTACATTACACATTGAAATAAAGATATGTAAAACACAAAAAGCATGAGCCCAATTATTCTTAGACAGAAGATGATTAATGTCAGGAGACTGATGCTACAGGACTGGACAATAAGATAACGTCTCATGCAAGGTATTAACCTGTTAAGCTTCATAGAATAGTCTGAAATCAGATAACTCAAGAGCATATAATGCAGAATATACATAAAATGATTCACAAATCATCTTTAAAAAGTTGGGATCTTTTGAGAAAGAATTCCATAATATAAATATTCAACAGTGCGCCTGAGATGTGTGACTAAGACAATCTCAGGTTCATTGTCTTCACACTGTAACCATCATAATTACAAAGTAAATCTTTACAGCAATAAAGTGAAAGTGTCTTTAATATGAACAGCGACCAGGTTCCCTTTGTGTTATTTTCCTGTTCTGCATCTAGAATTGGTGGAAAAAGAGGGGAATCTGAGAAAATCCTGGCACATATAACACTGTTGCATTTGATTTTGCCTTCCTGTGATGAGGTCATGCCCTTTTTCATTTGTTCATGGGATGTGGGCCTTAATTGTTCATCTCTAATTCTCTTGCAGAAGGTGGTGATGAGCAGCATTTGTGAACTTCTACAGTCCGTAAGGAGTAGGTACACCCACAGTGCTGTCAAGAAGGAGGACCCAGGATGTTGACGCAGCAACTGTGAAGGAACTGTGTGATATAGTTCCAACTCAGAATGGTTTTGACTTGAAGGGGAACTTGCAGAAGGTAGTGTTTCCATGGATATACTGCTTTAGCCCTTCCAGGTGGTGGAAGCCTTGGTGGGTTGCTGCAGTGCATCTCGTAGATGGTACACATAGTTACCATCTCCACTCCTGACCTTATAATGGAGGGGAGGTCATTGATGAAGTAGCTGAAAACATTTGGGCTGAGGTCACAATCCTGAGGAGCTCTTGCTGTAATGACTCTGGGACTGAGGTGATTAAACTCTAACAGTCACACCATCTTCCTTTGTAATGAGTAGGACTCCAACTAGTATAGAGCTTTTCCCTTAATTCTTATTGACCTCAGTTTTGTTAGGGTTCCATGTGCATACTTTGTCAAATGTTGCCTTGATGACAAAAGCAGTCACTCTTACTTCTTCTGTGGAGATCAGCTTTTTTGTCCATGTTTGGACTAAGGCAATACTAAAGTAATGAGGTTAGAAGCTGAAAGATGTAGGCAGATTCTAAATCAAGCACTATTTTATATGTTATTGCTGGTCAAATAGCACTTGTCAGCACTGTTGTTGACCTCTTCCATTACTTTGCTGAGGATTGAAAGTAGATGATAAGCCAGCATTTAGTCGGATTGGATTTGTCCCGCTTCTTGTAGATAGCGCATACATAGGCTATTTTCCACATTGTTGGGTGAATGCCAGCATTTTATTTATATAAAGCAGCTTGGCTTTAATTCTGTTTAATTCTGGAGCTCATCTTCAGTATTATTGCAGAATGTTATCAGGGGTCCATAGACTTTGTGGGATCCAGAGCTTTCAGATGTTCATGATATCATGTTGAGTGAATCAAATTGGCAGAAGGCTGTGATCTGTGATGCTGGAAATCTCAGGAGGAGGCAGCAATGGATCATCCACTTGGCACTTCTGGCTGAAGATTGTTGCAAATGTTTCAGACTTGTGTTTTGCACTGATGTACCAGATTCCTTCAGCATTGAGGATGGGGCCATTTGTGCAGCTTCTAGTGGTTACTTAATTGTACACTACCATTCATAACTGGATATGGCAAATCTGCAGAGCTTAGATCCAATCTATTAGCTCTGCCTATCAAATGCTGTTTTCACTGCTTGGCATGCAAATAATCATATCTCGTAGCTTCATCTCTTTTTTTAAGATATGCCTGGTGCTGCTCCTTGCATGCCCTTCCGCTTCCTCAATGTCATGGTAATGGTAGAAGTGGGGTTATGCTGGGCCATGACATTACAAATGTGATTGAAAACAATTCAGATGCTGCTGATGGCCCACAGTGCCTTATGGACGCCCAGTTATGAGTTGCTAAATCTGTTCTAAATCCATCCCATTTAGAATGGTGTAATGCCACACAACACAAGGGAGGGTATCCTCAATGTGAAGACAATTCCAAACCTGTATTTAAAATGCTCCAGGATACAAAATGGAAGACTTCACAGTGTAGGTTCTGCACCCACCAATAACCTATTGAAGTGTGGAACATTTCCTCATAATAGCCTTGTTTAGCAACAGCATGCATTCCAACAACAGGCCATTGGAAAGCTGGTTCTATATTAGACTTTCAGGCAGGCTGACACATCACAATTCATCTGGCAGGGTGCGGAACATGAGATAATTTTCAAGTCTGGACAGCAACAGATCATTAAAGCATTAGATGTGTAGCCAATATTAGAATGATGGCAAGGCAGAAATTACAATCTGCCTTTAAGGGAATGATCATTATTCCAGCTGTCAATGCTTTGGCACAAACTCAAGTCAGCCAAGCAAAATGGAGTCTCCACATCAGAAATAGAATCTGTATGCTCTAATGATGCTTAATTTCATCTTTTTTAAAAAAGGGATGGCCACATTTAAGTCAAACTAATGTTAAAGTGGCCTGACTTGTACCAATGCAGATTTTGGACCAATTTTACTGTAGTAATGAATTTTGAAGTAAAGCAGAGAGTGCAATGTTTAGATCAGATTTGATCCAAATCAAAAAATTGATAGTCTTCAATAGAAGATCTTCATCCTTGCCAGAATTACTTGAACAATGTATGTTTACTGACTTACAGGCTGGGCTGCCAGTATCTCTTACTGAAGCCTGTATCAGCCCAATGGTGTGTAGCCAAATCATCTTTTGGTCTGGATTGACGAGCTGGCAACAGCACTACACATGTGCAACTTGGTGACAAAGGGTCACCCCGACTAAAGGAGTTGGCTTCCTCCTTTTTAATGAGAGCAGTTGGGTTTCCTTCCTCAAACTGAAGGGAAATGGTTAAAATACAACTAGCTCACTGGCAGAGGTTCAAATGCTAACATTAAGAACACTGCAATTACTCATATTGCCAACTGCTTATTTAAGTACAAGTTTATTAGGATTGAATTGTTCAATGGCAAGAACAAACTGTTCATTAGCAAAAAAATAAGTTCCAGTCTACCATCAACAGAGCGTTAATAAAGTAACAAGGTTACTGCAGCAGTAAATAAATCTCAATATCCACATGGCAGTAATCATTCTAGTGATACATTTGAACTAAATGCTCTTCAAATTACATTAAGGGGCAATAGAATCTTCAATAATTATTGGCGCTATCCTCTCAAGTTCTTCTTTTTGATCAGAACTCATAATTCAATGGGTACTATTTTAGTGAAAGGGTGGAAATAGGCACTCAATAAGTGCTCTGCTATAAAATGCAGCTCTTTAAAAAGCTGGCTTTAGCATATAGTTTTGATTATAATTTATGATTACCAAAATTTGTCTGAGGCTCCTAAAAGAGATATCTGTAAGTTTAGTAAACAGTAATTAGACATATTTTTATGCAGCCATATATGTGGACTCCACACACTGTGCTGAAGGGGTGGACAGACTTGGTTGACACAGGTATAGATTTCATAGAATCATGGAATCCCTACAATGTGGAAGCAAACCCTTTGACCCAACAAGTCCACACTGACCCTTGGAACATCCCACCCAGACCCATACCCCTATAACCCACCTAATCTACACATCCCTGAACACTACGGGCAATTTAGCATGGCCAATCCACCTAACCTGCATATCTCTGGCACAAAAACAAAGTTGCTGGAAAAGCTCAGCAGGTCCGGCAGCATTTGTGAAGGAGAAAACAGAGTTAATGTTTTGGGTCTGGCGACCCTTCCTCAGAACTGATATATCTTTGGACTGTGGGAGGAAACTGGAGCACCCAAAGGAAACCCACACAGACATGGGGAGAATGTGCAAACTCCACACAGACAGTCACCCAAGGCTGGGATCGAACCTGGGTCCCTGGTGCTGTGGGGCAACAGTGCTAATCACTGAGCCACTGTGCTGCCCCCAGGATGGCTAACCAGTAACACGTATTTACATGACTACATAGCAATGCTCAAAATGTATGAAACACAAAATATTCCTCTAGATTTTCCTTTTAACTACTTTTTGTTCATTTTATTTTACCTTGCATTTATTCCTTCCTGCAGGCCAGCCAAGGAATACTTTTCTTTCAGATTGGTGTAAACAAGCAATTAAGACTGAGGGAGGGAGAGACAGGGTCAGAGACACTTGGCCTGAGGGTCTGGGGGGACTGATTGAGGGTGTGATGGCCGGCAACCTGGCCTTACAGAACCAGCTCTGGTCACTCAGCCATGTCTAGGTAACAGTGCCCAGAGCCAGAAGCTTGAGAGTTAAATGTTCCCTGTTCCCTGGTCAGCATCTCTGTCTCTGGCTTGCTGCAGTGTTCAAGCTGGAAGAACATCTCATTTTCCACTTGGGGACACTGCAGCCCTCTGGGTTCAACATCAAGTTCAATCATTTTAGGGCCTGAATTCTCCCATATCCTAGCCCCCTACCCCAAACACCAGGCCTTGTTATCACATAGCCTGCCATTACACACTACACTATTGATACTCACTAACAGTCCCGATTAACAGCTATTTAGCCTCCTAGCTAGATCGTTATCAACTCCTTTGTCTGTCCAACTGTTCTTCTCTCTCTTTGGGCTCTGTCTACGTGACATTTTCCTAGCTACCATCAGTTCTGAGGAAGGGTTACCAGACCCAAAAACATTTTTCTTCATAGATGCCACCAGACCTGCTGAGCTATTCCAGCAAATTTTTTTTTGCCTCTGATGGTCGAGTCTGTATCAGACATTGTGCCGAGCAGTGAGGGGCAGATCTTCAGTGACAAGGAGTTTGATGAGAGGGAGATGCTGGAGAAGAGGCCCAAGAAGGGTTTCTTCTCAAAAGCCAAACAGCATTTGTCATCACTGATAAAATCCATCAGCTCCCTCAGCTCCCAGCAAAGTGTGAAGTGCCTGAAAAGCATAAGCAGCGGCACCAGGGCTGTGATGGTAATGTCCCCCAAAACCACTCCATCTGCATTCCATCCTTGGCTTAGTGAGACAAATGACAATCCATCCTTATCTAAGAAAATAACGCACAACAGGGCTCTTAGAGATGAGGTTGGCCAGGTGAATGTACCCTACATCAAAGGGCTTGCACCAAAGAAAAGCGCACTTTCCAGGTCATCACTCTGCAGTGGCATGAACGGCAGTGACGTCTACAATGAGGAGCCTGCCTGAAAACCACCCCCTGGTTTATTGCCAGAATTCACACCCCATCCCATTCCTCCCAGGACATTGCAAGCAAGAGAGAGCCCTCTCCTTGGCCATCTTCCTTGGATGAGCCTGGGGGACATCCAGCTGCACAATGAGGTGGAGATCAAGCTGGTTCCCTCCGTCATCAAAGTGGTTGATGAAAAGCGTGCTCCAGTCCTAACTGAAGACAGTCAGAGAAAGGATGAAGTCGGAAGCATGCATGCCGCTGCTCCCATTATCTCCACTGCCGAGGCCACAAAAACATCCCAGGTGTGACTGCGAAGTTTAGCATTTTCCCCTTTGCAAGTGACAGCAAGGATTCCAAGAGTAGGAGGTCCCAGACTCCGTCACCAGTGAATAAATGCAGTTCTCTGGCTGAAAACAGTAAAAGCAGTTGCTGGCTCATGAGGACGCAAATCACAAACCAAGGCTCTAGCCGGTCCCAGGCTGCATCCTGTGGTCCAGAATCACAGGCTGAGCTGAGGCTCCAGGTCCATGGCTGATGGCAGACAACAGCAAGTTTGCTGCCAATGCAGGACCCTATGGTACTGGCAGCATTAGCGAGTTCAGCCTAGCATGAACTCATGATGGTGGCCGTGCTGGTGCAGGTGAGATTGCACCAGAGGCCGGTAACTCTGTGTTCCAGTGGTGGCGGTGTGGTGAACCGTGGTTGCAGCAGTGTCTTCAGTTTAGCAGCAGGGATTGGAGGCATCGGGGTGGTGCCCATGGCTGAGCTCGAACTTGGAGCTGTTCTAAAGACCACCTAACTTTCTTCAGATAAAGCTTTAAGGTGAACTTTATTGTTTTATTTTTCTGGCTTCATATTTGGTGAGTTGGTTTGTTTATCAGAGATAAAAGGTGCTGCAGATGCTGGAGAATCCGAGATAACAAGCATGGGGCTGGATGAACACAGCAGGCCAAGCAGCATCATAGGAGCAGGAAAACTTGACGTTTCGGGCCTAAACCCTTCATCAGAAATGGTTTTTGGAAACTATTGCTTTCACAGTAATGGAGTCCATTTCCCATTGGAACATGAGACAGACGAAGCAGAGTGTGCTACTTGTACAGCCCTTTTGAACAAAGTAATTTTAAAGTGAGATAGTGTCGTAGCGTCATGCAGCATGGAAACAGACCTTTGGTCCAACCAGTCCATGCTGAACATAA
>JAHRHZ010000021.1:39968549-39997880 GCA_024137785.1 Ginglymostoma cirratum
ACCACTTTGAAACATACCTTGACTTATGATGTCAAAGATGTGACAAAAATGATGCATCACTCTTCACTCTCCCTACAAATAAATGTTAAAACAGCTCTTTGCAAAAGAAGCATCATTGCCACATAAAGTGCTTAAAAACACACAGTACAAAATACATCATTCTTATCATCCATAATTCTTTATTGGAAACCAGCAAAACTAATCAGCCCTGATCCCCGTAACATGTGCAGGTATTATTCATATCTTTCCCTCTGTAAACCTCTTCGCTCTTTGCCTGAAAGTAGTGAGTCATGGTGGAACTTTACTGGTGCTATCAGCACTCCATAACTCTGCTGAAGTGATGACTTTTTGCAATTGAGTCTTAGCATTTACCCAGCAATCAGATGCTTTCTGTTATAACTGATACTCAGACCGCAGTTGATTCTGCCTTCTTCAGCCCAGGGAGACTGAAACAAGTTGCAAAAATTCCAGTTTCTGCCCAGATGAGATCATCAAACTTGGCCCTGTATAGGAATGGAATCATGGGACTATTCTGGCTCTGCATGGCTTAGCATCTAAACTGTTGGTACATTTACCACTGAGCAGAAAGGAGAGCAAAAGGACCTTTCAATATACAGCAATAATATCAACATACTTTGATAAAACATATCACAGCACTGCAGACATACAAGGCAAATTAGATACGACATTTATCTAACAAGTCGACTAGATCAAATGAAGCAGGCACAACATCGCTGTGCATATAACAAACTGTTCAATATACATGTAAATTCCTATATTCAGTCAGAGCCTGGCATATCTCTGCTTCTAAGAGTGAGAAAAGAATTCTGAAGAATATTGAGAAAAGGCAGTTTTTACCAGTGTTCTGATTTGATGTAAAAGTTGAGCTTACATCGTTGTCATCACTGTGAGGTTGTCTGGTGAGTGCCTTTGGAAACACACACATGTTTTCTCAAATTGAATCTGGAGTTGTTCTATAAAAGTCCTGGTAGAATTTAAGCTGTCATCACATTTGTGGAAATAGTCAGCCCAAAATGATATTTCAGCAATGTAATCTGATCTGTAGCACAATGCTTCATGGTCTGTTATTACCATCAAATAACATCACTTCATTTGATATGTGGTTCCTGTTTTTCTGTTGTTGGGCTTGTAATAAATTCACCATTCTAATTAGATTAAATCTTATAGAATGGACGTTACAGAATCTATTAGTTTGTACATTTGCAAAGTGAGGGATAAGAAATGTTTATTTTCAAACCCAAATCAAAACAGGTCAAGGATGGTGATAACAAGCATGGGGCTGGATGAACACAGCAGGTCAAGCAGCATCATAGGAGCAGGAAAACTTGACGTTTCGGGCCTAAACCCTTCATCAGAAATGGTTATTAATCTCCAGCATCTGCAGTACCTTTTATCTCAGGTCAAGGATGGTGCTGTGTGTGGTATTGCTGAAACAATTGACAGGACACAGAGACATGACAGGCTTGGAGCAAGGGAATCTGCAGACAAGGCTCTTAAACAACATACAGAAAAGACTGAGACAAAAAGGTGCAGCGCTGGATGAACACAGCAGGCCAAGCAGCATCAGAGGAGCAGGAAAGCTGACGTTTCAGGCTTAGACCCTTCTCTGATGCTGCTTGGCCTGCTGTGTTCATCCAGCTCTACACCTTGTTATCTCAGATTCTCCAGCATCTGCAGTTCCTATTATCTCTACACAAGAGACTGTTGCTTTATATTTCATTAACCAGCTGTAACAATGACATATAAACACATTGTCTTCATTTAGAAAACTAATCCCGGCCTAACAAAGCTGGAAAATCATGTTTGTACAAGATTAACTACAATTTATTTTCATTTCAATACAGTAACAGGATTGTTATTTGAGAACTTCAGGTATGAAAAGTTTACAACTTACCTTGAGTGTTTTATAAAGTTCAGAAGTAAATTGTGGTTGGGAGGGAACCAAGAAATGGAAGTAAGGCAGTCAGGGGAAGTAAATAAGATTTAGCTGTGTCGACAGACTCCTTAATGTCTACGGACCACAACCAGAAAACAACAAAGAGGCCCTGACACTGTGGAAAGAGATTATCATTTGAAATACCCTAACTGTAACAAAGACAAGCAAAGCTTCCAGAACATGCTTTTCCTATTGGCCCAACAGTGGTGCAAGGCATAAAGACAAGTGAGAAAGATGCGATTTGAAAATGACAGAGAAAGATAAACAGAGACAGGGAATGAGGCTGAATGAGGCTCACGTTCAAACAGAAGGACAGAGAAATGACAAATAGGTGAAACTCCTGATTTTAACAGCATAAAAAAAACTACCTGACCTGCAGCAGGGGAGCCAAAAAGCTTTAACTTCCAGGCATCATCTGTGTGCCCTGACTCAGTTGCATGCAGAAAACCAGTGGAATTTCTGACATCATAGCCTGACGTGTTGAATTATTAAATGTGTTGCAAGAATTATACTGTAAATTGCATGAAGTATAGAATCATATAGCACAGAAGTTAGCCATTCAGCCCATTGTCCCTGAGCTACCATCCGGTTAGGCGCTCTGCCCTGCTCTTTTTCCATAGTCCTGACTTTTATTTTCTTTCTTACATCCAATTCCCTTCAGAAGTTACTTTCTTAAAATGCTTCCACTGCTCTTTTGAACAGTGCATTCCTGTTCAAAATAAAACTTGCATCTGCCTTTAATTCTTAGCTTAGATCTTAACCCACTGATTAATAACCTACCAACTAGAGGAACTCAGCTTCTTCCTATTGTTTTCCTGATGAAAAGCAAGATTTTTAGTATGAAGATGCAGAGTCTTCCATCTCATTAAGGCAGCACAGTGGCTCAGTGGTTAGCAATGCTGCTTCACAGCACCAAGGACCTGGGTTTGATTCCAGCCTCGAGTGACTGTCTGTGTGGAGCGTGCACATTCTCCCTGTGTCTGTGTGGGCTTCCACCCACAGTCCAAAGATTTACAGGTTAGGTGGATTGACAATGCTAAATTACCCATAGTGTCCAGGGGATATGCAAGCTAGGCAGATTAGCCATGGGAAATGCAGGAATACAGGGAGAGGGTAGGGAGGTGAGTCTGGGTGGGATGCTCTTCAGAGGGTGGGTATAGACTTGATGGGCTGATGGGCCTGCTTCCACACTGTAGGGGTTCTATGATATCACAGGACATGACAGAATTCACCTGCAGCAAATAACAGCCCAGAAATGATCACTCTGGGGGATTCAGAGTAGAGATAAGGATACCTCATAACAGGAAGAAGCAGGGGAAGCGTATAGCAGAACTGAGAAAATGCGGCATGTGAAGGTGGCAGCAGATCAGTAGAAAAGAGTTGGCTAGAAACCCAGTTCAAGGTCATCCTGGCTGCCAAATTCCAAGACTGGAGCCACCCAGGATACATATATAAAAATGAATGTCACTGTCAAGCAACGCCAATTTTTTTCCCCTGATGCTGTGTGAATTACCATTAAAGGTTATGAAAGTTGATGAGGAGGAATCCACCTCACCATTCAGTGCTATTTGGTTACTGCAGCCCACCCTGGAGCAGAAAACACCTCTAAAAGGTATTTCCATATGGCCCACAGAGAGATAAAAGCCCAAAGTACACCTGTGTTTCTTTCGGGAATACGATAACTGACTCCACATTGATCTTGGGACACAGCGTCCATGTGTAAAGATGCTGTGAGGATTTATCATGATGGGGAAACCTCCAGATAGTTTCCTGGAAAAAGGTTTCATGAGGTTGGGGGAATACCCAACAACACAAGCAGAACGAAATTAATAGAGCAGAGAGTTGTATCGCTGGGTTGCTTTATATCCATGTGAGTCAGCTGCTCTAGATACATGGTTGATATAAAAATAAAAATCAAGCACAGGCACAAAATACACTAGCAATCAGGCCACCGACATCTACGGAGGAGGTAGAAAGTCATCACAAGAATCACTCAGCAAGACCTGAAGTTTTAAAATGGTACAGTTCAGCATCAGCTGACAGTTGGATTTATTTATTTTACTTGAATCTTGTCTGCACATGTGCTTCATTATATTGTGTTTTGACTGGGTATGATGTCATGGACCCCGGCTCAACAGAGTATTGCTGGTCACTCAGGGTAAAAATGCCATGGAACACCAGGGTCTTACAAACACTAGACTTTTAAATATGCTTCAACCCTCTCTCTTTCAATTCAAGGTAAATCAGAATGACCTGGAATGGGGAAATAATGTGAAGGTGTACTTAACTTAGCCTGGTGACTGGCCCATGTGATCTGATTGCTATGGGAATGGGGGCCCAGAAGAACTCCTATTGAAAGTCAGATGAAAACTTTTAACAACTGGACACAAAGAAGAAGGCAGCTGTTCTTGCTACTTGCAGGCTCATTGGGATTAATCTTGCACTTTTTTGGCAAAGTTGCATCACATTTTTTGGGGGGAGATTTTTGCCACAAGGCTCAGTGAGTTTGCTCCACTTTCTTTTTCTAGTTTGCCATATCTTACCAAACATGCTTCATCACTTATCTGTTTAGCCTCACCCTATGCCCTCCCTTGCATCCAATGCTGGCCCCAGATTACCAGGCGCGATTCCCAGAACAATTTTCCAGTCAGAAGATATGTGCTTAGAAACTGGCCACCCCTTGTGCCCAAGGCATCCTTAAAAGGCTGCTGTGCTTCTTGGCCAAGAGTTGGCAATCCAAGTCTGCCCCTCACTGGCAATGTCAAGACAGTGCAGTCATGAAGTGACGTGATTCACAGTACATCATCAGCTTGGCTGACACTCCCTTGCACATAGAACCCCATTTTCTCACCCCCATTGCTGTTTAACCGCAAAACCACACACTTGACCTGTCCATCACTACGTTCAGATAGAGCATCCTTTGAGTCAACTCTATTCTGTCCTGATTGCTCATCCTGTCATTGTCCAGCAGGGGAACATCATATACAGGCAAACAATTTGACAATTCCATACATAAGCTTTGATTGATAGATACCAAAAGGGAACACAGACAAAACCACTAGAGGCTGAATTTCACCCCCATAGTACAAACCAGATTTTGGCATCATGAGCAACAAATACCTTACAATCCAGCTGTCATCTACTGGATAACAAGCATGGGGCTGGATGAACACAGCAGGTCAAGCAGCATCATAGGAGCAGGAAAACTTGACGTTTCGGGCCTAAACCCTTATCTCGTCATCTACTGGAAATGGGAATCAATGAAGACTGCAGCTCCTAATGTAACTGAGCACTATCATGGTCAATGCCGGCTCTCTCTTCCCCAATGTCCTTATCCTCCTCCTTCGAAGAATATTCCCCCACCAATTTATGAGTTCCTCAGCGTCCAGCGAATCACCTCACTGTCAGCTCCAACTGTGCAGAGCATAGCACACCAGGATGGTGCTGCACCCTTCATCTCGTGCAATTCTGCCACAAATTATCACAGCCCACTCAGTTGCTCAGACGCCTTTAAGATTCCACTCAAACCCTTAGGACAGTAAGACCAAAAGCAAATACTGCTATGTCAAGCAGAAAAAAACTGCTTTTGGATTAATCACCAAATGGCATGTTGATCAATGCAAAACACTTGATTGAAGGAGCGAAGCTCATTGCAAGAGTAGAAGACCAAAGGATCACTAGTGGGTGCCTTACAGCTGAAAGTCCATTCAAGTATGCTCAGAAGATTGAGTGACGTTATAGAATATCGGCAGGGGGAGGAGAACAGAATGCATTGAATAGCCTGCAGGTTTTTGGGAGATATATCTGCTGAGAATGTATTGTTAAGTATGAACATGACATGGGGATTTTGGCTGTATTAGGAAATTACTGGGGAAAACTTGTTTTGTAGTTTAGAATGAGTTGCCTACTAAGCAATGCAAGTCAATGTTACTTTTGGTTTGTTACTAGATAAGTCTTAAGGCTTGGAATTGTGCCATTAGGAAGATATCAGTCTAAACGGGAATTGTAACTGTTGTTTTAGTGAAACATGCTTCAAGACAGCTTTTAAGTACCAAATATTTAATGCAAGACACAATTCTCCTGGGTACTCACAACCTGCAAGTTGATATACTGGAGCTAATTCCTAATTACAAACATCATTAGTGCATAGCTGTATGGCCAGAGGAATTTCATCACTGAAGTCCCACTCTCCTCGGAAGCCAGCTACAGTGAATGTACCCCCTCCTTCCTCTTCCTCATTGTCCTTTGAAAAAGTCTGTGAAGAATGCCTCAGTGAGCTTAAGAATGCCAATTTGCTGATTTGGGCAGATGTCATCTTAATTTGATTGTTGCAGAAAAGTTCACAGGAGTTGTAAGTTTTATTGCTAACACAAGCAGTGTTATTGGACACAATTTTATTGGCAGCATTCAGCACAAGGCTGAGATCTTCTTCCACGTCCTCAGGAGACGTGGCACATTTTTTATGCGTTCACCTTTCTTTTGAGAAGCACGGATGCTAAACCCTCTTTCATCCACCTCTGCTCATCAGTGTGCCTTCTAAATTTTCTGGGCCTTGTGCGAAATCCAGGGTAGTCTGGGCAGCACATTTCATTCATTGAGCGGAAGGCCTTTTGTAACTTTTCAGAGTTTGTTTATTAAGTATTAAAAGTGTGCATTTATATTATTTTACAGTTACAGGCATTCTACTTATATGTGGCAAGTTTTTTCACATTGTTAACTGTGAAATGTATGAATTTATATTATTTCACACCTACAGGTATTCTACCTGTTAAATTAAATAAATTGCTTCCTTGGCTCAGAAGTCTGGAGACCTGTTTAATAGCTCACCACAGGTACTTAAAGTGACCAAAAGAGGACACCGGTAATCTATTCACTCCTTTGTTGGCTATTGTGCCAATCTTTATTAGCTGCCTAATGTCTGTGTACAGCATTCAAATTGATATTTTGTCCCAATGAAATGCACGACGTAATTCACATCAAGTTGTTCAATTGATCTATTTATAATCTCTTTATGGATTTATACTTAATCAAGTTCATGAGGCTAAATCCATGCTCAAAGTCAGCACTTGATACCTGAAATGTTCACAGACGCCCAGAAGAATGAACTTTTCTTCAAACTGGTTGTTGTTTAGAGCACAACCCGCCAAATCAGTGAATATCTGAATTGAACCCATCTTGACGTTTTCTACAAGCACAAAATTGAGATCAGAGTATTCCTTGCATATCTTTGCGGCCACACTTTCATCATTGTTTGATATAAAAGTGGAATACTTCAACATCAGTTGGACAGCATTGTCTTTTCCAAATTCGTGATCAGTTAGCTTGGTGACTGCAGCCAAATAAAATGCATGACACTCTTGCCATTCCTCTCTGGAAACCTGCTTTGCAGATAGTCACACTGCAATTGAATAAAGCAAAGGTTTGCAGCAATGTCCACATCACTGTTGAGAGCAGCCAGAATCTTCCTAACTTGTTCACAGGTATTGAGTCTTTAGTTTTTTGATCCTAGCCTTTGCAAATTGCATCGTTTCAGGTTGTTGTCAAACAGCTTCTCTGCAAGAAGTTGCACTGAGATGCCACTTCACCAAGAACATTATTCAGAGCTGTCAATGCAATGTAATATTGTGGCTTTGTGAAGGTTTTCAGGTAATATTTCTTTATTATAAAAGTAAATGCACTTGTGGTAATTTTCCAAACTTCACTGGACTCTGGTGCACTTCCAGCAGATTGGCTGTTTTCCAATGTGACGTCACTGTTCAAAAAAGGAGGTAGACAAAAAAATGGGGAATTATAGCTTAACTTCTGTAGTGGGGGAAATGCTTGAATCCA
This sequence comes from Ginglymostoma cirratum, assembly GCA_024137785.1. Lineage (NCBI taxonomy): Eukaryota > Metazoa > Chordata > Chondrichthyes > Orectolobiformes > Ginglymostomatidae > Ginglymostoma > Ginglymostoma cirratum. Next base: position 39,976,336 of record JAHRHZ010000021.1, read on the forward strand.
TCACGAAGGAAGAAATAGCAAGTCATATAGACAGAATTGCCCCACTGGGCGGATGCAGCATGGTTTCATGAAAGGCAGGTCACGCTAGACTAATTTGCTAGAATTCTATGAAGACATACGAGTGCGGTGGACAACAATGACTCAGTAAATGTGGTGTATCTGGATTTCCAAAAGGGATTTGACAAGGTGTTGCACAAAAGGCTGCTGCATAAGATAAAGGTGCACAGTGTTACAGGCATTGTATTACCATGGAAGGAGGATTGAATAATTAACAGGAAGCAAAGAGTGGGGATAAATTAGTGCTTTTCTAGTTGGCGAACAGTGACGGTGGTGTGCCTCAGAGATCACAATTGTTTATAATTTACAGAGATGATTTGAAGTTGGGGACTACACGTAGTGTGTCAAAGTTTGCAGATGACACTAAGATGAGTGGTCGAGCAAAGTGTGCAGAGGACTGTGGAAGTTTGCGGAGGGATATAGAGTGAAGGTCTCGCAGATGGAATTCAATTTGATAAGTGTGAAGTCATCCACTTTGGTAGGAATAACAATAAAAGGGACAACTACTTGGATGGTAAAACATTGCAGCATGCTGCTGTGTAGAGGGATCTGGGTGTCCTTGTGCATGAATCACAGAAGGTTGGTTTGCAGGTACAACAGATAATTAAGAAAGCAAATGGAATTTTGTCCTTCATTGTTAAAGGGATTGAGTTTAAAAGCAGGGACATTATGTTACAGCTGTATATGGTGCTGGTGAGGCCGCACCTGGAGTACTGTGTGCAGTTTTGATCTCTTTACTTGAGAAAGGATGTACTGGCACTGGAGGGGGTGCAGAGGAGATTCACTAGGTTAATTCCAGAGTTGAGAGGGTTGGCTTATGAGGAGAGGCTGAATAGACTGGGATTATATTCAATGGAATTTAGAAGAATGAGGGGGGTTCTTATAGAAACATATAAAATGATGAAGGGAATAGATAAGATAGAAGCAGGGAGGTTGTTTCCACTGGTGGGTGAAACTAGAACAAGGAGGAAATAGCCTCAAAATTAGGGGGAGCAGATTTAGGACTGAATTGAGGAGGAATGCCTTCACCCAAAGGGTTGGGGATTTGTGGGATTCCCTGCACAGTGAAGTAGTTGAGGCTTCCTCATTGAATATTTGAAAGCTAAGATAGATAATTTTTTGAATAGTAAAGAGATTAAGGGTAATGGTGAGAGAGAGTGGGTAAGTGGAACTGAGGTCATAAAAAGATTAGCCATGATCTTGTTGATTGGCGAAGCAAGCTTGAAGGGCCAGAGGGCCCACTCCTGCTCCCGGTTCTTACATTCTTACTGGATTATTGCATCTGTTCACTTGCTGTCTGCAGTACTCGATCAAGAGCTTGCAGGTTCTCATTCGTGCATACACTACAAAGTGTCTTGACAGCCACCTCACTTCATTCAGAGGGCAAAATGCCACTGTATCATATTTTGTGATTTTGGAAAAATCTTCAAATTGTCCTTTCTTCACAGTTAACCTGCTGTACATTGTATACACTGTTTGTAGAAGCGTTTCAATATCTTGCACAATTGACACGTGCATCCAAACATCCTCTATTCCCAGATCTTCTCTGAGCAACACAATGTTGTTTGGACAAATGTTTGATTTCATGGCACAAGATTGTTGCTACCCCGTTTTTCTAAACATAGCAGCTCTATCTGACGTAAACGTCACCATTTTCTGTAAATCAAGGTCACTGTTGACATAAAATTGCCTGATTGCTGTCAAAAGCAGTAAGTTCCAAAATTCCTGCAAAGACACTCTCGTAAAGTAAGTTCAGATTCTGGTCGATGTACATTTTTTGGACTGAAATGTCTGTAGCACATTGACTATCTGTGTATAAAAGTGCGATTTTGCAATACGTCCACGAACCGTCCCTGTATGACAAACCCAATACACTGTATAAATTTAAAGGTGTAATTCTTACTGTTCCAGCTCTCAGTAATTGCTGTGCACTTTGCTACATGATCATCAATGTCTTGTATGGAAGGGATGGACTCACTCATCTTTACTGCAAGTATAACAATATCAATGAAAACTTCCATCATATCAGGATCATCCATTTCATGATAAGTGAAAATTTCACCGATTTGTATGTTCTGTTTGAAGATGCCATTTCCACTTCAATCACCTCAGAAAGCCATTCCCTTTTGAAATGTGCACAGCATTTCTTTATTGAAAACTCATTTGCTTTTCTTTTGGACATACTTTAAACTTATCATGAAAACAAAGCTTTAAAATATGGAAGAGAAAAGTAACTTGCTACTTGCGCATGTGTTACTTCCTTCTGGGATGGCCACCTGCTTCCCGAATCTCGTGCTTGATCCTCCTGGTTCCTGCTGAGAAGACTGTCAACTCCCCAGGACTCAGTGAACCTGTTCCTACAGCTTACAACTCAAGCCCCTGACAGGAGATGATATAACATGGTTGCTCACCTTCCCAGAGCCGACTTTGAGAATCAGTAGTTCACAGAATTTATCTGGACCTAGCAGCAGTTGCATGGCTGAGTAGTGAATCCAGAGGGTCTAGGCTTTGGTCTAGCGAATGGAGATCCTGGGAGTAGCAGCTGCTCGGAAGTCTGGGAAGGATTGACCATTTTAAGGCAGACATCCGGTGCGTGGACAATCATGGTACATGCACGGTTTTCATTTTCCTGGCAAACAGCCACACACATGTGCAATATACAGGAAACACTGTTGCTCACCCCTTTTGGGGCTTCTCTTCATTCTCTAGTTCTGCAAAGGCATGAATTCCTAAAGCAATGTCCATCTGACTCAGTCCGGAGGATAACACCTGGAATAGTAGATGCTGCCACTCAAGAAGAAAACAGTAGCAAATTATGTAGTAAGAACATATAAAAAGGGCAGCAAACACTAATCAAAATTTCTTAAAAAATGCTACTTTACTGACCTCAGTAATAGATCAGAAAATATGGAAAGGAAAGCCCCATTTTGGTTCAAATTTATTTCCAGCCGTTTGATGAGGTGTGCACAGTCTAGCAATCACTGGTACTGACTGGTGAGAACTTATGCACAACTCAGTCTGCCCTGTCTCCTCCGGCTCACAATACCCATCCCTTCAGTGTATACAAGCACTGCTGAAAACTGAAGTGGAAGATTATGTACAAATTTAAAAAAGTTAAAAGCATATATGTTATTGGTTAAGCGCTTAACAGATTTCCAAACACATGCAACAGCATGCAAAAAGATTTAAAAAGAGATGCAGCAACTGTTACCTGGTACCACATAATTTCATTCAGAATTTTCCTCAAGGATTTTTTTCAATATATTAGCTGACATTACAATATAGGCAAGAATCCAGATCCAGAGATAACACAGTGTGGAGCTGGAGGAACATAGCAGGTCAGGCAGCATCAGAGGAGCTGGAAAGTTGACGTTTTGGGTCAGAACCCTTCTTCAGAAATGATCCATCGTTCATACTGGTAAATCTACATTTGCTGTCAGACCGCCAATTATGGTAAGAAGTAGCCAATATATTTTCTATAGGCCTATAACTGTAAAATCAGTAAAAGTAACTTTCGAGTAATTTACCAACAACTTTGAAGCATTACTGGGTAATTGTGAAATCAAAAGAAAACACCAATGTTGCATATACTATCGCTAAACAATGATTATTTCTTGGACTATACGTTAATATTGGGAACATCCGAGTAATAAGGTAATTCCTTTGCCATGTCGTAATTTAAGACAGGACTTGTATTGTACAACTCTTTAAATTTGTAAAGCTAATATTAACAGTACTAAGTTTTTATTGATTTGTTGAAAGTAGATCTAATTGTATTATACCAACTGCAATCAAATCTGTGCTGAGACAATCAGTTTACTGTTGTGCTTATGATGTGCATGTTAAAATAATATTGTCCTAATGTGAAGATATGGTTAAGAGTAGTATCATTTCTGGCTCTGATGATGTCTTTTCATGGAACTATTTTATGCAGACCTAGCTATGAATGAAGGACAAATTTCACAATATGACAATAAAGCAAATTTATGTATTTTGTCACCTGTTTTGTGTTAGCCTTTCGTTGTAAAAATGCTAATCTAGTTTACAAGGTATGTAAAAAGTTAACTTCACATAGTTTTCATTGCAATTCTGGCATTAAATACATATAAAGCAAGTCATCGCGAAGACACCACACAAGGAATAAAAAATCCGCTTTTAAATATTATAAATATTTCAAAAAATTACCTTTAAATTATAAGTGACTGAGTATTTTGATTTGAGATTAGTTGTATTTTGTGACTGCATAAATCACTGTACACAGGGAACAACTTAAATATGTCCATTCGGAACAATGCTGAAAGTTGACCCAAATTGATTTAATTCGAGTCCAAGGAGCAAACCTATCATCCCATTTGTTTGGACTGATGGTAGCACATGACATTAAAGGTATCAGATAACTTGAGTGTGTAATTGGCAAAAGGTTGATAGTGAACAAATGTATTTCTGACTGGACGGAAGTACATGGTGGGTTCCTCAGTGGCTGGTATTTGCACCATGTTCTTGTAAATATGTTCTATATGTAAATAACCTGGACTAAGTCGTAAAAAAGCACAATTTTGAAACAGCAAAAGTATGCAAGATATAATTTAATGTTGATAAGAGTGAAGTGACATATTGGGAGACATAACAGAGACACAAAAAATCTACATTGTATTATTCTGAGATGGTTAGGGATGGGGTACATGAACAAAGAAGCATGAGGCTCCATATCAAAAACTTCATGAACGATGCTGGGTGAGTTGATTAGGCAGTTAAAAGAAAGTATAGAATACTTATTTTGTATTCAGTGTCCCTATTATAAAGCCAAGGATGTTACGTTAACCCTTTAGAAATCACCTGTGAAGCCTCTGTTGAAACAATGCCCCCATTCTGGGCATTATGCTTTGGGAATGCTGTCGAGGCTTTGTAAATGATACAAAGGACCTGTTATCAAGGATGAAAACCAGCATGAAGGAATTCAATATGCGTAGACATTGGAGAAATTGGGATTTTTCTCCTTTGAGCACAGAAGGTGAATAGGAAATCTAACAGAGACATTCAGAAGAGTCATCTTAATAGACATAGTGGAGAGAAGCTGTTTCCTCCCACAATTAAACTATATGAGAGGTTAAATCATATGAGAAATTATAGATTTAAAACCATTGGCAGAAGAAATACAGGGGAAAGGAGGAAAATGATTTCACTCAGAAGGTTATGATGATCAGGAATGCGTTATCTAAAAGGGTGATGGTATCTGACTCCACAGCAACTATTGAAATAAAGATGTATACGAATGTACAGGGAGGGGATAAAATAATGTCATTGGAACTGAAATCCAGAGACCCCGGTTAAAGTTCACTAATGTCTTTTCGGAAAGGAAATCAGACATCTTCAGCTGGTCTGGCCTACACGTAAGTCTAGACCAAAATAATGTGATTGACTCATAACTGCTCTCTAACATGGCCCATCAATCCATTCAGTTCATGGGCAACATCCTATTTCAGTGCTCAAAGGGAGAAAGTTAGCTCACTGAAGACTAGGATTTCAATTCCCCATGGCTATATATTTTTAAGTTCAAGTGTTTTAATGTACTAGAAGTTAAAGAAAATGTGAATCTCAAAGTAGAATTTGAATCATTTTGTTAAGAAATTATAACTAGATCCTTTTTTCAATTTTTTTTGTAAAAAAAACATGAAAGACATCTCAATTAAAACAGGGAAAGAACATATGAATATTAATTGATGTTGAATCAAGAAGTCTTCAGCAAATTAAAATCAATTGGAACTGGATGATTTGCATATTCAATAAACTGTTCTACAAAGCAATATCAACAATTGATCAGCTTACAAGCAAATCATGGAGAAGGTCTCAAAACTCTCACAAGCAATTATATTTTCATGTTACACTCATTGATTTGAAGTGCACCTATTGTTTTGGTACTTTAAGTCTGGAACTGTGGTTTTGCAGGTTATGAGGTCAGCTGACTGCTCTATAGTCCTCTTACTGACAATAGCACCAGTATGCAGTCAATATACCCAGTATCAGCTAGTTGTCAGTAAGCCAAGGAACCTGAGGCATGCACCTATTGTTAATAATTGAGTTAAAGCATAAGGTCAGTCCACATAATTATTATGGGTAACTCTTTGCAAGCAGAATACAATATCCTTAAGGTTTAAACAAATGTACAGTGACTTGCTATACTTACCTGTCTATTAAATAATCAAACAAGTGCCATAGGAATGACAGCCGGGTGGAGTCTGTCTTTCTTGCCAGTGAATCAGGCAATTCAACATTAAAACAAAAAGAAAAGCCTAACTGGTATGCAATTTGTTACATCTCAGGTCTTACATAATTCTGTAAATTGGACATAACCTTTCCAATAACAGATTTTCGGTAAAATAATTGTTGAATGCAATTAAGAAAATCCAGGGTTTATCCTCACCAAATCCCTCTGAAAATATTTGGCAAATGATGTTAGTAATTAACAGAAAGTTAACAAACAAACATTGGATCTAAAGGTATATTCTTAGATTTCATCAACGCAATACACAGAAGAACATTTAACACATGGAGTTGAGCACCTACTATTTATATTTTAATTTACAAACGTGATATACAACAGTTCAAAGGCTTCTTGTAAAATTGCACTGAAGAAATACTGTTTTGAAAATGAATGATTTGTTTGCATGGTACATCAAGTGAAGAGACATATACAGCTGACAGGAACTTTACTGATATATTCTAGAATATTCTCAATATGACTTTCAGATACACTGCAACTGGGAGATTTATTATTGGTTTATGATTGACCATCAAATAATTAGTTTTTATTTTAACAAGTCGATTCAATTGTAGCTGTCAGTCAAATACAAATAACACCGCTGAAAATCAGGAGAAATTTATTTTAAAAAGAGTGACACGAGGTTTTTATTATCTATTGGAATTAGAGTAATAAACTTCACCTTGTCTGCGTTAATTTTGTATTCTGAATGACATACTTTTAATCGATGAGAACAAAGTCTCAGTCAGCTAGGATCATGCTCTCAGATTAATTAGAATTTCATTCATCAAAATGCTCATTTCATGCTCAAGAATTGTGCATACATATCCTAGCCAATATACAGGGCTGGCTCAATAGTCTCGACTTCTTGAAAGCCCATCTATTGTATTTAATAAGCCTTTGCTATTGAAGGAATTAATTGTTTATAAAGTTCTGTGGAATGAAAACCAGCACTGTATAACAAGATTACCAATAATGAAGGTCAGACAGTGGTGCTTTAAGACATACCATCCAGTAATATTCAAGTGTTAAAACACAGTGCTTCAGCTAAGTTTGCTGATATTAATTTAGGGTCAGCATCAACGAAAATATAGCACTACCTGAAAAATAACACATTCAGTTCACATAGGACTTCAAAAATCTACTTTAGACTCTAAAGTCTTCTAGTCTGAAAGAAAACTCAATCCAGAAATTTCCAAAAGAAGCAATATTGATATCTATGAAAGACAGAATAACTGAACTTGCTAGCTATACAAAACTTACATTCTAAACTTGGAAGGACTAAGTTACATTTACGTTCCAAATGACAGATTTTGCTGAAGTGGATAGTAGGGTAGTGAGAAAGAGAAACTAAAGAGAAAGGGAGAACAGGAAATAAACAGATGAAAGACAGAAAGTTGGTGAATAACAGCAGGAGAATTCAATATAAAATCAGGTGCAGGAAGAAAAATGTAACGAGAGTTTGGATGAGGATAAAGAAAGAAGCTGGGAAGGGAAATTAAGAATAATATGGTGGAATTTGACACTAAATACTCCTAACACCTTTCATAACCTGGAGAAATGAAACCCCATATTTATAATTCTTTACTTTTCCAGGCAGCAGTTACATGACTGCACCACCAGGTGCAAGCTCTCCTCCAAACTACACACCATGCTGACATAGAAATACATGGCTGTTCCTTCAGCTGCTGGGTCAAAACCCCAGAATTCCCTTCCTAACAGCATTGTGGGTGTACCTAGCACCGGAAAATGCAACAGTTCAAAAGGTGGTTCACCTTCTCCAGGGCAATGAGAGATGAGCAGAATTTATGCGGGCCTAACTAGCAACACCCGTAGCCCATCAACAAATAATAAAGGTGCTTGATAGGCAATTATCACCTACTGTCATTTGCAACTTTAATTTTCCACCTCACTGCAACTTTGATCTCTTTGGTTTATTCCTTCTACAGTGTTTCAATGAAATTCAAAGTGAGCCTGAGGAACAGCACTTCATCTTTGATTAGGCATTTTAAGGCCTTCTGGACTCAACACTAAATTCAATAATTTCAGGCCATAATCTCTGCCTCCATCTTTTTCAGATGGCAGTTGTTGGTAGTAATTGTGCGATTCTCATTTAGACCTTTTCAAGTTCTAATTTCCTTGTTCCATTACCGTCTCCTTCTGCCTTTTCAACAATATCCTTCCTTTGTTTTAATCTCTCTTGCCTTTCTCCTTCTTTTCTAGACCTTCTTCTATTTTCCCTTTTTGAAAGTCATCAAAGATTACTAGATCTTGATCAATTGGGTCAATGGGCTGAGGAGTGGCAGAAGGAGTTTAATTTGGATAAAGGTGATGTAATGCAATTTTGGTAAAACAAACAAGGGCAGGACTTATGCAATTGAAAGTAGGGCCTTGGGTAGTGCTGTAAAACAGACAGACCTCGGGGTTCAGGTATATACTTCTTTTGAAAGTTGCATCACATGTAGACAGGTTGGTCAAAAAGGTGTTTAGCACGCTTGCCTTTGTTGCTCAGACCTTTGAGTGTAGGAGTTGGGATGTCAATGTTGAGGTTGTACAGGACATTGTTAAGGCCTTTTCTGGGGGACTGCGGTCACCCTGTTACACAAATGCAATTATTAAGCTGGAAAGGGTTCAGAAAAGATTTACCAGGATGTTGCTCTGTATGGAAGGTTTGAGCTATAAGGAGAGGCTTGATAGGCTGGGACTTTTCTCACTGGGTTGGAGGAGGTTGAGGAATGACTTTGTAGAGATTTATAAAATCATGAGGGGTGTAGATAAAGTGAATGACAAGTGACTTTTCCCTAGGGTGGAGGGCATATTTTTCAGGAGAAAGATTTTAAAAGACGTGAGAGGCAGCTTTTTTTATAGAGAGTGGTTCATGTGTGGAATGAACTTCCAGAGGAAGTGATGGATGCCAGTTCGGTTACAACATTTTGAAGACATTTGGATAAGTAAATGAATAAGAAATGTTTGGATGGATATGGACCAAAAGCAGGCAGATGTGACTAGTTTAAGCATCGAGTAGTTGTCATGCTCTGCCACCGACTTTGCTCCAATCGGACTGAACAATATTAATGATGTTGGATGAGGAAAGTGAATGTACTAGTGCCACATTTGTGAATAACACAAAAATAGGTAGGAAGGCAAATGCTGAGGATGGCACAGACTCATGTGGGCATGGAGGGTTATAGACAGGTTAAGCAAGTGAGCAAAAGCTTGGCAGCTAGAGTATAATGTAAGGAAATGTGCTGTTATGTACTTTGACAGGAAGAATACAGGAGCTGAATATTATCTAAAGAGAGAAAAGCTGCAAAATACTGTGGAGCAAAGGGATTTGGGAGTCCTCATCCATGAATCACAAAAAGCTACTATCCAAGTTCAGCATGAAACAGGGAAGGCAAATGGAATGTTAGAGCCTTTATTTCAAAGAGAATTGACTGCTAAAATTATACATGGCACTAGTCAGATCTCAGCTGGAATACTGTGAAAAGCTTTGGCCCCATTTTTTAGGAAGGATATGCTGGCAATGGAGGCAGTCCAGAGAAGGGTCACTAGGCTGATACCAGGTATCTAGGGACTGTCTATTAAGGAGACATTGAGTGGATTGGGCCTGTACTCATTGGAATATAGAACAATAAGAGGCAACCTTATTGAAACATACAAGATTTTTAGAGGATGTGACACAGTCAATGGGATACAGTTGTTTCTCCTTTTGGGAGAGTCTCGGACCAAAGGGCATCATCTCAAAAGAAGGAGCAGCACATGTGAGACAGAGATCAGGCGCAGTGCCTTTTCTCTGAGGGTAGTGAATCTGTGAAATTCTTTAATGCAGAGGATTTTTGAGGCTGGGTTATTAAACATATGCAAGGTTGAGATAGATTTTTAATCAGTAAGGGAATTGAGGATTATGGGAAAAAAGCAGGAAAGTGGAGCTGAGGACTATCTGATCAACCATGATCTTACTGAATTGAGGAGCAAACTGGACGAGCCAAATGGGCTACATCTGCTCCCACATTTTATGGTCTAATATGAAAATACTGTATTCGCCCAATGGATACAAACTGAACCTGTGAAGGATATTCAGGACTAGCAATTACAAACATAGGAACAAAAACGAAGTTGCTGGAAAAGCTCAGCAGGTCTGGCAGCATCTGTGAAGGAGAAAACAGAGTTAACGTTTTGGGTCCAGAGACCCTTCCTCAGAACTCCAACTTCCTCAGAACTCCTCAGAACTGGCAATTACAAATCTTGGTATCATTTTAATCCCAAAGTGTCAATGAATATTAGTCAAACTTTCTGGCTCAGAAAATTATAATAACAGTTGGGTCTTATTCCATAAGGTTGCAAATTGTTTTTGGAAATTTTTTTACGGATTTTGTGTAGCAATTATGGCAAAATTGCATTTTTCTGCAATTCGTTGAAATATCTGTTTTCTGCACATGCAGAGTCATATGAAAATCCTCTAACTGTTGTCAGTGATTCTATGTTTCTCTGTAGAATGTCACATTGAAGACTCAATCAGATAAAAATCAATGAACATAAGAGAAATTGCCATCAGTGTCATCATAAAAACCATTGAAATAGTAATGCATTGTCCAGTGAGGTGTAACTGGATTTTGAAAAGCAGTTACTAATGAAAAATATTCTGGCCCTGAAGAAACTAATAATACATTTCTGTAATGTCATATTTTATTGTAATAAAAATGTCCACATTTATAAAATAATGCTTTTTCTAAAAAAAGTGGTCATGATATTTGAATTTCCACTTTCTTCTGTATGCCAAAACTTTATTGTGCTCTCTGCAAAATTTATAAGATGTGAGGGAGAATCAATGCTTTTTACTTGCAGATTTGCTGTTTGAGAATACTTCAATGTCATTGGCAGCTTATCCTGCTCAATTACATCGTTGTTGTTTGATACCTGGAGATCCCCTTAACTTGGTGCCAGATTCAAACTGGCATCAGGAAAATTCAAATCCACGCAACAAAGACCGAGGGATCTTTAGATTCAGGTTACTTCAAAGAAAGTGCCAAATGCTACTGCTGTACAGTTGATTGCTCAATCAAATCTAGCTGGGCATTTTAAATAAAAATATTTTTCACCTTTTGAGCAACTTTGTGGCCAAACTTCTTTTGAACTGAAGGGTGCCATCAGATGATTGCACCAAAATCTAGCCGATGGTGTTGTTCAGTAGACAAATGCTTGCATTATGTTGTAATAGGGCAGCAATTACTGACAAAATCGTCTAAAAACTTCAATCAATTTTTCTGCACATTTTCATCTAATTTGTTTAATTTAAGTATTTTGTAATTTAGGTCAACAAACTTGATATTTAAAAGAGTAAAGGATTTAAGGATTCATTTAAAAAATATGCAGTAGATACATTATCTAACATTGCTTCAAGCTGTGCCAACTGTAATGATATACAAGAGGGAAACTATGTCCATAGATCGTAGAATCCCTACAGTGTGGAAACAGGCCATTTGACCCAACAAGTCCACACTGCCCCTCTGAAGAGCATCCCACCCTGACTCATTCCCCTACTCCTGCATTTCCCCATGACTAACCCAAACATCCCTAGACGCTATAGGCAATTTAGCATGGCCAATCCATCTAGCCTGCATATTTTTGGACTGCGGGAAGAAACCGGAGCAAACCCACACAGACACAGGAACAATGTGCAAACTCCACACAGACAGTCGCCCAAGACTGGAATTGAATCAGGGTCCCCGGCGCTGTGAGGCAGCAGTGCTAACGACTGAGCCACCATGCTGCCCATGTCATGCTCTGAAAGGGATCTACTGGGTTTGGAGAGGGAGAAGGAACATGAGATAGAGACACAGACGTAGAGACAGAGAGAGAGATACAGATAGAGAGAGAAATAAATAGAGAGAGATGGAGAGTGAAAATGAAAGCAGAAGTAAATCATCAAATCACTACTGTTCACCACACAGAATGTGGATTGGAGCTAGTGTTTGAATTGAACAAAATAAGTTTGTGAAGGTTTCAAAGAAGCTGGACGGATCTCACAGGGGGAGAAGAACTTCCAGGTCAACCCACACTGTCAAAGTCAGTTTGTGGATTAAGATCTACCTGGCGGGGAAAGGAACAATGGAAGCTCTTGGGATCTGAAAAGAGCTGTCAATTGCATCCTAAAACAGAATCTTCTGCTTAATTGTGATGGGCTTGGAAGGAGAAAGGGTATTGGGCAGGATGGCTGTTTTACATAGAGCCCAGCACCTATGTGTTTCTGCCTGAATTAAGTTCTGAAGTGTTTATGATGGGGAGGTGGTGGTATATCACAGTAATGTTACTAGTCTAAGTAATCCAGAACCCCAGGCTAATGTTCGGAAGTCATGGGTTCAAATGGTAGATGGTGAAATTTGAATTTAATAAAAAAGATCTACAATAAGAAATTAATCTGACAGCAACCATGTAATTACTGTCAATTAATATAAAATCCCAAGTGGATCACTTTCAGGAAAGGAAAACTGCTGGCAAACATGTGACTTCAGACACACAGTAATGTGGTTCAGTCTGAACTGCCCCCTGGGCAATTGCTGGCCTAGTCAGTGATGCCCACAACCTATGAATGAATTAAAATTTTTTTAAAAATCGCTGGTGCTATGATGGAATGGAACCCTTCTGTACTGATGAACTCAGCTGCACTGTGCTAATGCCCTCTTCATGCAGTGTCTGTAGAGCCACTGGGCCTGCACCGAGGGTAAGCTCACTCTGTTGCTAAATACCACTGCTCAGCCTGCAGCACTGACCTCATCGCAGAGAAGTGACGCTAAGCAATGTGATCTGGAATAAATGGCATCAGTCACAGTCTGCACGACCCCTCACAGCGCCCTGGAAGCTTGTTGGAAGGAGCCAGTCACATTGAAGTTCAATGCAGTTGTCACCTTGACAACAACAGGATAGAATGGCCAACCACCCCTTCAGGTCCCAGGGGTTGCTCCAGCACAGTTCTGTGACAGTGCCCAGGACATCCTCATCCTTCACCAACATTGCAGATTGTTCATCCACAGGAAATGGCATTGAGGATAAAAATCTCTGCCCCACCCACTCTCCCCATGCATGCTGAGGGGTCCTTCAGCTGCCAGATCTTCATGTGGAGGCTGCTTCTGGGCTTGGTGAGCCATCTGTTCCTCTTCCATTTCACTGTGGCTTTGTTACATCACAGCAAGTTTATTAATAAACCCTGCTGTGGCTGGATCTATATGTCACATTTACAATGTATCTGTGTGGGGAACAAAAGAAACAGAACAAATAAAAAAAATTGCCGTGACAGTGCCTATGGTGGGTGGTGTCAGTGTCTGTTTGTTGGCCAGAAGCACAGACTCTGCTAGAGTGACGAGAGGCCCTTCATGGGGCAACTGGATCAATCTTGCACATGCAGATTGCAGGCTGAAGACATTTACAATCATATCATTGCTCATGTGAAATGCATGTACATAGGGTGCAAATCTCATCACAAGCAATCTTTAGCATCCTTGCACCCTTCACGTCCCAGGTTGCTGCCTCCAGATCTCAGATTTGTGCCCTCTCGACCACCTCCCATTGTAACAGTGTCCCTGAATAATGGCTCTGACATCCATTTCACTGATGGCCTGGATTGACTGGGGTCCACCTCCCCAGCCAACTTGTACAGACAGCCTTAACTGATGGCCTACCAGACCTTTTGACTTTCTCTATGCAGCTCCCAAAACCACTGATTGCATGCACTGGATCTGCAGGACTGACCATGGTCCAGACTCAGGTTCTAGTGAGATAGATCCCATGACCCTGCCACATGCAGACATCTGAGCATGCCCAAGTCCCTGGACTGAGAGCAGACACTGCCCATGGCTGACTGTTCTGGGACCCCTGGATGATGTGAGTCCCTTGACGTGATTGAGAACTACTCTTCTTTGACTGTTGAGACATGGCCATTTGATTGATGTACATGCAGTGTGTTTCCTGCCTCAGCTGTTGGCACCAACTGTGCCATTCAGTAATTGTCTACTTCCTTGACCGATACCTGCTGATCAGCAATGACACGCTGCCATACTTTGTGTATATGTGAAACTGCAAGGTAAGAGAGAAGTACTGCGAGCCTAAGGAGGCAAAATGCTAAAAGAAAAGGCCAGACAAGGCAAGGTCATGATGATGCGGTGAGGCTGGCACAAATGCCAACATTTATGGATGTGAAGTGTGCATAGTCACTGCCTATGGAACACACCCTGAAATGTCCAAGATGCAGGAACAGGTGGTGAGCTGGGGGTTTAAATAGTAAACGTCAAAGGGACAATGCTGTGTTTGCAAAGTGGGATACTGAAGTGAGTGGATTGAAGCCAGCATGCTAGAACATTGAGGAGATAATCCTCAGGGCACAGGGTTCTTTAAGTGGTAGGGAGAATAATAGTTAAATAAAATGGTTCGGCAGGAATGTAGGGAAGCTCAAAGGTGTTGAAAGGGATTGTATTGCATAGTGGTAAAAGAATTCTATGGTGGATCGGGATTCGGTGAACAGCTGGTATAACAGGTAGAGCCTGAAACTGTCTTAGGAGCACAATCTGGAAAAATTCCATCTTAAACGGAATCTCAACTAGATAATAAGATAAAATATGGCTGCCAGCAATGCAGAGAGGGACAGTAAGCTTGTTTTGTTTGCAGGGCTGAAGTGCACTATTGGGCAATGTGATCCCCTTCACTGTACATTCATCAGGTAGACATTTTCTAATCAACCTGTTCAGAGATGCTATGACACACATCTGGAACAATGAGACTTGAACCTTGGCATTCTCAGGTCATATGTAGGGACATACCACTGCACTACAAGAATCTTTGCATTCTTCAGACTGTTTTAAAACCTATTTTTCTAATCAACCTGTTCAAAGATGCTACTACACATCTCTGGAGTAGGTGGGACTTGAACCTAGGTCTCCTGGTCCAGAAGCAGGGATTCCACCACTATGCCATGAGAGCGCCTTTACATTTTTAGATTCTCACCAATTCAAAATTAAACACCCATCTGCCTTTGCAATAACCTGAATGTTCAGCTTACGTAGTGAACAACAACACAAATTAGAAATCCTAGTCACAGACAATCTTGACCATAATCCAAGTAATTTCTGTGAAACAGAAGAGACCACAGGTGACCTTTAAAGTGTCATGTGTGGGCCACAGTTCCCAAACACACTGAAAACTTTCATAGGCTGCTCAAGGGTGTGGGCTAAGTCTGTGATCATATGGGCTTGTATATGTAACGCTGGGCTTCTTGAGAGATTTTGCAGGGTGCGGGAGGGACGTGGTGGTGAGGTGCTAGTAATCCTACTGCACTCCTGATGTATTTGTGCTACATGACTTTTGCTGCATACGTCGAAATAAGTTCAAACTTGTTTGAGATCCATTCAGAGACATCTCCTGGTCAAAGACCTCCATGTCCTATTGCATTGAGACACATGGTAAAGCTTCATTTGTGCCTCCTGATGAGTTACATCTTTTAAGAAGCTGTTTTGTTTTTGAAAACAAAAATAGATGCATTGCACCCAGTCTGAACAGATCCAGCAATGGCAGATGTAATCTTTTTGGTCAACACAATACAAAGAAAGCTTGGGGAATTGAGGATGCACAAAGATGCAGCAAGCTCAGGACTAGCAGCAACCTCCTGCCTGCTGCCACCACAGGAAGAAGTCACAGCAGAAGGTCCTCTCAGCATGTGGAGGAAGTTCATGGGTTTCATGCATTTATTGTCTTGATCTTGCACTTTGTAAACGGTGGACAGGCTTTGGGGAGTTACTCACGACAAGGTTTCTAGCCTCTGTCCTGCTTTTGCAGCCACTGCATTTAGGCTGTGGGAGGAAACCAGAGCACCTGGAGGAAACCCATGCAAAGTGCAAGATCAAGACAATAAATGCATGAAAGACCTGCAGGTTATAGGATGTGACTCACTGAAGGGCTGTTTAACCTAGATTACATGGTGTGCATTCAAAAAAGATCTGGATGAGGTTCTGCAATAAGTCAATGTTTCTACTCATAGGTTTCCGAGAACTTGCTCATACTCCTTCAGGGCTGAGAAAACAATTTCTCCCTGACGTTTTGAGAAAGTCCAGAAGAAGGCAGGCCAAACTTAAATCATCAGAACACCAACCAGTTAATAAAGAATGCAAAATTAAATACTTGTTTTGGTTGAAAGACAAGGCAGCTTTCCTCTAAATTGGCAAGATTGTTGGTGTCAGGTCATTTGAGAATCAAATGAAACAATGGGGATGAAGATACAGGGAAAAACATGGAGTTATGATAACAGCATGCAGTTGTGCTGTAGAGATATTTACAAGTTGGACAGTTTGGTTACCCTGACTGGTGGATGATTGTGTGGTTGAGGAGAGAAAAATGCAAAATATCAGATACTGTTTTTACGCAAAATACTGTAGGCCTGGATGTCTAAAATCGATATGTTAGGAATACTAGCAGGTCTAGTTGCATCCATGGATAGAGAAACAGAGATATACATTAATGCTGTTTCTGTTTTCACGAATGCTGCCAGACCTGCTGACAATCAGTGGCATTTCCTTTTTCTTAAAAAAAAACTTGTATTATGTCTTTGCTACACTATATATTGGTTAATTTATTTGATTCCTATTGGATCCTAAATCAACACAGGAGTAGGTGAACAGTGCAACTTTAATAGTGAATCGTTGAAACATTTCTCTGGCAAAATAGCCTTTTTTAGATTGTAAAACAATCATTCATCAATATTTAATCTCAAAAATTCTGATATATGTACTGAACTAACAATGTTTTGTAGGCCTAGGCCCTACTTTCAATCAATGCATTAACGGCCAGCATGACACATTATTCGAGAACAACTTGGCAACATGTTATATTAAAGAGCTATATCAATGAAATGTTATTGCATTGATTCTAAATGACGCATAATAGGGAACAAAATCAACTGCAATCAACACCTACTATTATATTGCATTTCAACAGCGCTGACTCTTTCCAGATTTCATTTTCCATAACTATGAACTCATACAAACTTCTACTGTGTTTTCTATCCTACTCCAAGTTACTTTCCCTCAGCTTTTCCTCATTGATGCATCATGGCTTCTGATCTTACATTTCCTCTGTTTCAAAATTATTACCCCTGTTTAAAATCAATTCAAAGCATTACCACTTTCTATTGTTCAACCTCCTGCAGTCCCATCATTTACAATCCACAGATTCCACCGTCTCTTGTACATCCATCAGATCACATGACAGTAGGCATTATACAATGGTGCAATCTCTGGATTCCCTTCCTTTACTCGCACATTTCTTGACATTCCTTCTTTCTTTTGAGATCCCGCTTAAAACCCACCTCTGTCTGCTACTGTTACGGTGTTCGACTTTTCTTTACTGGTCGGGAAATACCAAAAGTACTTCTATTAAATATTGTATGACTGTGAGTGTTGTTTTAAAACAAAACCAATACTAATTTCAACTTATCTGTATTGTATACCACTGTAAGTATACTGAAAACTTCCAAAAAGTACAGTGAAGAATTAAAGAAAAACAGATATTTGTAGGTGCTGTGTAAAATTTGATAAACAATAAACTGCTGTGTAGGAAAAACACTGGCTAAGCAATCAAGATGTTTTCATAGCTATTGCATTGCTCCTGCTGTCTGCCTTAGAGGTGACTAGTGAAAAATTTGATAGCTGTGCCCTCGGAACTCCATAATATGTATGACAGTATAGGGCAGAAAACAGGAATTCGTCCTTCATAAAACAAAAACAACAAACTAAATCTGAGCTTTAAGAATTTCAGACGTATGTATACAGTAGTTAGGGTTTATTTGATATCTCCATTAAAATATGGAAGGGAATTTAATAGAAAACATTATGCTTTGACAACATAATAGGTCTAATTTTGATCCAACCAGAATAGAAAGATGATACATGTGTCTTCCTGTCTATCTAAAAGGTTACTTGGATTTATCCAATATTATATTTGTTTCCAAAGTTTGGGAGCTCTATTCTCACTTTAACCTTTTCCTAGAAGCAGCCTGAACATCTTATACTATTCACAAACTTAATATTACTAAGGAACCAAAACAAAGTTTCTGGAAAAGCTCAGCAGGTCTGACAGCATCTGTAAAGGTGTTTTTTCCTTCACAGATGCTGCCAGACCTGCTGAGCTTTTCCAGCAACTTTGTTTTTGTTCCCGATTTACAGCATCCGCAGTTCTTTTGGTTTTTACTTAATATTACTGAGGACCTGGCAACATTCAAACAATGAGCAGTCACCCAATCCTTACAAAATGTTGTTCATCTTCAATGGTGTAAGCTGAGAGATAAAAAGGAGAAATCTTGAGTTTCTGTAATCGTGTTAAACCACAACAATGAGTCACCAATCCATCTACACATCATGCTTTTTTTTTATTTCCAATTACTACAAAGGAAGCAAAAAAAAGAGATGTGTGAAATGTGCTGATGACTTGTTACCAACTTTACACGATTCTCAGTTCTGCATTAATGAGTGGAAATTTCTGAGACATTACCTTGAGCAGCTATCATGCACATGCTGGACAACTTCCCAGATAATTATGGATGCTTTGCTTTTGATTTTCCAACTATTTCATTAACGAGAGGAAAATTGTGGACAATGTATCCATGATTATCCGATGGCTGCCTAATGCATGAAAAAACAATCATGTAGGGCTTCAGATTGTTCCACCTTGTGACCGCTTCTGCAAGTTCAGATCTTGTGTCATGATTCTGATATGAGAAAATATGATTTTTCTTTGTCAGGCTTTGGTCAGTAGGACACAGCAGCCAAAGTTGCAAAGAGAGAGACTTTCTGTTGCAGTGCAACACTTTACATTGGCTGGATTATGTGTTCCATTTCCCTTTCTTATACACACATACAAACACAAGGAAAAAGACAGAAAATGCTACTCATAGACATTTAATTGAAGCATTATAGGTTTGCTGTACTTGGCCACTCTTAAATGTCATATGAAATACATAATACAGCAATATCATAAAAATATCACAAGACAGAACTCATATCAATCAAGAGTACAGGTCTACAAAAGGTAGAGGTCTGCAAAATTATGAGAGGCATAGATTGGGTGGATAATCAGAGGCTTTTTCCCAGGCTTGAAGTTTCAATTACAAGGGGGCACAGGTTCAAGGTGAGAGGGGGGAAAGTTTAAGGGAAGTTTTTCATGCAGAGAGTTGTAGGACCCTGGAACACACTGCCAGAAGAGGTGATGGAAGCAGGCACATTGGCGATATTTAAGAGGCGTCTGGATGTTTACTTGAATAGGGAGGGAATAGAGGGATACAGACTGAATAAGGGCAGAAGGTTTATTTTTTAGTTTAGTAAAGGCATAATGATCGGCACAAGCTTGGAGGGCCGAAAGGCCTGTTTCTGTGCTGTGTTTCTCTTTTGTTCTTCTTTTGTACAATGATGTATTTTACATTACAGCATTGTGGGCTTTCAAAATTACAAAGTTAGTCAAACTTTCTTTTGACAATATCTTAATATAGATATTTTGCCTTGGTTAAATATTGTGCAGTAAAATCATTAATAATGATTAAAAGTATATTCAATTAGTTAGATTTAAATGGAGGTGTTGATATATTCTATCATCTTTATGAAATATTAAAATGGAAAGGGGACAAATATAAATTTGGAACAATCCATTTCATTTTAAATAGTGCATATTCTAGATTATTGATTACGATGCTACTGTGCTATACACTAAGGAACTGGAATCCACAATCAAAAAAACGAGCAATTCTCTGCAGGAAGCGACTCCAAAAGGCATTTTACCAGATTGGTAAGTACAGGGAAATTCAATGACTGCAGATGTGGGTTTTTTTTAATTTTAGAAAAATGGCTTTGTAAAGTAAGAATCTACTTCTTAGAAGTTGGTCACCGAGCACACAATAATGTGTCTGCCAGACTATGAGGTCTTCTCGGTCCCTAGATTGGCAGTATTCAAGTAAAGTTTTGATTCAGACCATTTCTGGATCTTCCAGTCACTCTAACAGCCTGAAATCCAGCAGTGAGAACATAGTGCCATTACAATTCTGTGGCTGTCTTCTGTGATCTTGTGCAGCCGAACAAAACCACACAAATTGTCCTAAAACACTCATAAATTCTTCAAGACACCTTGTGAAAGGTTTAAACTATGATATTGTTTGAATGACGATTTAAAAAAAGCTATTTATTGTCCAGCTGCAAAGTTAGGTCAAATTGGTCAAACAAAGTCTGGTACAAAAGCTATTGTTTTCAGTCGTCATTTGGGGGACTGTGAACCGTAACTTTGTGTGCCCTCTGGTGGCCAAGCCTTATGAGTAACCTTAAAGGGGCACATGGAGATTTCTTCTGTCTACAGAACATATCACATCCAAAATCAATAAAATACTTTGTTGCTCTCTGTTTAATATGTTTCATCAAAATCAGTTAAAATATGTTGTGTCACTGCCTATCACATGATAATTGTCTAATGCTATACATGTATTCCAACATCCTTTCTATATACACTTCACCATCCTGATGCTGTGACAGCAGAGCTACATCAAAAAGCAAGGATGCCAAATACCAAAGTATTTGAGCCTGCATAGCACTCAAAGAATTTTGCACACAAAATCAAACATACCGAATACTGTTTTAGGCTGAATTTCTTCTCGAGCTTACGAGGCATTTATAAACCACTGGAATTTCATTGATTATTTTCACTACTGTCTAGCTCCTCAGTGGAATTATTGCACTGCACTTCAGCCTCTGACTAACCCTGAGGCTTACAGACAACTGATATACTTCGTTAATACTCAAAATAGTATGTATTATTCAAACCAGGGGATGGCTTTTCTCCAGGGACTGTCACAACCTGTCAGTCACAGCTAAGCACATTTCATCTGTTCAGAACAGGAAATATCAAATATTACCTTAGCCTGGACTGTGTGCGCAACAGTCACAGTTCACCATTCATGACGGCCACAGAGAAAAAATGCAGCCCAGGTGATTATTCTGTGCCAGTTGAATTTGGAGAATAAAACAAAAAGCAAATCTTTCCAGGAGGTATATGAGTAGTAGGAGTGATGAGGAGGCAGCTTTAGAAATGGCATTTTGCTTTAAAGATAACAAGGTGTGGGGCTGGATGAACACAGCAGGCCAAGCAGCATCATAGGAGCTGGGAAGCTTGACGTTTTGGGCCTAGACCCTTCATCAGAAAATGAAGGCCC
>JAHRHZ010000021.1:39997980-40020529 GCA_024137785.1 Ginglymostoma cirratum
AAGCTTGACGTTTTGGGCCTAGACCCTTCATCAGAAAATGAAGGCCCGAAACGTCAAGCTTTCCTGCTTTTATGATGCTGCTTGGCCTGCTGTGTTCATCCAGCCCCACACCTTGTTATCTCGGATTCTCCAGCATCTGCAGTACCTTTTATCTCTTTTGCTTTAATGATGTTTACTTATCCTCCGTTATTCATTCTTTATGTACCCACTTTATGAGCTTTCTTGAAACAAAAAGCTTCCTCGGGCTTCATCAATCTCTGCAGAGCACAGTTTGGATGCTCTCCAGCCACTATCACAAAATATGCCACTTAGCTATGCATATTCGGACAAAGCTCTTCCATTGAGTGCAATTAGTTTCAAAGAGTTGGAGTCTCTAATAGAAGGGTATCAGCATCAATGCTGCAACTATGCAGTCACCACCTCATGACAGCATTTGTTTCACACTAACTTCTGGAAACTGTTGAGGCAATTAGGATTAAACAAAAATAAATCCAGACACATCACCGCCCTTTAAAATGTCACCAATTCCAGTGGAAAATGTAATAATGCAAAATGAAGGCACAAATTTGTGGCTGTGACTACTGTCTTTTCGTTTAAAGAAAGGGGGGGGCAATTATAACCCCTTAAATCGGCTGTGTTGTTCATTTTTTGTTGTAGTCTAACAAACACTGTTTGGCACCGTTCTATCAGTGCCACTGCATGGTCCCGTTTTATAAGCACCACTGTCAACCACTTGATCCTCACCTATTGCTCTGGGCTTTGACTAAGTAATGTCAGAATGTCTATGGCAGCTGAGATAGGCATTGCGCCTGCCGCTGCTTCCACACTTACTTTAGGACTGCCAGCTTTACTTTTCCCCGGCTTGATTTTGCTCCGCCGAGACTGCTCGTGGTCGAACTCCAGGTCCTCAAGCCGCTGCGTAAGGGCTAGCTTCTGCTGAATCGCCATACGCAGCAGGGAATTCAGCGTCTTCTTCTCATCCTCGGCCGCTGCCAGCTGCCGCTGCATGTCATCCAGCTGTGTCACGTATTCATCACACCTAAGGAAAGGGTTGGAGAATAGCAGGGAATCAGACACTCAATATTTGTCTATCCCAGATTGTCGAGGGGCCGTACAAGTATGTAGCAATAAAAATGGAGAAGGAACTCCAGAAATGAATATTATGTATACCAAGTACTTAACTACTGATGTAGCCCAGACTGGTAATTGATGACTATCAATAGTTTCAATATTCACGTTTATAAGGCTTACGGAATCCGACGACCTCCAACGCATAGGATATCAGCAGAGTGGATGTGTGGGGTTGGTATGAACTAGTCCCTTTAATAACCTTTCCATTCAAAGTTGTCAGTAGGATTAGTCTTGTTGTCATACCTATTGCATCAATATCCTGTTTGCTGCCCCCTTCTGCAGTTGGTATTTTCAAAATAATGTTAACATTTCTGAGATGCACTTCCATGGAAATTTTTACTAGCCCCCTTGTTCTTAACTGATAGAATATACAGCTCCTCTGACTTTTCTAAAGGAGTGAGAGAAAATTTTCAAGAAACTTTTGTTACTTGGAGTGACATTCTGTTGGAAGATAACACGCATTAGCGCTGCCATAACGTATTTTAGAACAATTTATGTTACTGCTTCATGTGTTCGTAAACAAATGAAACAAAAACTTTGGCAGAGTCTATTTTCATG
The DNA here is from genome assembly GCA_024137785.1 of Ginglymostoma cirratum. Lineage (NCBI taxonomy): Eukaryota > Metazoa > Chordata > Chondrichthyes > Orectolobiformes > Ginglymostomatidae > Ginglymostoma > Ginglymostoma cirratum. The sequence continues at coordinate 39,999,670 of JAHRHZ010000021.1, forward strand.
AACATAAAGCTCCTTTGAATGGGAATTTTTGAAAAATAATATTGTGTTTGCTGCTCCTTTTATTTTCCATTTTTTCTCCTTCTTCGAGAACAACATTAACTAACACTGTTATGTAGCCCAACCTTTCACACTCTGTATGTATCTCCAGCAGTGAATGTTGAATGGATATGTGAACACAGTGATCAGTGTCAAGTCAGAGCATGTTTTTCCAGTTCCACATTGATGAATACTTCCCAACAGGATTAGTCTGATAATGATTAGAAATGTGAACCTTGCTTGATTTTCCCCTCTTTAACTGCAGCATGCTGAAGGCATCTCAGTGCCCCTGCCTTGGGTCAACTGACTCAGCACAGTTAAGATCAAAGTTGATGTGCTATTAGTCTATCTGACTCAATACAATGTTAATCTATCAGAGGAAATTCTATTAACCATCAATGTGAACAGCACTGTGGCTGATGATGACTTAATATATAACTCGATATAGCACAAGGCACAAAAAGCCTTGGATCCTGAGCAACACAGCAAACTTCAGTAATTTGATGAAGGTATGCACATTGCCTTGCTGACAGGTATTGATTAACAATGATAAATAATGGATAAGTGCCCATGGACATTGTCAAGGTTACATGGAATTTTTTATCAAAAGGACAGCAACTAACTGATAGTGCAAATGTACGAAGCAGGGGTCTGGCATTTTCCTGTACATAGGAAGGTAAATAAAATTTGAAGGACAAGACATTTACATTAATCAAAATTTGTCATGATCCATTGGCTCTATTTAGTTTGACTCCAATTAAGTTTAATCTCTCCCACTTCTCTGTGACAGCTAGATGAAATTTCCTTTTGTCCTGTTCAGGACTGTAAAGAAATGCCAGAGAAGTCCCTCCATATATGAAGATTATTGTAAACAAATGTTTATGTTGATAAATATAAAGGAAAGCAGTATGTATATGTATGACATAATCACAAGGGTGGTTAGATATTGGCTGAGTGGAGGATAGTCTGACTACCCACTTCCACCCTCCGTATAGGTGAGATCATGGAAGACTCTGCTGTCCGTGTTCTATCCTACATAAGTTCAACTCACACAACTCTTTGTCTTTACTGACCTACACTGGCACCTTGTTTACTATGGCCTCCAACCTCATATGCTCATGCTTGTAGTTAAAACACCTCATAACTTAGCTATCTCCAATCTCCTCCAGCAATACAACCTCTTCCCCTCCACCCAAACCACTGCCCAAAACTGTATTCTAGTCTCAAGTGAATCTAATTATATCATCAGCTGTGACTTCAGCTGGTAAGTCCCACTTCCCATGAATTTCGGTTCCCATCCTCCCTCTTCTCCTTTAAGACATTGTTTGAAATGACACACTCAACTTCTTTAACTAAGTTTTGACTATTTTTTCTATCACCCTATGGGGCTTAACAAGTACATTTTATTTGATAACTCACCTGAAATGTCTTTGGACATTTTACTACATCGAAGAAGCTTTCTAACTGTAAGTTAATGTAACCTTCCCATGATTTGTTACTGTATTCCTTTATATTAACTACAGTTCCAACTTAGTGTTAACCTCAAATTTTGAGATTGCTCAGTCCAACTCATTTACGTAAATGGTGAACAGCAGCGGCCTCAATACCAATCATTTGGAACACTTATTCCTGCCTTTTGCTAGACTGAGGAAATTCCTTAAACTCTTAATTTTTTTTATATAATGGTCTTGCAATCCATTCGCTACTAGTTCTCTGATTCCACATGTTCTGTATTAGTTTTGGGTCAACTATGTAGTACATAAAGGCTTTTAAAAATTCCAAAAGATAGACATCAACTACATTACCATTATCTACTCTCTTAATTACTGCTTCAAATAGTTCAGTCAGGTTGGTCAAGCACAACCTTTCCTTATGGTATTTGTGCTGACTGCTCTATACATTTCCAGTTTCTAAATATTTTTCTATTACATCTTGAATGAAGGATTCCATCACCTTTCCCTCCACTGATGTTAATCTAATCTTCTATATTTCACTGGGCTTGTTCCATACCCCTTTATGAATGGAAGATTCATAATATCTGCCCAGCATAGTTCTCTGCCACTATTGCCTTTTCTAATGAAAAGTGTGACTGGTGGATCTGCATCACACCTACTGTAGGCCAACATAACCCTCATGTCATGACATGCAGAATTGAATACAGTCATCCAGACCAGTCCTAGCCAGACATCTCCACATGTTTCACATAAATTCCAAACCTTTGTATCATTGCCTTCTTGAGATAAAGGCTTGAGGTTCAACAAGTCTTTATTTTTCATACAAGTCTGCTAGCTTCACTGACTTCTGAAGACATCTTTTAAAGATACAAGTAGTTCACATCCCGAAGTCTAGTTAGTATAGGAACTACCAGATTATAGTTGGGGGGGGGGGGGGGGGTAAAGCAAGATGCAATTATGAAATAAAATTGATGGTTACATTAGGTGCTGGTCTTATTCCAATAATTCACAAAGATGGCCACTATCCATATATAGGCCACAGAAGAATCGATAGTTAGCCATTAATTAAAATTATTTTCTCTTCATCCTCAATCTCTAACAGGAAGACAAAAGTCAATTATTGTGTCTCATCTCGTTCCCATCACTGTTGATGCACCAGCATGAGCTGGAATTACACTTGTACCTACCCTCTATAAAATTGCCAAATTGCTTTATCTCAATGCAAGAAATGTTTTATCAGTAATTTGCTATCTGCTTGTTTCTCTTTCCCTCTGGATTCACTTGGATACAACAATGCTGCTGAGATCAAGAAATACTCACCATTTGGGAACACAAGAGCATGAGCATGCAGTTTAGTAACAAAAAGAGCATTTTAGTGCAAGACCTTGTAAAGCCAAACTTATGAAAATTACACATAGGCTTGGATTGATAAGTGCTCAGTAACATTCATAACATGCAACTGCCAGGATGTTGTTACCTCGAGCAAGAGAGAGTGTAACCACCTGACCATCGTTTACTACGTATACCACATGCACTGCAGCAACTCAGCAAGGCTTCTTCATCTGTAGTTTTCAAACATATGACATTCACCACCTATAGGAATGGCAGGAGACCCTAGGGAACACGCCACCTACAAGTTCCCCTCTATGTCACCATTCCAACTTGGAAATATATTGCTTTTCTTTCACAGTTGCTGAGTCATCGTCAATCTCATGTGTCATGAAATAAAACACACATTCCATTTTGTTAGAAAATTCCAGTACATTCAGTGTTCAATTATATATTATTTCTCACTGTACAAAATATCTTCGAATTGCAGCATTATTTTTTTCCTGGTTAATACCTTTTCCCCTACTGTCTATACCTACAGTTGATATGTTGATGAGCTTCTGGTTTGACTCAAAGTTTATGATGAATTGTTTCCAGTCAAATGCTATTGGCAGGTGGAAGAAGAAGCTGAAATGTGGTTGAGAACAAATCGAGTGGCCCATCGAGTCCACACCACCCACTCTGAAGAGCAATCCACCCAGATCCACACCCCTACCTATTCCTGTAACCCTGCTTCTCCCATGGCTAATCCACCTAACCTGCATATCCCTGGACACTATGGGCAATTTAGCATGGCCAATCCTCCTAAGCTGCACATCTGTGGACTGAGGGAAGAAACCAGGGCACCAAGAGGAAACCCATGCAGACACCAGGAGAACATGCAAACTCCACACAGACAGTTGCCCAAGTCGGAATCAAACCTAAGTCTTTGGCACTGTGAGGCAGCAGTGCCAACCACTGATGCAATCAGAACTAGCTGAGTGGGCACCATGGTCAACATGGACCATTTTGGGCCAAAGGGCCTGTTTCCATGCTGTATTATTCTATGACTCTATGACTCTATCTACTTGCCCAATCCCTCAGAAGCCCCGCCCACCAGCTGTCATCCTGGGGAATGTGGGAAGAATCCATTTGAAATGCAAATACAGGTAGGAAAGTCTCTTCTCATTGACTTTTTACATGCATTGTAAGGGTCACTGACTTCATCCGCAAACGTTTGGCAAACCTTTTCATCAGGTTACAAACACATAATACAGGGTAACTTCAAGAATGAGTCATTGGATAACGTGTACCACGCTGTTGTGAATGAAAGGACAGTTTTTGTCCTTGTTCTGTTTCAAGCTTACATGAAGCATAAGCATTAGAGTGGGCAAGTGTACTGAATGTTTTGTTTCTATGCTATATATTCAATGTAATTTGTTTAGGATAAAAACGTTTTGCGAAACAACCCCTTTATGAAGACTGTGCCCTTTAACTTTGTACCTGTTCCAGGGGAAATGTACTTTGTTAGCTCTTTAACAAAGCTTAATCAACCGTTATGTTACTGCAAACAGAAAGGGTTAATGTTTGAACACTAATTTTGAATAGTTATCTTTAAACATAACAGCTGCATACATGCACATGATAATAGCATCAGTTACTAAAAGTCTATACAGAAACAGCATGCATTACATCTTATCTACACACTTTCTTACTGGCTCTGTTAGACATCATAAGTTTTATTTGGCCAAGCAGATGGTCAAGTTCCGTGCCCAATGCCTCTTGCAAATACTGCTCAGGACAGCAACCACTCACTGGGAGACACAGCAAATACTTAGCTTTGCAGGTGCCCTGTTAATAGGCGTTTACTATAAAGAACTTGATCTACAATTACATGTACTATCATTTTTAAACATGAGATGAAATAAATGCCCTCAAAATGTTGTGTTACAGCAGATTGGCTAGAGAAGTCCAGTGAATTAGAGTACAAAACATTATAATAGTTGCTAATGACATGAGGTAAAATTCTTCGTTTGATCATTATTGATCAGTAACTTAGCTGACCAGAAAGCATATCTGGCTGCTAATATTGTACAAAAGCACTTGTACAATGCAGTGTAACAGCAAACATCAGGATAAAATATGAAGATGAACCTGCCTTGAATTCAATACTAGAAAGTGTAATATCCTGGTCAGGATTGACATACAGCTAAAAGTTTGAATACCATCAAACACTCCACAACGTATTTTTTTCTGTGCTCCCTCAATTATTCAGTGAGACTAACCCAACTAACCTCCTGTAACCCAACCAACCAATGATTCAAAAATAACTGAATTCTTTCAATGTAAATGTTGGAGCACTTCCTCATTGTCCCCCACTCCCCAAACAACACTTAAATTATAACGTGCTCCTGTCAAGAAACTACAGCATTCTCACCTGGTGGCAAACATGGCACGTAAGGACGAGAAGGTCGCTGCATCCTCCTTCAGGGCCTTGAGTTCGTTTCGCAGTTTCATCATTGTCTCGGTCACCATGGTTTTCTCATTTTCATATTTACTCTTCAGGTTTGCCAGGGCAATTTCTGCTGTCTGCAGGCATTAACAGGGAGAAAAAGTTAGAATAAAAGCCACCCACATACCAAACCCCTGTGGACAACACGGGAAATCCTATTTTTAATAAATGAGCAAACAAAGTAAATTTTAACAAGTTCACGGCTAGGAACATTTCCCACTCTTATTTATTTCCTTTAAACTGTTTCTGGCCACGCACTGCCAGTTGGTCTCCTCCTACAAATGACATTGGTATAGATCATTCCAGAGCTGTCAATAGTAAACAAATCTCGGGTGTGAGATATCGACTGCATGTCTGCTGCACACACAATCATTATCATGCATGATAGCTGCAACATGGCTAAAGTGACAAGTTGCATTTGTCACTTGGTCTCAGACAGTGACCTGCTATTTTTAAGGGTGCACTCATTGGACATTCGTGAGGTTTAGAAGACCCATGCCTCTGCTAAACACAGGCATTAGTATTGAACTTGCAACATACATCTTACTAACAATGGCAAAGCCCTCAAACAATACCAATCATCTTTTTACAAAGTCAGGCTTAGTAAAGGTTGATATTTCCAGTGTGTTATCTTGATCTCTTCAGATTAAAGGATCCAATTTCATAAAAATTCTGTAGTCCAGCAGAACTTGAGGAATATTCCATGCGCTTACTGATTAGGATACTTTATTTTCCCAGCTCTTCTGAAGGCATCAACTAATATTAGATATAGTTAGACTTCATGTTATGTCTTATAGTCAGTATACCTTGAAGGGACATGTTCATAACATTATCAATGTATCATAGTATATGATTGAGGGTATATTCCATCTTACCTTGGATCATTTGAAGCATGACATGCTATTGAAAACTCATTGCTCACTGTTGTAATCTAAGAGATTAATGTTAACTCAAATACTTGTGATTGTAATGTCTGTATATAATATTTGGCTGTAATAAATACCTGTTAGATTCTTCAATACCATAACATACCCATTTTCTTATGTTACCAGGGATAGCATGAGCATTACTGATACCCGCTACTGTAAGTCTACAGATCTTAAAACAGCAGTTTTAATGGAGCAAAGACTAGTGGAGCAGCCCTAAGTCAGAGTTACATGGCCTGAGATGGCACAGTGAAAGGTTTTATAGTGTGGAATCATGGATAGCAAATACCCCACCATAGACTGAATAATTTACAAAATTACAACTATTCAGAAAACATTTGCAGTTCTGTTTTACAAATCAAGTGGTAGATGATCCTGAGAAAAGAGCTTTAAAAATCTTGTTCACTACTGGCAAGGAGGGACATTGCAAAATGAACACATCTGGTCTATCCATGGACAATTGAAAAATCCAGCAAAAATCTGGTAAATCCAGCTCAAGGTCTGACTTAACCATAGGATTAATAGATTACAACTCATGTCATACAAGTTGAAAACCCAAGAGTCAATTGACCGGTTTGTCAGAAGATGCCACAGCAAAGGACATGAGTTTGACTTTTTTGCAAAGATGCACTGACAGAGAGACTCACTGATTTAGTCATCGGTTTTACACCAATTAAAGCTTTTAGGAAGGAACCTTTGGGAAGAAGAAAGGTCCATTCCATGGATACATTACTTGAAGATCAACACAGGTATGAAGCCATAGTGGCAGGCTAACAAGCAATCATAAGCTTTAGGCACCTCCAACACTAATGCACAGTACATCAAACCAACAAAATCAGTGAGAGGTGTCATTTGTCCCATCTTTTCAGACACTACAAAACGTGTGGCATCAAGGGAAATTGGGTACATGTGTGCAGGAAATTAGGTTCCAAAGGCCAAGCTAGTCTCTAGAACAGAACACAGAGGAGCAAAAGAATGCAACAACACCACATTGGCAGCATGGGAAGTGTTAAGAAGATGTACAAGCATAAACACATCAATGAGGTTCAGGGTCACTCAAGTGAAAGGCATATTTCAGAAGATGACCAAGCTTCTTGCACTATTAACTTCAAACACTATGCTGACAATATAAGGCAGTCAGAAGCTTTTACAACCATTGAGATCATATGTCCTGAAAGGCAGGACAACATGCACAAAGCTAAAATCAACACAGGAGCTACTGCCAAAATATCACGGCTACACATCCTGAAAGGTATGTAGCTCAGGCTATACCATGCAGCACCACTTGCTACAAGAGAGTGTCGTACAGGGCATAATAGATCACCAATTTTGTCCATTGGTAGAATCACACTGCAGTGCCAATACACAAGCTTGTCGTGGTTTCCCGAAATCTTCTACCTGGGAGATATCAACAGCCCACAGCGGCAGAACTACCAATGCGCACAGTCACACTTCACATTTCATACATTCAAACCACATTCACTGTGGATACACAGACCTGCACAAATCGAAGCAGTCAACAATATTTAAGGCTTTGGCTGAAGAAGGATATACATCAGCTACTGGGATGATTACATCTGACATGATGTGTAGATTGCCCAAACCACACAAAAACCAAGATATTCCCCTTGATCTTAATGTTGATGCTCTAGATACTAAGTTGCCAAGGTTGATCTGTTTGGCCAGAGCCAAATGTTAACAATTACAATCGACAACCATCAATGTTGAGCAATTACAGAACTGCAAAAGATCGTTGTGTAGAGATGGCTTAACAGTACTAAAGAAGGGAATGACAGCATTTGTTCATTTTGGCAGGACAGAGGTGAACGTAATATATCATGACAGTCATTTTCAAGGCAAACCCATCCTAATAGAAATGATAATCCCAATAGCATTAGGCCAAGATACCATGTCCATGTTACACCAGGGGAAAATCATTATATAATGCATAAAATAGTGAGCAAATGAGTCTGTGTACTGACGAGGGATGAATCAGGATATTCAACAACTTGTGAATGCACGTGAGGCATGGCAAATATATCAATCTATATCCATGCAATGTTCCATCCATTCCTAGCAACAGACCTATTCACTGCATGAGGGGGAAGAATACATCCTTATGATGAATTATTTCTTTAAGAGGGACATTTTGTGAAGTAGGAAGAACACTGTGATAACGATTGTGTGATGATGTTGACTGACAGAAGCCAGCAGCAAGATAACTGAAAAAAAATCAAAAAACTGTAGATGCAGGAAATCTGAAACAAAAACATAAATTACTGGAGAAACTCAGCAGGTCTGGCAGTATCTGTGGGCAGAAAGCAGAGTTAGCATTTCGGGTCAAGTGACCCTTCTTCAGAATAGGATGAACAAGTTGTGAAACAAATGCAATAGACATAGCTCTCCAGATGGGTACACAACTGCCAGATCAGATAAGTCGTCAAACTTCCAAAGCATTACATTCAGCTTTGAAATGTTAATCTTGTAAAGTCTGTCTTACTTGTTTGTATAATTATCAAACTGATAATGCATGTCAATGTATAACTATGTACATCCATTTGGAATGTTTTTACATGGGTGATAAAGGGATATTGTGTAATGTCTCATGGTGAGTGTGTTGGTATTACCTTTAAGAGTCACAATATGTCAATATACCTTTAAGAGACATCTTCATGACATCATCACTATACCATAGTATGCGACCTGAGGGTATAAAGATCACATATTCCATCTTACCTTGGATCATGAAGCATGAAAATCTATTGAAGGCATGCTGCTCTCTTTCAATCTATTAGCTTAAGGTTAGATCAGACATTTAAGTATGTGTGAATGTAATATGCTTGTATATAATACTTAGTTATAACAAATGTCTAATGGATTTCTCACAATATCCACTCCCCAGTTTCTTATGCTATCCGTTGTAGCATAAGCATTGCTGCAAAAGGCAAAATAACATGCTGGAGGCAAATGCCCATCATCCAGAAACACAAGTTGCCTTCTCCCCACGAGACAGTGTGTATTAGTATTTTATTGAACAATGGAGGCACCAGTGTCAAACCTGCTCCTATCTGCACCTAATATTGGCTCTGGTAATACAAGCTTATTTTATTTATCTCTACTCCTTTCCCTCTTTACATCTCCCTGCTAGGCATGCTGGCAAACATAAACTCAAAATCCATCACAATCAATATCCAGCCAGCACTGAATTAGAATTTAAATACAAATTGGATTCTTATCACTTTCAACTACAGACATAACAATATGTGGGAAACATCAATAATGGAGCTTCACTCCAATATTCTGATTAATTCCACAGGAGAGTTTGAAATTAGCAAATTGCTGAACTAAAGAATGAACGAATCGTTACTTATTAGTTCTTCAGTTCTGATGAACAGAGCTAAATTGTTAATTTTGGAATGAATTTTCTTTTCTTTGATTATGCACTAGTTTTGTCATGCTTTTTAAGAGTGTTTCCTGCCATGTGGCCCAGTAAAATCTCCCAATGTACCTCACCAAACTCACTTCAATAATTACCGCCCAATGTCACTCTACTCAAATGATTCTAGTCCCTCTTACAATGCACCATTCCCTGAACAACTCACCAGTCAGTGGATATCTGCTGTCAGACTGGTGCCCCCACTGCCCATTCCATCTTTAAAAGGCCACTGTGCACCTGGACAAGCAGTTTGGCATTGCCCCTCACTGGCAACATAATGGCTTGGCAGTCACAGAGCTATGCTGCTCGTGGCATTGGGCCAGTATGGCTGACACACTCTCACATATAACACCATCCTCTCACTCATGTCACTGTTTAACAGCCATGCCACACACTTCATCTGCCTGGAGCGAAATCCATCTAAACACCCTCTCTATATTACCATTACTCTGACCCCAGTGTCCACATTAGACCCTATCGCAGTTTGTCATTTTCCAGCACTGGCACACCTCATACAGACAAGCATTTGGACAAATTCAAACATGAGCTTTAATTTACAGCCAGCAAGTGAATGCAAACAAACCAATAGAGGCTACGAGATAACAAGGTGTAGAGCTGGATGAACACAACAGGCCAAGCAGCATCAGAGGAGCAGGAAAGCTGATGTTTCGGGCCTAGACCCTTTTCAGCCCTGCAGTGTAAACCGAAAGCTGGCATGTTGACCAATGACCGCTCCACAGTTTATGGTGGACTGCTGCAACCAGTCCTCGTCTACTGGAACAGCCAGGTCCTGTCTGTCACGCTCAGGGACAGCTTTATCCTCCCTAATGTCTGTGGCCTCGTCCTTCTCCTTGGAAGAATTCTCCACTTCTGACAGTTTTTCAGCAACTATCACATCACATCTACACTATATTGGAGGCCCCCAAGACTGGTCCATGCAGTGCAACCACATTGCCAACAGCCCTATCATCTACTCCACCATGGCCCAAGGCCAAGCATAGGCAGCATTGTATCTACGCTTCCTGTGGATACCACACATTCTGAGGGTCCCTGCAGCAGTAACCTCTGCAGATACTAGGTGCTCCTCATCCCCCAGTCTGGCCTGTTGCTGCTCCTGGGCCTGCTATTGGCTCTGGTCCTCCTGCATCTGTTTTCTCCTTCTTAGGAAGGCAGCTACAGTGCCCACCATCCCAGGAGCTGCTCTCTCAAACTACTCTCTCAGCAATGCAGCTATGCGGCAGCTTGAGGGTCCACATACACCTTGCACACACTGACTGGTGTGCAAACACAGCGACTTCCACTTCCACAAGTCGCTGCTGCGCACTGACTCTGAGGTCCTCACAGTCGCAGGAAAAATTTGGAGGGAATGTAGATAACTCTTGCTGGGTATGTCCTATGTTGGGAACATAAGGAGCAAAAAGGTTTCCAGGTTCAGGATGGCCCGCAGATGGGGGCAGCGCGCCCTCCTCTGGCCAGTGAGACATGTAGCTCCCCGGGATCATATCTCCATCATTCATTCAGCTTCAGCTTCAGCCTCAGCATGTGCACCAACTTAGTGAAGGTGCCTCGCTGGCTGAGAGATTGACACATTCCATCAAAAAGGGAGAGTCCGCTGTGTCCTGATCCCATTTTATCCAGACGTGCATCAATCATTCGACCTTCATTGCATCCAGTAGAGTCCATGGTGATGCTTGCCTGACAGATAATGAGGTGATGCTCTCTATCTCCCACAGTGCCTTTGGAAGTTTCACAGTTAATGGGTGGCTCGAGCGGATGATTGGTCATGGCCAAGACCTTGGACTGTGTCTACTGCGCCTGTGGCTGAGGGAACCGCAAGCCCCTCAACAACAAAGGCCCACACCTGACTGGACTAAGCAGTAGCCTCCGTGCACTTTCTGACATGGACATTTGGTTGAATAAACGTGCAGTGTATTTGCTAACTCAGTGAGCAAGACCCCGGACAGATCCCTACTGATAAGCATGAGAAGTAGCCTGTGAGTTTCTGTGTGAACGAGCACATCAGTGCAATAGTCCTTATAGCCTTTAGCCTCTGACTGAAACACCAGCACACGAGCAGGCATGGCACAGCATGGCTGCTGTCAGCATGCAGGTAGGCACTAAGTGAGCAAGCGCTAAGTTAGCCTGTCCTGACATGTTTACTGTCCTGTAGCAGCCCTCCAATGCTGGGTGCTGGCGTGCTCTGCAATGCATGTCTGTGCTTCCTTGCATATGAATTGGAAAGGTGCCAAGAAGATACTGAGGGTCTGGAAAATATCAGATGCCAATGCCTGTGGATGAAGACTGCACGTGGCTGGTGCCCATGGATCTTGTCATGAGATGCTGCTACTGCATGCTGACCATCTTGGGGTTCTTCACAGCCTGCAACGAGCTGAAGTCACCAGGCACCTGCCCAGACCTCCGCATCGAAAATTCTTTAGAATTCTCAGGTTTGTATTCAGGGGTGGTAGAATGAGAATCTAAATATTAATGATGCAAAATGTGCAGTTAATAAGATTGTTAACAAGCAATAATCCCCCTTAACAGGCAAGTCACCACTCCCTAGTGAGAATCTCGCATTTGCCCCTAGATCTTGTTTAAAAGATTAAGCAAGTTGCTCCTGACATGAAGATTGGCTTTGCTGGACTTCTTATATGTTTTTGCCACAAATCTTATCATAGCCTATATCATTCAGGCTGTTATAAAATTCTACGCCGTGTTTCTATCGCCACAGATGATTCCAGACCTGCTGAACATCTCTAGCATTCTCTGTTTTTATTTCCAAACTCCAGCATCCAGAACACATTATTATTTATCAATGCTTCTCCCATCAGTTTTGAGATGACTTCCAAATTAGCCACGGGCCAATGTACATACTTCTCACATTCTCATTAGAAACTCTCGATTAAAGGAGACTAAATTCCTCAAGTCAGAGCTTGTGGACACTCTCAGCTCACAAAACAAATACTCTAAAACCTCAGAAAACCTACTGGCAGTGAGTCAGAGAAAGCATTAAATCTGATACATTACAAATCTTGACTTTTTTGGTAAACTTGATTTGCTCAGTAATTCTATTTACGTTTCTCTTGGAGCCAAAGAATTCTTAATATTGTATCCTTTATCCTTCTATTGAGAGTGGGAAAGAATGTTGGCTGCTGTTAGGCAGTTGGTTCCTTAATCCTTTGAAGATGAAATAATAAGTGATATTATTGGGAGAAATAAGAGTGCAGTGGAATTTCACTTAAAAGTAAATGATGAGGTAAAACAGCTCTTTAAAAATCAATAGCAAACATTAGCAATGTTTCTGTCGCCATTCCCTGTGAAGTGGTTGTCTGTTGAATCTCTGAGTAGTAAACATTGAGCTGTACTTGTCAAATTGCCAACTAGTATCTGCAGCATGATGTAACTTTCAAAGCGCTGTTTTCTTCTGAACACTGCAGCATAACAGGCAAATCTTTGAAAGCGTTGGTTTGAACTGCATCTCAATAGTGTGCATGTCTGGGTCCAGAGATGAAGACAGGGCACTTTCATCCCCTAACTGGAAGCACGGACAACCCATCACAGCTCCTCCATGCCAAGCACTAATGCTATCAACAGTCTGGTTTCATTCACATAAGAACATTTTGTAATGCCACTCTTGCTTCCTACACCAAATGAGAAAAAAAGTAAAGTAACGTAACCATAGTCTTACCAGACCATCAGGCTGCTCTCTCCTTAGGGAGGGATGAACAGTGGGTGGTTTAACCTGAGGGTCATTACACCACAGGCAAGGAAAGAAGTTGAGAAAGACAGTTCTTCACGGTAACCTCACCAAAATGTAGCAATTTCAGTAAAACAAATGAGAACATTTTGTAATTACACTTCTGATGAAACTCTCGTCAGAATGCCTGTACTAAATCCTCTTATCTGTCCAAGTTTTGGTTAAAAATGAAGCCACTATTGAGGAGAAGAATGGTTCTATTTAATACAGAGAGCCATCCTGCTCTGAAAAATACTGAGAGAGTAACCTCTACATTCAGACAGGAGGATGAGCAATCACAGTTTAACCTGTGGTCAGATCGGGCCAACAGGGGAGGAAGAAATGCACTGGTTTCCTTATGGTTGCTGAGGTAAGAGTGCTCATAAATTGCCTAAATACACATTGTCACAATGCCTCTTAGGTGACCCTCATTATAAAATTCACCACAAAATCAGAATGCATGAACTTGCCAGCTGTTCATCTACTTTCCAAATGTACCATGTGCCCAGATGGTTAACACTGTCTTGTGTTAGTGTTGGTAGTTGAAAGAATGTGGTGGAAGCATGCAAACAATACCTTACATAAATGAGCCTGATACGCACTGACAGATGATGCTGCTTGACCTGCTGTGTTCATCCAGCCCCATGCTTGTTATCACGCACTGACAGAAGATGGTTTTCTTCTAAGTAAGTTCCTGCTCCCAACTTTCGCAGGACAAAGTTGTGTAAGGTACACGAAATGTAACCCATCTTGGACCTCTCCATGGACCTCTATTAGTTCTAATTCAGCAGGTCCTCTTTCAGCAGCGGCAAGAAAGGAATAGGAAGAATGGGATGCCATCAAGTCATTGAGGCAGAAGTAAATGAGCAGCTTGTTCAATGAAAACTCAAAGCTGGTGAAGTTTGATGTAAATAACTAAAACAATTCAACCCAAGGAAACCAGATAAGTAAAGAAACTGTACATACAGCTGCTTAATGCAACTGCCAAAGGAGATTCCTTCTTGGTAGCATAGATAGTTGTACAGGCTAATTATCCTGCACCTATTAATGGTGCACTAAAAAAGTCATTTGCTGTGATCATTCGTGTTTAGAAACCTTGGGGCAGCCTAGTGTCACTCTCATGGGTCCATCAAAAAGTTTATTTGGATGGGCTTAAAAGCTAAAACATAATTATGAGTCACAACTTCATCAACAATATTTATAAGACATTACAATCCTAATGCATGTTATTTCTGATGGACATGACATCAGTGATAATCAGAGTTACACAGTGGAATCAGATCTCAGCACTTGATAACAAGGTGTCTGCCCCTGATATGTTACAGAAATCTTTAGCCTTACATATATTTGTACTTCCAAGGAGTATCTGTCCTTGTATCAAAACAAAACATCCTGCAGAAACTCAGCAGCATGGCAGCACCTTCAGAGAGTGAAACAGAGTTAACACTTCAAGTTCTGTATGCCTCTTCTTCAGAGCTGCTGGGTTTCTCCAGCTTTTTCTATTTTATGCCAGTTATCCAGCCTCTGCAGTATTTTCGGTTTTTTTTTGAGTGCTTGTCCTCCTTATTTTACCTCCCAGAAGTTCACTTGCCAATTACACAACCACTCTGCATGTTTATTAGTCCCTTGCTATATTTTTGCAGTTCTCTGTATGAACCGCATCCCACAATTCATTGCAGGAATGTAACCAGTACTGAAACTCGAGTTCCAGACTTCTGTGACTAGAATTACAACAATGCATTGGCAAGGCCAGGAGCTATGGGAATAGCATGTTCAGTCTACGCAGATATACTTGCCTCTAAGAAACAAAACCCAAAGGGAAAGGTAAATCAACCATGGTTAATGATAGAAGTTAAACGTTACATTAGGTCAAAAGAAGTGGCTTATAAGGCTATCAGAAAAGTGGTAAACCTGAGGATTCAGAGCAATTTAAGAACCCAGCAAAGAACAACTAACAAACTGATTAAGAAAGAGGAAGGAGAATATTAATGTAAACTAGCACCAACATAAAGGTGGATTGTAAAAGCTTCTTCAGGTATGTGAAAAGGAAAAGATTAGCTAGGACAAATGTGGGTCCATCACAGGAGAATTTACAGTGGAGAGCAGGAATTGGCAGAGAGCCTAAACAGCTACTTTGTATCTGTCTTCTTCATGGAAGAAAATACAGGAAATCTGCCAGAAATACTAGGCAACCAAGGGACTTGTGAAACTGACAAATTAAGAGAAATTAGTATTAGTAAAGAGATAATATTTAGAAAGTTAACTGGATTGAAGGTTGTTCAATTTCCTGGACTAGTTTAGTGTCAGATTATTGAAGGATGTGGATAAAGAGATAATAGATGCATTGGGCCTGAAGAGTTGTTACTTTGTTAATTTGTTACCTTGTGATGAAGCAATTAGCCTCTTCAAGCACTTTTTGTGCCAGCTAGACACCCTGAGGCCCGAAGTAATTTCTTCACGCCTAGCCCCAAAAACTTCTCCATTTAGGTTGTCTTTCCATCTATTAGACATACACCCAAAGCTACTGTCTCATGTTTAGTTAATAGCAATATCTGCAACTGTTATACTTAATTACATTATCTGCACTCTTTTTCAATACTCTCATGTTCACAATTCATTATAACTTATAGTTTAGCATGATATGCAAATCTGGATACATAGTTCAATTCCAAAATTGAGGTTATTTATATTTAGATAGAATAATTAGGTCTCTGGCACTAATCACGAGGGGGTATCACTTATTTTCCTCCCTGTCTGAGTCTATTCCTTTAACGTATTCCGATTTTCTTTCTTCTTACCTACCTAAATGATTTTCTAACAATGGGACAATCTTATGTCCAATCCCATAGAGATTAAACTTAACTCACAACCTCTTTTGTAGATCCTTGTGAATGCCTTTTAAAATCCAGAGATATGAGATTCATTGACAAGCCTCATCAGCTTTATGGCCCGATTTTAAAAAACTTCATTGGTTTAGTTAAATAGGCCTGCCTTTCAAAAAACCACAGTCTCTTACTCTCTGTTTATGCTCATGCTGCCCTAAGAATAGACTCCAGCAATTGTCTCTGTATTGATGTTAAAATTCACTGCTATGTAGTTACTTAATTTGTTTCAGTATTCAGTCTAGAGCTTACATCACTCTTTCAGTGAATATAATCAGAATTTATAAGACAGCCAGAAAACTGCATGAAAATACAAAGCAGTTAAAAGCAAGGGAAAGGGAAATTCAGAACTTGTCAGTTTTATATGCATGAACCCACCTGCTTATTGGCCTTCAGAACTGTGCGTAAAGTTGCTATCTGCTCACGTTTTGTACTGAGCAGTGATTTCAGTTTCAGGATCTCTTCCATCAGAACCTCTTTATCCTTATCAATCATTGGTGCCAACTCCCGTGCAGCTGCCCTCTGCCGTGACAGTTGGAGAGATCGGTCGACTGCCTTCTGAAGATGTTTTATCTGATCCCTTATGATAGCATTCAGGTTGTAGATGTTCATCGGCTCCTTTCTGATGTCACTCGTGTCAGAGACAGGGGAAGAAGGTGGAGCAGTTATTACAGGTGAAACCGTGGTGCTGGCCACTTTTGTAGGGCTCTGTTGTGCGTTTTCTTTACCAACCTCCATTTTGTCTTTTGGGGAATGGTCTGGTGAATTTCTCGAGTCAACCGGTGAGGCCATGCCCCTTCGGGCAAGTCGCGGAGACAATATACCCCTTGGGTCATCCGGTCCTTTCAGACTTCCACTTCGGGTGACCCTGCTTTGTCTGTAATAGTCCAGCATGACCCTGTTTGGGGTTTCATTATTACACAAGCAAACATGGTGATAGAGCTGTGCAAGTTCCTCACTAAAAGTTACTAGTTCATCCTGGGCTGTGTTGAGTGTGTTATGCCCATCATTTGCCATGTCTGTCAGTGTTTTGATCTCTGTTTCAAAATGTGTTACTTTTTCATTATATTCTTTGTTTATTTTCTCCAGACAGCTCACTTGCTTATCCAGCTCTTGCACGCGGTTTTCATATTTTGTTTTTTCCTCTGTGTAGGTCTCCACACATTTATTGTATTTTTCTTTCAAGCTTTTGAGTTCAGCTTTGAGATCGATGACCTCCGTAATTGCTACTTTATATTTACATTCAAGAATCTCCAGTCCGTTTATGTCCACCTCATAATCATGTGTTTCTTCCCCAGATTCCCGTCCTTTCTCATTTTCCAGGTTGGTCTTTAACTCCTTGTTGACCTGAAGCCTCCTCATTGCATTGACGTGTTCTGTCAAACTGTGAACCCGTTCATGTTGCTCAGTTAGTGCTCCCTTAGTATGTTCCAGTTGTGTCTGCGATTCCTGAAGATTGACCAAGAGGATGGCCTTTTCCCGCTCTACCTGCAGTAAAGATGAAATAATAAATTGTGGGCATTATTTTATCACTAACACATTTGGACACACAAATGTACAATCATCCTATATGAACATCCCAGTTCCGCAGTCTAGATGATAATCAACTGACTTCAGAAGATATCTTGATCTTATTCCAATAATTTCTTACAATTTCAAACTTTTGTTGTACTGTGCATGTTTCCTTCATGATCTAGTGCTCCTGACATATCCAGCCTGTTTCCTGAGAGCCTTTTACTACATCTGCAAGAATTACAGCACAGTGTACTTTACCTTTGCTTGTGAAATGAGCCTACTACAGATACCTGTTGTTCATAGCTCATGTGCTGGCATGTAGTTTATATCAGAGAATGATCAACTGCTTATTTTCTAAATATTTATGCAACAATGTACTCCAAGGGGAGGCACTGAGATTTTCTATTGAAGTCACTTTGAAACTAAAATAAAATCCTGTGAACCGAGCACTCCGCTGGTTCACAACAGAATTCCATGGCATCGCATCATGGCATGGAGCTGGACATATTCCGCTCCATAGAAGTGCAGCAAAATGATATAGGACCCTTATTAGGGTCCATCGCTTCAGCACGTCACTTGTGCATGCACAGACACAGCCTGAGGTGTCCACTGTCTTGAAGTTTCTGTGGGCACGGGCGCCAGCACAGCGTGACCCCTCCATCACATTGTCCCCTCCCACATTCACGATAGGGATGTTAGGAAGGCTGCATCACCATGGTATCTGAGAAAACTAAACCCAGAGGTCCTGAGAGACTGCGATAAAATATCAATCAGTGGGGTAAGCAGCTTTTTTTCAAGGAGCACGAAGACAATATCTCGATGACAACATGAAGTAAATGGTTAATGCTCCAGCCCACTCCAGCTGTTATGGATCAGGCCAGTCCTTCTCAAAATATTTTTAGAAGGTAGCCTAGACCCTATTCTTATTTTAAGGGCAGATGTGAAGTGAGAATCCCAAGTGTGATGCAATTGCTCAGCTTTAGAAAAACAAAATTTATTCAAACACCACAGTTGAAACACAAACAAAAGAAAGTTGATTTTAGAGTAACTTAACTATTGGAAAGGTTAAGTGACCCAATACAGCAAATTAACTAATTAACTGTTCCAATGTAGTAACATCCCACAAACACACCCCCTTGGCAAAAAGATAAATTCAGCCACACATTCTTACAGGCAGGAGGGAACAACATCCAGAGAGAGATTTCAGAGAAAGTCCGAGGAATCCTTTACTGAAGCTTGCAACACTTCTGGTACTCAAAACATGTGTGACTGCTATAGCAAAAAATACTGGGAGAACTGGCCACTCCCCTTCCATTGTTAAACTGTTACTCCCTAGACATTTTGGTACCTCTGCCATTACAACTTCTCTTCAAACAAGCCAAGGACAAAATAACCTTTTTAAAGTGACAGCATCGTCACACCATCCCACAGACAGCAAACACATCAGTTAATAAATGTATGAATATTACAACACCTTTACTTCCACAATATTCATCACTTCAATCATTTTACACAGTCTTCATGTCCTGGAGCACTAGAGGTCTTTGATCAAAGATCTTCAAACAGCACCTTCCAAACACACATCCACTTCCATCTAGAAGGTCAAGGGTGACAGATACATTGGAACACTACCACATGTAAGTTCCCCTCCAAGCCACTTACCATCCTGACTTGGAAATGTATTGCCAAATCTTCACTGTTGCTGAGTTAAAATCCTGGAATCTCCTCCCTATTGGCATTGTGGGTCCAGGTACAGCACATAGACTACAGCAGTTCAGGAAGGCAACTCACCACCACCTTCTTAAGGGGCAACAAGGGACGGGTAATAAATGCTGGCCAGCCAACGACGCCTATGTCCCACAATAAATAAAACTAAATAAGCAGTATCGATTGATTCTGGTTAAAATCACTGGTAACCAGATTAATATTTATCAGAATCATTATTCCTTATTGATCGTCGATGGAAGTTATCAGAAAAATTGAACAACATGAGTTTTACTACACACATCCCTCAACACTATGGGCAACTTTTCATGGCCAATCCAACCAGCCTGCACATTTTTGTTTTTGTTCCTGATTTACAGCATCCGCAGTTCTTTCGGTTTTTAATTAGAATAGATTCTGGAATTCTTCCAAGTACTGAAACTGCGATTAGATAACTCAGTGCCATCCTCTAATTTGGTGTATGCAGTTTCCTCCCGCAAAGTAATCTTTGTTGGCATGCTGATTCGATATCAGCTCATTCGATCCTGCTATACCACAAGATTTCACAAGATCCAACAGGAAACCAGAGCACCTGGAGGAAACCCACACAGACACAGGGAGAATGTGCAAACTCCACACAGACAGTTGCCCAAAGGTGGAATTGAACCCAGAGATAGTAGGAGCTGCAGATGCTGGAGAATCTGAGATAACACGGTGTAGAGCTGGATGAACACAGCAGGCCAAGCAGCATCAGAGGAGCAGGAAGGCTGACGTTTCGGGCTGAGGCCCTTCTTCAGAAACAAAAATATTTTTTTCTGAAGAAGGATCTAGCCCTGAAATGTCAGCCTTCCTGCTCCTCGGCCTGCTGTGTTCAACCAGCTCTACACCTTGTTATCTCTGGAATTGGACCCAGGTCCCTGGTACTGTGAGGTAGCAGTGCTAACCACTGAGCCAGCATGCCACCCCAAGAATGAGAACAGAAAAAGCTGATAGAAATAAACATTGATACTTTTTGCTTATTAACAGAGGGTATTTCAAAGGCCTTTCGAAGTGTGATTTTTCTTTGATTATGTGAAACCTTGTGGTATAGCAGGATAGAATGAGCTGATATCGAATCGGCATGCCAACAAAGATTACTTTGCAGGAGAAAACTGCATACACCAAATTAGAGGATGGCACTGAGTTATCTAATCGCAGTTTCAGTACTTTCACTTTCCCTCGGAGGAATTCCAGAATCTATTCTAATTAAAAACCGAAAGAACTGCGGATGCTGTAAATCAGGAACAAAAACAAAGTTGCTGGAAAAGCTCAACAGGTCTGGCAGCATCTGTGAAGGAAAAAACAGAGTTAA
>JAHRHZ010000021.1:40020929-40035819 GCA_024137785.1 Ginglymostoma cirratum
CAAATTAGAGGATGGCACTGAGTTATCTAATCGCAGTTTCAGTACTTTCACTTTCCCTCGGAGGAATTCCAGAATCTATTCTAATTAAAAACCGAAAGAACTGCGGATGCTGTAAGTCAGGAACAAAAACAAAGTTGCTGGAAAAGCTCAACAGGTCTGGCAGCATCTGTGAAGGAAAAAACAGAGTTAATGTATTGGGTCTGTTGACCCTTCCTCAGAGCCCAGAGTTCTGAGGAAGGGTCACTGGACCCGAAACGTTAACTCTGTTTTTTCCTTCACAGATGCTGCCAGACCTGCTGAGTTTTTCCAGAATCTATTCTGATGTGAAGACAGCTCAAGAACTGCTGCAGTGCTGCTTTCCTCCCTTTAAAACAGCACTTCACATGGCTCTTTTTTTGTTGTTTGACTGGGATTTTCTTAAGATGGATAAATATCACGGTTTAGGTTTTGTATCAACAAATCTAACCCGTGATGCAGACTTCAGCCATGCCATCCTGGTCCCTGAAGATTGCTTGCCCTCCATAAGTGTAGTTATGGTATAAGACAATGGGGAATATGTAAAAGAGGCTAACCGTTACCTTCAGTCAAAACTTGGAATTTAATTAAATATATACTTTCTACTGGCAGCAGGGTATTTAAAATCCAAATTCATGGATCACGGGTTCATTTGTAAATTTCATGTTCGGGGGGGGGCATAGTCGGTGATTTGTGCATCCTGGGAAGTAACAATAACTAGCAAAATAATTGATTTCAATAACACATATATTTATGCAGTGCCTTTAACATGATTAAACATCTTAAGAAACTTCACAGTGCTGTTTTCAAACAAAGTGTGACACAGAGCCACAAAAAGGGATGACCAAAGCTTTATCAATGAGGAAAGTTTTAAACAGTGTCTTAAAGTGGGGAAAAGATGTAAAGATTTGTTGAAAGGGATTTCCAAAGCCTAGGGACTGAAGGCATCACCACAAATGGTAGAACTGTTCTGTAAGGGTTTATGTCTGGCTCATGTAATGTTCTAATGAGACAGTATACATCACAGGAAAGGATCCAATCTCACACAATCTTGATCTATCATGTCGCATCATGCCAAGATGATGCCAGAGTAAGATGGAGGCACCATTTGGTATGTTTCTTAAATAAAGTTAAACCTTGTCCTTCGTCTTATACATAGAGTTGTATAGCACAGAAGCAGACTCTTCAGTCCAACTCATACATGCCAACCAGGTATCCCAAATTAACTTTGTCCCATTTGCCCCATATCCCTCTAAACAGTTCCTATGCATGTATCCATCCAGATGCCTCTTAAATGTTGTAATTGTACCAGCCTCCACCAGTTCCTCTGGCAACTCATTCCATACACCCACCACTTTACCTCAGCAGACTGTGCAAAAATTCTTTAGCAGCACAATGAAACTAGGAATACTGTAGGAGCCAATATGATTGGGCATACACAAGCGGCCAGAAAAAGAGGAGTTCAGATAACTCAGAGGGTTGTGGAGCTGAAGGAGATTACAGTGATAGGGGAGGGAAACACCACAGATAGATTTGAAAACAGGCATAAGAATTTTAAAACCAAAACTTTGCTTGAACCTTCATGTTTTAAACCAAAAATCTGCAATGCTCACAGGAAGATTGGAATTTAATTCAAACAAAAGGTCATTATACTTCAAAATAATCTGCAAGATGTTCCTCTATCCTTACAAATCACAAAGGAAAATGTTTGTTCACCAAATGGTACCTTTCAGTCATTCCTTGCTTTTATATTGGAAAACAAATGGTTCTAAGTAGCTTCAGAGCAGTGGCATCGTATTTACCTTCAGCTACTGTAACTAAGATGTTCTACGCGTGGCATCAGGAATAGGCAATAACGGGCAGTGCACGGACCTCCTAGTTCGCAGCATCATGGAGCTTCATGATGTCACATCAGGGGGAGCCCGATACAAAATGCCTGTCCCTACTCATTCCTGTAACCAATGGATCAAAGACATAAAACACACCAGCAACAGAGTTCTTTGACAAACCAAAACAAAAACAACAAAGTACCTAATTTGGCTCATAGTGCACTTGTACAGATTTAGTCTCAGATTCTTTACTGCAGCACATAAGACCTGATTGATAAGACTTGAAGATGTTGACATGCTACTGTGTGACAGATTAATATGGCTCTTTGGAGAAATAATCGAGAGAGCTGAAATCAGTGAAAGAGCACGGATTTAAAGATCAGGGGAGAATGAGAATGGAGGTCATACCTGTATAAGCTGTTGCTTAAGTTTTTGCATCTCCGAAATGTTGAGCTCACTGAACAGATCCGAGACTAGAGCTGGGTTGTCAGTTTTTCTGGTACTTGGTGTTCGGTAATCACCATTAAGCTTTACCAACGATCCATGAATGTGTCCATTCACTTTTTCATCATTATTTGGCTCACTGCCATCCTCTGAGAACTTTAGCCCATCAACTGCGATGTTTATGTGATTGTTGTACATGCTGTCACTCATGTTGATGTACTGTGAGAGCTCTTTGCGCAAATTGTTCTTCTGTTCACGCTCATTCTTTAAGGTTTCCAAAGCTTCCTCCAGCTGATGTTCAGCAATCTCCTTTAACCGGATAGCATCTTCTAACTGGCTATTGAGCAACACTGTCTCCTCTTCCAGGCGTTTAATTTCATGTTTGAGGCCTTCATATTCTACCTGATTACACAGAACACAAACAAAATTCAGCCTTTTGCAAACATAATCTAATTTTGCCATTAATCTATGTAATTCTTGAGGAGCACTTTATCCTTTAAATGCTTAAAGACGCTCAAATGTTCACACAATGCTGCTGAAATTGTTGAGGTTTTCACATCACACAAGACATCACACCTACATATAGCAGATACCACCAGACAGGCAGAAACTTAGCTGGTTATCAAACCAGGGTCATCAGCTTAACAGGAGTATGGGCATGCAGTGAATTGTCAGAATGCTGACATGCTCTTTAGCCCTAAGATCTTGTGTTAAGCTGGTCCCAGTTTACCAGGGGCAGATGCACAGTTCAGTTCCCAGAGCTTTGATCCTTCCATGCAAGTGCACGTGTAGCTTAAAACTTTGCAGTGGAGGTGGTGCTGGAGCCAATGACATTGGTGGAAGTTTTCTCCATGGTTCTGCCTCAACCTGTGATGCGCAAGCATAAGGCATTCATGTTTTTGCATTGATTTTCAGAAGGGCCCAGAAGTACTTGCTGCAGTAATAACATTGTTTGCTAGCACATGACTAAGGTTGTTAACATGAAATATCTGAACTAGCCCAACAGTTAGAATGACAATTGTTAAAAACATGTCAAAAACGAAGCCAGAAAATGTATTACACCACTGAGAATGCTTTATATTCAAGGTTTGAAAGTGCTGCAATTGTCTTTATTTTGTTACAATGTAATTTTGTGGGAATCAGCCTAACCCCAGAAAGAGACTGGTTATTGGATAGGGTTATTTCAATGCAGATAGATACTAATGGTTTACGAATTACAATCTCCTTTTGTCTTATACCTTACCACCAAAGCAACCCGGAACTTTGAATTGAAATCATGCAATGAGTTTATAGTTTTGTAGATTTATCATTAAGAAGCTTTTGATCCCTCTCCTGAACCATGGCATAATCTGCACACTTGTCAAAGCTTGCTTTTCTCAATCAAGTTAAGAATATAAATATCTGCATAGAAGTGGTTCTAAATCTAACTCCTGGGAGAGGATCACTCAAGTACTTCCAGCCTATAAAGTTCCTGTCTCATTTTCACAATTACCATGTTCGATGTTAGAAAACAAATTATGCACCCTATCTTGCTTCTTAATCCACAAATTCATACCTTTGCTGTTACTTTGCGATGTAGAATCTTAAGAAAATTCTTAAATTTCAACTATGTGTTGACTTTAGTTTTTTGATCTATCATCTCAATAATAGGTTTAAACTGCTTGCAAAACAGACTAATTAAAATGGTTTTTTATCCATGTTAAAAATTGTTTTATAAATTATTGTTAATCACTAGATCATTCAAAATTGTTCCACAGAGTTTGCTACCACAGATGTTAAACTTAATGAGTATACAGTTTCCAGGTATGTTTCCTCATACATTGCAAAATAATGTACTATTATGTAGGTCGCCTTTCAATCTTTAGGAATCTCTTCTGTATTTAATCAACTTAGTACAGTCTAATGTCGGATAAATCTTTACTAACTACTATCCCCTTCGCCTTCACAAACAGAGATATAAATTCTCTGAACCAGGACTTTAGTTATTTTAAGAGTATCTGTTTTTTTCCCATAACCATGTCCATTTCTATTTTGAAATGGAGGTTAAATCAGAAAAACAAGAAAGACAGACAAGGTCTATCAGCATCTCAAAAGAGAAAAGTCAATTTTGGGAAAACTGCTTCCTTTTCAGAGATTTCATATTCAGAACAATGACTGATCTTTCTCTCTTCATATACTGACAGACGTTTCGTATAATTTCGGCATCTTCTGGTTCTATTTCAGAAGGTGACAAGCTTGTGAATGAGTGCCTTCAGTACTGAATATAGGGGTATAGTTGGTATGGGAAAAGAATTTACAGAAATGCTAATTTACTTCATTAGATTAGATGCATTGTTCCCATCATACTTGATTAAACACATCAAAAAAATGATTTCTTTCTCATAATGTTTATTATACTCACTGATCCAGAAGTTACTTCTGTTTACTTTTGCTCTCATCCAGATTTTATTTTGTTTAATTCTTTGGGAAAATAAACTAAAATAATGAGTTGGCAAATACATATTGAACATCATGGGATTACAAGACTGGGAACCAAATTGCACACAATGCCAAGCCTCTGCCAGAGGGGCACTGACCCACCCATTGTGCTCTATTTGACAATCTTGCCAGCAGATACCTTTAGTGTTAAATAAAGTTATTCCAACTGAAAAAGGTCATGCAGAACACAAAAATATAGAGCCTGCTTCATGGTCACAAGAAATGATCATTTTCAGAAACTCGACAAGCTGCAGCTTCTGTGAACATGAACATAAATCAGCAAATAAAGAAATTCATTCATAACATTAAAAAAAACTGAGAAATGATTGCATGAATTACATTCAAAGCTCTTGAAGTTTTCTTTTTACCCCCAGGAGAAACATCAATTCGGTTTATTTAGCAGTACATAAAAAAACAACAAAAGCAGATGATTAGCAAACTAATTGACAGTTTAGAGTTACCTCAGGGCAGTCCTGCTGCAATGAGGAGCTGCAGCATTCTCAACATTTTCCAACCTCTGTTCTGCGCTTATGTGGACCCGACTGTCTTTCAATTCTTAAGAGAAAGCTCATTATTTTTCCAAGAGTGAGAAAAATGAGAGTAACCCTCAATACATTAACCTCTAGAGTACAGAAGTGCTTTCTTCGTAAAAGAAATTAATTTTCTTTGAAAGTACTTGTTCAGAAAAGAAGTAGAGCAGTCCATGATGGAACCATCACATCAGCAGTTGATGTAAAATTGCAGCAACCTCTTAACAGTGAGGGAGTACATTTTCAGTTAAAGATTTCTCTCTCTATTCACCAAAGGGGGAAAAAGAGGAGGAGGAATGTTGGGAAGAAGAGGAAAGGAGGGACTGTCACATCAAAGATGGTAGGAATATTGCCAGGGGGAGGTGGAATCTCAGACCATTAGCTCAATGAAAGGAGCAGCAAGACCTTGGAATTCAGCAGTGCGTGTCAATTAGCGAAGCTGTGGGTGATATGGCATTGTGAACAATCACCCGGTCGATCAAACTTTAAATCTGAATTACTCGTTGTATGCACATTTGTTTACAAATATTAATTATCCAAACACTTTGAATGTCAAAGAAAGGTATTGGCCCAACAGAAGGAGGAAAGCAGGGACATACTGTGTAGTTACTCTGGACTAAGTGTTTGGTACATCATTAGGAGTATTATCACATGATGTACTTGGTTTATAATCTCCTCTTCAACATGAATATGGGAAAGGGGCACAACCAATGTTGCTGTGTATCTGCATCTTACTCTATTACAATGATGTATTCATAATTAAGTGGGCAGGCTCAGGGCTTTGTTTTTAAAACTGC
Organism: Ginglymostoma cirratum; assembly: GCA_024137785.1. Classification (NCBI taxonomy): domain Eukaryota; kingdom Metazoa; phylum Chordata; class Chondrichthyes; order Orectolobiformes; family Ginglymostomatidae; genus Ginglymostoma; species Ginglymostoma cirratum. The sequence continues at coordinate 40,027,023 of JAHRHZ010000021.1, forward strand.
ACTAATATTTCTTACACTGAATTTTCTAGATTTTAGCTCAAATATAATCTGGTGCATTGCAAAACTAAACTCATCACGTTTTACGCCATATTGCAGAGCAATGGGTACCAATGGTGCCATTAGGTACAAGAAGCATTCTGCACCCTACACTGATTTCACTCTCCATTTCCAAAGTATCTATCACATTGGTGTCACAAATACTACCATATCTTTAACGAACGGATTGAAAGATATTGGTGCATTTTACCATTTAAATTAATCAGAGCTTTTCATCACATTACGCTTTTTCTGTATTCACTTTGTTGTCAGTGAGGAACAGTAGAAATAGTGCAAAACCACTAGTGTGGTACTTGCAGCACCGGGCTGTACCAAATGTTACTGGGTCTTTCTGGAAGGCACACATGTGCTGGTTCAATAAGCTGTACCATGGTGTGACCAATCAGTAAATACATATATAACTCTTGGTTAAGCAGAAACACTCAACAGATGGAGCCTCAGAAATGAAATGTTGGGTAGATTTCTCCAGGCAATTCTAACATAATTTATGTTATGTCTACCTTGGAACAGGTATCCTGCCTAGTGTCTAGGCTGCTAAAAGGCTCATGGCACAGCTGATAGGGGAAAACGTTAGTTCTCCCAATGCCTCTAAACAACTGTGGGATTATTTTGACTTGCGAAATGTACAAGATTTGTTTGGTTACTGGGTAAACCCAGTACCTAATTTTAGTTTCAGCTGAAATTAATGTATAAAGGAAAATCAGGAGATGTGTTTAATGGTTGGTTGAGCCAATACTGGGTTTTACACAATCATTTAAAAGTCAAATTTAGTAACTGCTTCTAGTTCCTTGAACGGCTGACTGCAGGTTGATAAAGTCTTAAAAAGGCAAGTAACATTTGGGTTTTAAAATAGGTTTAGCAACATAAATGAGACTTTCAGTTGGGCCATATGAAAGCATACAGGAACTCTGATTTCAGCACTTTTACAGGTCACTGCAGCATGTGATCTTTTGCTGAATGTTCCACTGCTATCCATTCACCAATCTACACCCTACGAATAATATATATCTCAATCATCATCCATCAGCCTCAAGTAAAGGACATGCCTCCTCCCACAGCAACATAAGAAAAGCACATTGCATAATCTAACAATAGCCTTCTGGTCTAGTAATATCACTCACACTTTTTCCAATGGAGAGATAGAGTGCAATGACCTGCATCAGAAGAGATGTAATTAAAAATTCAAAAAAGAGAAGATGCATATTTCATACACAATACAAAAAAAGGCAACAAGACCACAAACACATTAAAAGAGGGTGACAGCACGTCACATGGTGATGGTATTCTCTCTACACAGACAGTTTGTATTCTCCACTTCTATCACTGTGGTCATATAAAACATTAAGATTGTTTGTTGGGTAAAGCCACCTCTGTCCAATAGCCAGTTTACACAGGTTATTGGCTAACATGTTGCAATAGTGCCAGGGTAAAGCATGTTCACATTTTTTCATCAAGATCAGGGAATTTATCCAGAATTACATAATATTAGTAAACTACCAAAACTAACAGAATAAAGTTGAAGGAGATTCGTCACAATGCTATTCTGGCTTTATCTATGCGTCAGAATTAAAATCTTATTCTGAGAAACCTTTGAAAGCAAAAAAAAAATCAGCAGACATTTAAACAATTAAAAGAAAGATGGGGTTAGACAATGACTTCTCAAATGTATTGGCTACTTTTGGTGCAGTCAATAGAAAAATTAACAGGACATATGTGAACTAGATAAAAGTAGGAGTTTAGGCACATGCTGGACAAGGTTAGAATACCATTATTACCAAACAATGTTACAACTGTAAAACAAAATGAGCAAATGATCCACAGTCTTCCTCGAATTTCAATTGCTGTTTGATTTGCAAAATAGTCTGCCATTCACAGAAGAACATGAAAGGTGACACTGGAAAATATAACGCATCTGCAATGTATAATGTCAAAACTCCTGGTAATTAATCTACTTACAAAAAAAATCATGTACTTTATCCTTCCTCTCATTTCATGTTTATTTCCCTTACAGTTATTCCTCCAGCATAATGGCCAATGTCAACCAATGGGACAGTTGGGCTGATTGTGTGTTTAAGCTTCTGTCCCCTAATTATCAGGAATGCTAAGAGGTCAACAAGTTTTATTTCTCTTCCTCTGGGAAAGATAGCTCGGTCAGTATTTGCTTCAGCTGTGGACATTAAGGTGAGAATAGGGAATAGTGTGTGTGTGGAAGCGTCTTTAGCATTTAGTTATGAAGTTCATTCAAAAACAATCCACTGTCTTTCACTGATGTTGCTTCAGTTTAATGATATTTATCAAGGCCTGTCTTACAATATATTGGGTTGCATATTAATCCCAATATTGAAATTAACAAAATAGATCCCATTAGTTGTTGAAAGTATTGTAAAGCTGTAAGGAAATTAATAATCAATAGAATATTCAGCTTTGAAATTTATCATCAAGACTTTAATGTTGAAATTGCCCTTTAGCAGTGGTGCCAAATGGACAAAATGGTTATTTGTTTTACATCCTGCCTGATTGACTTTAAGGGAAAAGAAGCTGGAAGGGATTAAAAATGAGTCTGCTGATCTTTACTGCCTGTTTTACACTACTGTCAAAACCTAATTTTGTCCCCTTTATACTTTAAAGGCATTTAATTTTCTCCATTTCCCACTCTCCATTTCCCCATTTCTAATCTCCTTCCTCCTGAGAGATGATCCTTGTTGAGATTTCAGTATACCAGGCCACTAGGAAGAGGTACCCAGGGTGAACAGTTCCATTTGGTAGCTCCAACCTTCATGTGCTGACCATTGTCTGTGGTAGCAGAGCTGTGATTTGACATGTAATTAGTTGTGGAATAGCAAATGTGCAGCTTACTTCTTCTTCACACAATAGGTTTGACAACACTCAGCATCACTATAGTGGACCTAAAATCAAAACCCTTCTGTGCCTCATCTTATTCAACTGTAATTATTTCCTTATAAATTACCACCCCACCTCCAACCTCTGACCCCTATCTTTCAGCTCTCATGTGTAACTCCACTTGAATCCCTCCAGTTATTCACCACATCAACAGTATCAAAACAACCTGAACAAAAACCATAAGCACATTCTCTGTGATGGTTGTGCACTGCCACTGCTCAACCTCTCTGAAACATTTAATATTTTCAGGTTCACCGTTTTCACCAACACTCCTGCTCCTCTCACTAACTCAGCTGGAATGGACTTCTGTACTTTCATTTATACCTATCCAAATGCAGCTGAAGCATGTTCTCCACTCCAATACACTGACCTCTGAAAAAACTCCACTTGTTTGTCTCCTCCTCCACATCCACCTGCTACTACTCCTTGGCACTCCAACTACACTCATGGGGTCAACATCTACATCTATGCTGGTGAAACCCAACTCTATCTCTCCACGACCTCTCTCAGTGCCTTTCCTACTGCTGTCCTGTCAGATTGCGTCCATAGCATTTAGTCTTGACAGGCTAGCCTGCAATCCTCATCTTTGGACCATGCTGCAAGCTCTGCACATTTGTTGTCAGCGCTATTCCCCTCTCCACCCTCTGCAGTAGACTAAATCAGTACACAATTGAACAAACAATATACAATTAATTCCTAAGCAGAGCTTCTGACCCTGTATTTTCCGTATAAGCAACTCAATTCTCTCTACTTCCATTGTAGCGCACCACAGCCTTCAGCAGTTTCTATGCCAAGATCTGGAATTCCCAACAATTAATCCACATCTCCATCTCCTACTGTGTCTTTAAGACCCTACAAAAATCCACTCTTCTGTACAAACTTCTGTCTCTCTCCCAACAGCTCTATCTTTGCATGTGCTCATTTTTTTCCCTCATACTTCTGAAATGCCTTGCTTTCCTACATTAATATATCAAATGTAGGGTTATGTTGTTTCACACATAGTTACAGGGTTGTTTCTTCCCTCTTGTCTACTGACCTCATCCAGAATGCAGCTGATGGTCTACCTTTTCCATTTTGTTCCTTGTATAAACTTTGGTCATCATGAGGTTAATGTTTACGTTTAAATTCATTGAGTATCCAACATGATTCCTACACTCATCGATAGCCAGGGTTGCCAACAAGCCTGGATTATCCTGGGGTCTCATGGAATTAATGCCTCATCTTCCGGATGCTCTTGTGAGCAATCCAGGAGCAAAAGCATAGAGACATTTATTTATCCAGTTTTGCCTTGGCCAGATTCACAAGACTTCGCACAGGGTTACAATGCAAACAGAATGCAACATAACTTTAGCACACACGAAATCCGGTAAAACTATTCAATGGTTACAGTGGTTTCTGGAGCAGAGAGAATGGGGTTGTGGGATGTGGATTGTGGCTAATGGCATCAATCACAAAACTATTATTGAGAACTGGTGTAGTCAGTGATATCCATGCATGCAGGAAGGTAGGAGGCAGGAGGACGGCATGTCATGAAACTTCCCAGGATATGGGCCAAGCCGAGTTGACAACCCTACCGACAGATATGAAGAACAACTCAACAGTAGGAATATTTGTTGGGCAATCATACTATTCATTCTGTTAGGAATCAATGCTGCAGCCCCTCACTTAATTTGGGTGTGTAAGACTTAATCTATTAACATGCAGGTAAAGTATAAATTACAAAGCAAGGGAGAGGGATTGGAAAAACAGAAGTTCACACTGTAAGCCCACACATTAATTTTAAGACAGTAGCTTTAGAATACAGCTTGCATGGAACAAAACACTACCCACAAACTGATAACCTCAACAGTTTGGATAAAAGCAACAAGCATGGGGTCCTGCAGTTTTTGGTTCTCATATCAAGTTTTTTTTCTTGGAAGTTCTATAATTTATATCGACATTTAGATGTATTAAGCTTGCGCTTGTAGTTATGACAGCAACAGAATGTATCTCCCAGCCCACATTAAACTTGTGACAACTTGGTCTTGGTCTGTTAGATGTATGCAAGGCTGGTTCTGAATGCCTTCCCTTAAATGCATTGTCAACGTCATTGCCCCAGCTGGTAAGGATACATTGCTGTTAACATGGCTAAAATAATGCTTAACTAAGCATGCTCTATTTGTTTATGGCCTGCTCTCTAAACACACACCAATAATTATTCAACAAACACAGTGACTGTGAGTAATAATGGGATGATAATACTACTGGGAGCAGAAATTCTAGGAAGTACCAAAAGTTATTTCTTCTTTCTTGATCCCACTTCTTATTTCTGTTTTTCTGAAATTTAAAGATAATTAGTTTCCTTTTTATCTTGACCCAAAAGTTTGCCGTACACCCACCACAGGATCTTAGATATTAGAAGAAAATTTGGAAAGCTACATAGTTAATAAATTGGTAAAGCCTGAAAAAGATCAGCCTCAATCTGTTCCGTAACCAATCTGCACAACAGCAGAATCTATACCATACTCTCAAATATTAGCTATAATTTTGAAGTTAGATTGTGCTCTGCATTGCAAAGCCCTTAAGTGGATAAACCATCTTTTAAAAATCTTGTCTTTCTTATAATTTTTGCTGAAGTTAGAATTTTTTTTATATTGAAACTCTTATCCTGTTGAATGGATAGAACAAATACTGTAAATTGTCCTTTAGACATTAACAAATTGTACATTTACATAAAATTGTACCTGCTGTTTAATTGTTCACAGGTTTAATTTCCATTTGGTCCATACAGTGTCTCTGCAAGTTCTGGGGACTGCAGGCCTACTGACTTCACAGTAGGCTCCACAGTAAATAGACTCAAGGTTCATTCAAAATAACAGAGATAAACCATGAATATTACATGACTACACAACGCAAAAAGTACCTCCCAAAATCTGGATATCTTTGGTAAAACCAAAGTGCAGCCAATTTCAATTTTGATCATTGGCATTGTACTCGGATTTCTACTTGGGATGCTGGCAGCACATAATGAATTTTCCATCACCAATAAATACCTGATTTTGCTTGAGGGTTGAGACAAGTTTTTGCAGAGTAATGTTCTCCTCTTCCAGCTCAGTGTAATCCTGCAGAAGCCTCGTTTCACGAAACTTGTACTCTCGGATCTCATCTTTCATCCGTATTCTTTGCAGCTCCAACATTTCATTATTCTTAAGAAGGAAAAAAGAAAGATCAAGATGAGATGCTTCAGTTCATTTAATGGTCGACTACCTTCCTGAATGTGTTTGATGAAGCGCTTTTTTGCCTTGGGCAGGAGAGGAGATCTGAAGAACCAGATACAATTATTATCACAATGGTGTTACACAAAGTAACAAAACAGCATGATTCAATTGGGCTTACATTGCTGCCTGGTACCTTTAGTAATAAATGCAGATAAGTTGTACAACCACTTAATCTTCAAAACAGTGCCATTTCAAAGAATCAACTGACATGTCATTTTGACAAAGGAGACTGTTGACCTGAATTTATAAACTAGCTTCAAAATTCAATCTATTTCTGTTGCAAAAGATGTGTTCCATCTGGCGTAATTTAAAAATAGAAGGAAGGAGAATTTATTCCTGGAAATAACCCTTAGCCCGTGAGTTGTACGCCTTAATAGTAACTTGTCCAGATCCCTGATATTTGCATTATAATTTTTAAACTTTCCCAGTTCTTCCTTCCTGCTAGGATATGATTAAATATTGGTCATTCAGCATGTATAAGATAGTCTACCCAAATAATTCCTGTCCTCTCCAATGTTTATGTAAGCATTTTCTATTTGAAGTCAATGGCTAGCAACCAGGTGGACTAGCAGCAATGATATGTGTCATTGGCCTAGCTTGAAACCTGCTAATTCAGTTTAGAAGTAGAGTGAACTTGGCACTTTTCTGGTTCGTACTATTTATTTACTGACTAAATTAACCACCCATTTAGATTGTCTTTCTTCTGATCTGCAAACAGCCACCTCTGGTATCTCACAGCTCTTTTTATTGCAGAGTAATTACATCTCAGAATAAGCAGCTTCATTTTTTATCGTGCAGGAAAAAGTGCCATTAGTGTATGACATTTTAAACCTAATCATCATATAGGGCACATTTTATCATTTGTTTGTTGATTTATCTCATAGGAAATCTCCTGTACCTCAATGTATCTCAGATTTGAAGCCAAAAGCACTTTATTAGTTTTTCTAGTTACAGTATAGTATTGGATCCCCTGATCTCCAGATAGTGGCTTTCCTCAGTTTCACTTGGAATTGAGTTAACCACAAGGAGCTCATTTCAATGAGGTAAAAGAGTCAAAGACAGATGCTTGGACAGATTTTCAAAGACACAAAGATATATTTTTATTAGATGGTAAATATATGGATAATTCCAAAAATTTAAGGTTTAAGTGGACACCTGAACAATCTAGAATGCTTTTGAAAAATTCCCTGGGGAAAGGGCAGATTTTGTGCTGTTTCAAAATTCGTTTCCTCAGAACTCCTGCATCAGTCTCCATGGTGATGACTCAAGAAGAGTATACATTACTCTGTTTACGACTCTATCAAGTCTTCTCAAACAGTTCAGTACTTCCTGGCACAATGACAACCTCATTTTGGGCTGTGGGTTTCTTGTTAAGGAATGTTTGTTATAAAGCAAATAAGGCACATTGCAAAGGGGTTTGCTGCTAAACTACTAATATATTGTAACACTGGATAGAGAGTAACATGGAAATATACAAGTTGTCTGCATTGGTATAAAGAAGACGAAATAACCTAATTTTACTGAATCAGATCATCCTTTATTCTTAAGAAAAAACTAGTATTTGTCCCAAAACCACGACATCCACCATCTGGAAGGTCAAGGAAAGCAACTACTTTGTAACACCATCATTTCCAAGTCATCTACCTTCCTAAGCGTTGGTAATATAGCACCATTCCTCCACACAGGCTGGGTCAAAATGTGTGAATTCCCTAGCTCTCATTATAGTACCTTCATCACATTGATTACAATAGGCTAAGGTAGCTAGGCATGACCAACCTCTGGCTCCAATGATGATCAAGGAATGTTGGCCTTTAAATAAATCAAGGTGCAGCCAAAGACATGGGTTTTAGGGGCCTCGGTATCACTGAGCCAACTGTTCTCAGCCCTTTAAGGATCCTGCAGAAATTTTTCAATGATTCCCTTTACTTAAGAACTACATTATGTTGGTAAAACGTTAGGCTTGAGTGTACGCAAGGTTTTAGATAGGTGCAGTAGGTGTATTATTTAGAAACCATAGCTTACTTGATGAGCTGCCATACTGAAATGGTGATGTGAGCTGAACATATCTGGAAGGACAGGTTTATCAAATGCACACAGCTCTTTGAGGTTATTTCTGTTGGGTTTCCTCCTACGAGCAGGCTGATTGATGACTGGAATCCTACTTCAGCTAGCTGAAACCTACAAGAGGTGTAGCATGCGAGATAATATTTCTTCATTTCAGGGCTCAGCTGATCAGTAATAGCGATATACCTTCCATCTGGTATAGAGTTTGAAATAATCCAGGTTTTAAGCTACCTGCTGGAATAGCACCCCATTCAGCACCTTCAATATTCATTCCGTTTGCTACTGACATATCATGGCGGCAGATGCACTGCAGCAACTCACCAAGGCTCCTTCAACAAAACCTTCTAAACCCATGATCTCCACCACTTTCAAGGACAAGGTCAGCAGATACATGGGAATAAAACCACGTGCAAGTTCTCCTCTAAGCACACACCAATCTGACCTGGAAATATATCATAAGAGCATTAAAAAAAGGAGCAGGAATAGCCCATCCAGGTTTCAACCTTGTCTCACCATTC
>JAHRHZ010000021.1:40035829-40055122 GCA_024137785.1 Ginglymostoma cirratum
AAGGAGCAGGAATAGCCCATCCAGGTTTCAACCTTGTCTCACCATTCTATAAGATCCTGGCTGAATACCCCAAGGCCTCAACTCTTCTTTCATGACAGTTCCTCATTGCCCTTAACTCTTTGATCTTGTAATAATCTCTTTCTCCTTTATAAATACTTTCAGTGATCCAACCTTCACAACTCTCTGAATTAGGGAATTCCAGATATTCAGTAGCCTCTGAAAGAAAAAAATCCTTTGCTTCTTAGTTTCAAATGAGTGACCCTTATTCTGCAAATATATCCCTACATTGAGATTCCCCCAATATTAGAAACATCTTTTCAACATGTACCCTGTCGAACGACCTCATATTGCGTAGGTTCCAATACCTTGGTTGCTTCACTGTTGTTGAGTCAAATTCCTGAAACTCCTTCCCTAATAGCACCATGGTGTTACTACAACAAGGACTGCAGTAGTTCAACAAAACAACTTGCACACAATTACGTGCCGCAAGGAAATTAGGGACGAGCAATAAATGGTTGCCTAACCAGTGGTGCCCACATCCTATGAATAAATGAATTCATGAAGCAACGATATGGTCATGGTCTTGCGAAGGGGGCTAGGTGCAGAGATCTCTGTACCTTCTCCAGTCAGCGTCCATTTTCAACTGGCATTTGGCACTCTGGGTCTATGGGAGAAACATGGCATAGTGGTGATGTCAATAGGATAATAATCCAGACGCCCAGGCTAATGTTTTTGGGGATATGCGTTTGAATCCCAGAATGGCAGATAATGAAATTTGAATTCAATAAATATCAGAATAAGAAACTTCACTAATGGCTTTCCTGAAACCACTGTCGATTGCCATTAACAACCCATCAGATTCATTAATGTCCTCCAGGGAAGGAAGTCTGCCATCCTTACCTCATCTATCCTACATGTGACTCCAGACTCACAGCAAAGTGGTTGACTCTTAACTGCCCTCTGGGCAATAAAGGATATGCAATAAATGGTAGCTTAGCCAGTAATACCCACATCCTATGAACAAACCGAAAAAATCTAATCTCACAGTTAGGGATCCTCTCGGAAGGAGCGATCACAGTATGGTCGAATTTAAAATACAGATGGAGCGTGAGAAGGTTAAATCCAGTACCTATGTCCTGTGCTTAAACAAAGGAGACTATTTAGGAATGAGGGAGGAGTTAGTTCAGGTAGAGTGGGAGCAAAAACTTTATGGTGGGTCAATTAAGGAACAGTGGAGGACTTTCAAAATGATTTTTCACAGTGCTCAGCAGAAGTATATTCCAGTGATAAGGAAGAACTGTAGGAAAAGAGAGAGTCTGCCAAGGATGTCTAAGGAAATAAAGGAACGTATCAGATTGAAAAAAACACACATACAAAAAGACAAAGAGTTGTGGGAAACTAGTCGACTGGGAAATCTTTAGAGGCCAACAGGAAATCACAAAAAAAGTTATAAAGAAAAGTAAGATAGGTTATGAGAGTAAACTAGCTCAGAATATAAAAACAGGCAGCAAAAGTTTCTATAAATATGTAAATCATCAAAGAGTGGCAAAGGTAAACATTGGTCCTTTAGAGGATGAGAAGGCCAATTTAATAACTGGGAATGAGGAAATAGCCGAGACATTAAACAATTATTTTGTGTCGGTCTTCACGGTGTAAGACACTAATAACATGCCGAAAACTAATGGCAAGAAGATTATAGCAGGTGAGGACCTAGAAACTATCATTATCACTAAGGAGGCAGTGCTGGGCAAGCTAGTGAGGCTAAAGGTAGGCAAGTCTCCTGGCCCTGATAAAATGCATCCCAGGGTACTAGAAGAGGTGATGGGGGAAGTAGCAAATGCACAGTAATTATTTACCAAAATTCACTGGACTCTAGGGTGGTTCCCACAGATTGGAAAACAGCCAATATGATGCCACTGTTTAACAAAGGAAGTAGACAAAAAGCAGGTAACTATAGGTCAATTAGCTTAACTTCGGTAGTGGGGAAAATGCTTGAATTTATCATTAAGGAAGAAATAGGAAGACATCTGGATATAAATTGTCCCATTGGGAACACCCAGCATGGGTTCATGAAGGGTAGGTCATGTTTAACTAATTTGGTGGAATTCTTTGGGGACATTACTTGCATGGTGACAATGGGGAACCTGTGGATGTGGTGTATCTGGATTTCCAAAAGGCATTTGACAAGGTGCCACACCAAAGGCTGCTACATAAGATAAAGTTGCACGGTATTACAGGTAATGTATTGGCATGGATAGGGGATTGGTTGACCAGTAGAAAGCAAAGAGTAGGGGTAAATGGGTGTTTTTCTGGTTGGCGGTCAGTGGCTAGTGGTGTGCCTCAGGGATCAGTGTTGGGACCGCAATTGTTTACAAGTTACATAGATGATTTGGAGTTGGGGACTAAATGTGGTGTGTCAAAATTTGCAGATGACACTAAGGTGAATGGTAGAGCTAAGAGTGCAGAAGACACTGAAAGTGTGCAGAGGGATATAGATAGTCTAAGTGAGTGGGCAAAGGTCTGGCAGATAGAGTACAATGTTGACAAGTGTGAGGTCATCCATTTTGGTAGGAATAACAGCAAAATGGGCTATGTTTTAAATGGTAAAAAATTGCAGCACGCTGCTGTGCAGAGGGACTTGGGTGTCCTTGTGCATGAATTGCGAAAAGTAGGATTGTAGGTGCAGCAGGTAATTAAAAAGGCAAATGGAATTTTGTCTGCCATTGCTAGATGGATGGAGTTTAAAAACAGGGAGGCTATGCTGCAGCTGTATAGGGTCCTGGTGAGGCCACACCTGGAGTACTGTGTGCAGTTTTGGTCTTCTTACTTGAGAAGAGATATGCTAGCACTGGAGGGGGTGCAGAGAAGATTCACTCGGTTGATTCCAGAGTTGAAGCATTGGATTATGAGGAGACACTGAGTAGACTGGGATTATACTCATTGGAATTCAGAAGAATGAGGGGAGATCTTCTGGAAACATATAAGATTGTGAAGGGAATAGATAAGGTGGAGGCAGGGAGGTTGTTTCCACTGGCAGGTGAAACTAGGACTATAAGGCATTGCCTCAAAATAAAGGGAAGCAGATGTAGGACTGAGGTCAGGAGGAACTTCTTCACCGAAAGGATTGTGAATCTGTGGAATTCCCTGCCCAGTGAAGCGGTTGAAGCTACCTTGCTGAATGTGTTTAAAGCAAGGCTACATAAATTTTTGAACAGTAAAGGAATTAAGGGTTATGGTGAGTGGGTGGGTATGTGGAGCTGAGTCTCAAAAAGATCAGCCATGATCTTATCAAATGACGGGGCAGGCTCGAGGGGCCAGATGGCCTACTCCTGCTCCAAGTTCTTATGTTCTTATACTCCGACTAGCTAATTATACTCCCATTCACTAAGACACTCTCTCTCCCTAATCATACTCCCTGTGCACCAAAGCACTCCCTCTCTCCAATAACATTCCCCATTCACTCAAACACCCCCTCTTTCACAACATCCTTTCTATTCAGCGAAATGACTCCTTCTCTCTAACCATACATCCGTAATTACAAATATGACCCTGTCCCTGGCCTCAATGCCAGCATTGTTTTGTTCCTCTCAGTTCTGACTGCCTTCTGTATTTCGTTCAGTCCTTCACCTTGTTCAGTTCCTATTGCTGCCTTTACCCACTCCACAAATCTCACTGGCAATATTAACTCCTCAGGAATTTCTCCCCACTGCAGCCATTGTCTGAGTATGAGGAGTTATGAAAAGAAGCAGCACTAAGGGAGAAAAGGAAGAACAGAATTCATTTTTGACCCCCAAGTAGTCAAGAATTGTGTGAGCTTTGTACACTGCATTTGGCTGGTCGTGCCTATGATCTGTATCACTGAAGTATCTAATGCTACATTTAGCATATAGTTAACTTAATACGGATTAACCAAAGTCTGAAAGCTCTGACTTCCATGGTTTTCAGCAGCCTTTCCTCAGTGATCCTATTACCAATATCATAAGCCACTGGAATTCTTGTAGGAACAGGATTGGAACATAGGAACAAGAGTATGCCATTCAGCCCATTGAATCTCCTCCTCTATTTAATATAATTGTGGCTGATCAAACACTTCAATGATATTCATTCACACTGTTCCCACAAGCAGTTACACCATTGACATTTGACTGAGCCTCCAAAGCCCTCTGGGGTAGAGAGTTCCAAACATTTGGATTTGTGTATTGTTGGATTAGCCCTTCATAAGCAGCAGCAGTGTGGAATCAGGTTGGGAGAAATGGACAGTGGTTCTTGCAAGAGTACATAAGATGGCTTTGATTTTCCAAATGAGAAGTTTGCAACAAAGAAGTTCTGGTTTAAGGTGTCAGGTTAGCGTGTGAAAATACCTCAGTGGTCTTGGAATTAAGAAAAATGTGAGGTCAACCAGGGTATCTGCAAACTCAGGGAAAATTACTCTGCAGATAATGGGGGTCATTTTAACTTTGATAGGTCTGGAAAATTGATAGTAGGAGATTGGCCACTTGTTATTCTCCTAGCCTGATTTCCTTAACATTTACATGAGTGTTATGTTCTTGTAACAAGGGTATGTGCCAGTCAAAGGTGTGTTTTAAAAGAGTTGAATGACATGGAATTTTCATGGCTCAATTTAAAAACATTTACAAAATTGTACTTTGTCAGGAAAGGCTATTAGGCCAGAAATACTTATGATAAATCAGGGGAATTCCACAACCATTTAGTATGCTTGCAATGTTTCCGGGCAATTCACTAGATCTGTAGAATAATGGCTGTTACTAAAATTTTAAAAAAAGCAAATCAGCAGAGTATCTGGAAGGATCTATTGTGCTCTGTGAAGGAATTGGCTATTGCAACTGAATGCAAATACCAGATTGAACTAAAAACTGAAAGCTCTGGAAATTAGATTTTTGTTTTAGATTTCCAGATCCCTGATTGAACAGTCACTGTTGAACGTGATGATATCCTGAATTAGAGATCAAGATTGTCAAGTCCAGTGCATTCAGAATAACCTCCGAGGATCCTCAAAAAATACATTCCACAAAGGTAAACAATTTGGACAAACTTCAGTTGCTTAGCTGAACTAATTGAAATACTGGAGTGGGTGAATATCACATGATTGGGCTGCAGGCTGACGACTAAAAAGCTTGTTCCTTCTGACGTGCTTTGGTTTTTGTGCAGTGATAATGAACCAAACTGTAAACGAGCAGGTCATGTCCCATTGGTTAAACTTACAACTACACAATTAAGTTCTGAAATATTTTGTTCAAAAACCGTTGGAGGTGACATTTGAGCACAACTGGGCATCTGGGACATTAGTGAACAATGGGACAATCTCTTTAAACAATACACCTAAAGGATTGAGAAATAAATAAAGGAAGGGCTAAAAAGAAGGACCAATTAGGGTGAGCAAATTCCACGTCAAATCTCTTGTTTGTGATCATATCTTTCACCCAGTCTACTCCATCCAGCCCTGTAATGATTTTGAAAACTTCAATCAGTTCACAGGGTGGCTTTACGTTTTCACAAAATTAACAGTAAGGATTGCAAAACCCCAGTAATTAGTGGTGATTTACAATTCATAAGGTATCTCTTCACAAGTTGCTGGCTGATTTGCATAATAATGACAGCAAATGCCATTCAGTCTTTTCATTTTCAACAGAATCCTGGATGAATATGTCCTGTAAAATGAAAATATCAGACCAAATGGGCTCAGGAAAGTACAACAGCAAAACGATTCTGGCATTATTATCCGCACATGACTGGAAGTTTCACAATTCAGCCAGGAGATGGATTCCCAGTCAGTTGTTAGCATATTGTCACAACTGTGTAATTCTAATACCATGTATTGTACTAAAGGTTAATCTCTCTTCAAACAAACACAAGGAGTCTGAAAATATGGCTGCTGGAAATGTCAAGGCGATTCTTGTTGATGCCTACAGCCAGAAAAAGCAAGCAGTTGGAACTGTTATCTCAGCATTGACCGCAAAAGGAAACATTTAGAATTAATTTGACCCTTGGACAACACAATGAGTCTTTCAAGAAATATGTGAAGTTAAGGTTTCTGGGAGAAATGTTAGACTGGAAGGACCCACCCCTCCCCACACCCACACCACCCCCCGCCCCAAGGGAATTCCAGTATAAATGATTTTGCTTTGTGGATCAAAGATTCATCAAATGTTGATACTGAAGCTATCTTAAGTTTATATCTGCACAAAGTTGACTGGGACACCATTTTAAATAGAACTCCCAGTAATGCACTATTGGAAGAAATGCTCGGGGAATGAGTTCTTAGCCAAGAGAGCTTAAAGGAAAGGGTTTCAGAAATCAACAACAGTTTTGTTGAAAGAGTCCAGGCAGTCTGCAATTGTCGTAACCACAGAACTATTGAGGACAAGGAATTCTCTCTCTATTCTAGCTATCTATATCTCTCTCTCAAAGTCTGCTATTACAACTGAGTCCATTGTAGAAGCAACCACCAATTATTTGACTACAGAAGCCATCACAACTGCTGAATTTGACTTCATATTTCAACCTCATCATCTCAGAAAGTGGAATCTTTAAACAGCTAATAGGCCTGCAATCATATCAGATTGATCTTACTTTTATCTTTTATACTTATCATTTAATTGAATCTGCTTTTATTCATTGTTTCTGGATTTTATATAATAACTGTTTTTTACACAGTACCTTTCGGATACAGTTTTGTACTAAACCAACACCTGTATTTTGTTTAAGATGAAAGTTTTTTTGCTAGTTATTCTTAGATTGGAAAACGAAAGAAAACTAACATGGAGCTATAAGCTATACAAATCCACAGTACGGACCAATCTGAGGACAGACCTGTTGCGGTCCTGACAGTGCATATGTGGGAACAATGGGGATAGCTGCAGATGTAATTTTGCATCATCATTTTTGAAGGGGAATGAGTTGTGGCAAGAAATGACTTGAGCTCATTAGATCATTGTACAGGATACTAAGAACAGCATCAGTAACTCACAATTGGTTCCTTTTGATTAGATTTGGAAACTTGAAATGGTCCATTTTGCTAACCGGACAACCACAGATCCCTTATGCTGATTAGTTATAAAGGACTAGATTTAACGAATACTTAAAAGTGCCTCAACGATCACAGCATAAAGATCCAAGACTACTCATGGTGATATGCACTAGCTGATATTCAGACATAAATCCTATATACTGGAAATTTTCTTCTACACCTGGAAGATGTTATGATCAAGACACTGAGAACTTGGAAAAAGAAATTCAAACTTCCAGTTGATAGATGAAAGCATCTCATGAAAAGACTTAATGTTTCAAAACTTTTACTGCAACGGGCTAAAAGCACTATTAACTAAGTTCTATTATTATCGGTAGCTTAGACATTAAACTACAGATCAGAGCATTCCCTTTTTACTTCTAACAAACACAAACCACATTAACAGGTATACTTTACACTGTCTCTTCAGCAGTCATTTAATTTTCTTGGACACAATCCAAAGTGGCTCTTAGCTCTTGAGGTTTTACTCCCAGTCTTTTCTTTTCCCAACCTGGTAACATTTAATTCCAGAATTGTCATTCATAGTAAAGGTTTTGAGATTCCTTCTCCAGTACAAGCTAGGTAAATGTTCCAGCCTCATTTCAAATCTCTATAAATTTAGTTTAATCTGAGCATGAGCTCCTAGTTTCATTCCTGTGCAGCAAACTATAAAGGTTTTCTGCCTCTCCTGCCAGCAGTCTAACCTGTTTCAGGAATACCTTTAGGAAAGCCTATAACACAATCCCAGTGATTTCTTAAGGATGCTCCATTCTCAAAACCCATCTCCACATCAGTATGATTCAAGTGGGCTGTATATCCAGGTAGAAATGTTGATTGATCTTTTAGACCCCAACTCTATTTTGATGAAAAGTCTAAATAATAATAATCACTTACAACCAGACATGCTCAATACCTTAGTGAAACTTTGAAGGCTGGCATATTAACCACTGTAAAAAGAAATGCCATTGCCATTGTCTTAAAGCACGAACAACTTACACCATTTTTCAAACAAAACAACTGGGCTATTGTTCGACGGTTTTTGGAATAGGACAAATGGCCACTTTCAATTTATCTGAAATTAAAGGCACAGTCCCAAAATGTAACAAATTCTTAACCTTAAATTCATAACCAATCCACTAGAAGTTAGAAAGAGAAGAGGCGATAGAAATGAAATGGTACAATTTCAAAGAAAGTGTGGAACATATAGATCTGGAGGGTATGCATACACAAATTTTAAAGGTGGCCAGACAAGCTGGGAAGGCAGTTAAAGAAGCATATGACATCTTGTCTTTAGTAACAGAGGAATGGAGTAAACAGAAGTTTTAGGGTCTCACTTCAGTATTTGGTTTTAGTGTAGAAGAAGACCAATTTGTTATGAGTGCAACTAGGGAAGGGCAATAAAATACTGGCCTAGCCATTGACACCCACATGAATCACATCATCCCCTGAGATTTTTGCACAGGCCAGTATCTTATAAAGTCAGAAGAGATGTCTTATGGAATCGCATGGAAGTCTAATTGATAGATGGGAAGATAATTGAGGATCATGACCAGAGGTCTATGCTGTTTTAAAATGCCTACAGACCGAAAGGATTACCCCCAATGGCAAGTATGAATAGATTCCTTGAAAAATTCACTTAATGGGATACATGGGTGGAAAGGATGAAATAATGCCGGATCTACAGAAAATGAAACAAAAACAGTAAGTGCTGGAGAAATGCAACAGGTTCAACAACACCTATACAGAGAGAAACAGAGTGAATGTTTCAAATTTAATTATGACCCTTCTTCAGCACTTGAGGCTTTTACTTCAGATCCTTATGATACTTGCCCATGAGAAAAAAATGTGCAGAAGATGCTACAAATGATAATACACATGCTTCCCAAAATGACAGTTGATAGCCTTAAAACAAACATAAGGAACTTGCTGGTGAAATTCAGTCATATGCTCAAACCACAGTGATACAATGGCCAGCAATTCAAAAGAGAGTCACTCAAATGCAATAGAAACAAAAGGAGGACTGAGAAGGCATTGTCATTCATAATTTTTCAAAAGCGTGGCAGGTCTGGACAAATTTAAGGAATCGAGAAGCAGAGTCACAGTTTTAAAGTGTTTTGTAAAAGAAGCAAATGAGAGGTGAGGAAACACATTGTCATACAACGAGTAATTAGGATCCGGAATGCACTGCCCAGAAGTGTGATGGCAGAAGGCTTAATTGGAGCATTGAAGAGGGTATAAGACAGCTATGTAAATAGAAACTAGGAGCAGGCTTATTTGGAAAAGTCCCGGGATTGACACCAAGTCAAAATGCTCAATGAGTTGGTGCAGGCATGATGAGCCAACTGGCCTTCTTCTGAACCATTAAAATTGTACGATTCTGTACTACATAGAAAGGTTGACCAGGCCAGAGACACAGTGAATTGACCATGATCTGTTTTGAGCATCAGCAGCATTTCATAATTTCACACTTAGTTGAAGTCCCTCATGGAATGTAGGCATCACTGGTTGGACCAGCATTTATTGCCCATCTTCAGTTGCCAGTGAGAAGGTGATGGTGAGCTATGTTCATGAACCACTGCAATCCATTTGCTGTAGCTAGACCCTCAATGCTTTTGTTGAAGGAGTTCCAGGATTTTGATCCAATGACACTGGAGAAACAGATTTGCTGGTGTTTGATGAAATTCTGGTTGCTTCAGCTTCACTGCAATAAGATATCCAAGCAGCAGGATTACCAAGTTCTCAGCCAGGTCTTGGTTTTCAGTGTTTTTTTTTATTCATTCACAGGATGAGGGGATCACTAGGCCAACATATATTGCCCATTCCTTACTGCCCAGAGGGCAGTTAAGAATCAACCACATTGCAGTGGATCTGGAGCCAGACCAGGTGGGGATGATAGTTTCCTTCCATAAATGACATAAATGAATCTGATGGATTTTTCTGCCAATTGATAATGCCATTGCCTCCCTTCTGGTCACTAGAGATTTCAAAAGAGACTGAGGACTTCATTGTTGAATGTGAAACTTGCTCTATTCATGGGCCTAAGCAGAAACAGATGCCGATCCCCATAACTTTCCCCAATGTATTTTGGAGATGAGGGGCAAACGACCTATCCATCTGTTTGATGGGCAGTCTTACATTATTGCTGTTGACTATTACCTTGGTAGATTGGATTGAAAAATTCATAAACTAGCATGGAGGAAGTTCTCAAGGTCTTGCATGGAATGGTAACCATACATGGGATCCGTAAATTGGTTGTCGGACAATGGAGCAAATTTGACAGTGAATCGTTCAGCCAGCTCGCAGTTGCTTCAGGTTCTGAACAAGTAACAAGCTTGCGAAGATATTCACAGTCTAATGGGAAAGCTGAGCATAGGGTCCAGTCTACTCCATTCCAGTGTGGTTTATTGCCATTGGAATTACTAGTAGGCAGAAAGCTGATGACTCAACTGCCTATCTATGAAAGGCTGACTGCATAGTTGAGTCCACAGGACTATTATATTTCTGAGACCATAAGTCTGTAAGACATTGGGGCAGAAATAGACCATTCAGTCCTTTGTATCTACTGCACCATTCAATGAGATCATTGCTGATCTGATAATCCTCAACTCCATTTTCCTGACTGTCCTTCGCAACCCATGATTCCCTTATGGATAATTATCTGTCTAAATCAACCTTGCATATACTAAATGATCCAGCTTCTACGGCCCTCTGCAGCAAAGAATTCCACAGATTCACTCCTCTCTGAAAGAAGAAATTCTTCCTCATTTCTGTCTTAAATGTGCAACTCTTTATTCTGAGGTGGTGACTTCTGGTCCTAGACTCTCTCACCAGTGGAAACAGCCTTTCTGCATCTACCCTGTCAAGTCCCCTAAGAATCTTGTATGTTTCAAAAAGGTCACCCCTCACTTTTCTAAATTCCAATGATTACAGGCTCAAGCTCAGTCGGTGCAGTAGCAGGAGAGGAGCAGAGTGAATCTGGGGGTGTATGGTGCCAGCGGAGCTTCCTGATAAAAGCCTGAGGGGCTGAAACAGGAATTTAGACAGTTAGGTAGTAGGTTAAAGAGGAGGACAGCTCAGGATTACTTCCAGTTCCATGTGCTACTGAGTATAGGAATAGGAAAATAAGTCAGATTAACCTGTGGCTAAAGGAACGGTGTAGGAGGGAGGGCATTAGGTTTTTAGATCAGTGGATCAGCTTCTGGGGTGGTGGTGCAGGCCTGTCTTGTGATTCAAAGTCTACAGGTCTACTGGTGTACCACAGGGATTGGTGCTGGGAGCTTGTTGTTTGTTGTGTATATTAGCAACTTGGATGTGAATGTAGGAGGTATAATTAGTAAGTCTGCATATGACATGATAATGGTGACGTCGATAGCAGGAAGGATGGCCTCATACTATAGTCTAATATTGATCAGCTGGTAAATTGGGCACAGCAATGGCAGATGGAATTTAATCCTGATAAGTATGAGGTGATGCATTTTGAGACGTCTAATAAGGGAAGGATATACACAATGACTGGTAGATCCCAAGGGAGTACTGAGGAAAAAGGGGATCTCGGTACAAGTCCATTGGTCCCTGAGGCTGTCAGCACAGATGGACACCGTGGGAAGAAAGCAAATGGGATGCTTATCTTCATTAGCCAGGGCAGAGAATGTATTGCAAGGGAGTCTTGTTACAACATTTATAAAACATTGGTTAGGCTACAGTTGGAATACTGCATGCAGTTCTGCTCACCACCCTATCACAAGAATGCAATTGCACTGGAGACGATGTAGAGGAGATTCACAGGGATGTTGCATGGGATGAAAAGTCTCAGTTAAGAGAACAGGCTGGTTTGTTTTCCCTGGAGCAGCGGAGGCTGAGGAAGGATCAGATAGACGTACACAAAATTGATAGGTGTATACAGGCTAGATTATGAGAATCTTTTTCCCATGGCAAACATGTCTAATACAATATGGCATAAGTTTAATGTGGGCAGTAAGTGACTTAGAGGGGATCTGAGGAAAATATTTTCACCCAGAGGGTGGTAGAAATATGGAACACACCTCTTGAGATGGTGGTGAAAGCAGGTACGCTTGCAACATTTGCAAAGCATTGGGATGGATACCAAGGCATAGCAGGCTATGGACCAAGTGCAGGTAAATGCGTTAGTGTAGTTTGGTGTTTGTTGGTCAACATAGACATGCTGGGTTGAAGGGTCTGCTTCTATGCCATATGACTCTATGACCTCTCCTTATACAACAGTTCCTCCATACCTGCTATCATGAAAGAAGGAGGAGTCTAACAGCACTGGGCTACTTACTATAACAGATATCACTGTGCACAATGGTTGCCACACTTGAGTAAAGGGCAATGGATATGGATAAGGCACTTTAACAGGAATGGTACAACCATACAAGAGTCAGTGGGCTATCAGTGAACACAACTTATTTGTACAGTTGAGGAAGTTGTACCGTCAAACCACAGGAATGTTACCTCATTCCAAAACTATTGTCCAACAATGACCAATTGGTGCAAACAGAATGAGGAATGTCAGGATGATGACTGTCTGCAAACTGTGCAAGGTTGAGACTAGAATCCAGGTCAACAGCCCTCAAGCCAGAGACCAACAATCTTCCAAATCTAAAGAGAACACATTCGAAAAGAATGGTGAAACTTCCAGATTGCCTGGTGTCAGACACTTGGGAAGACGGGGCAGTGGTAAATATAATTGTACGTCTGAATGTGTAAATGTTTACTATGGAAAAAGGCTTGCAGAGAAACGTTGCAAAAGGCAATGGTTCCGAAAGGGTTAATAATGGAGACTGAATTAAGACCGTCCAATCTGATGATGCCACATAATCTTGCATGGGCAAGAGGATAGCTCTGGATCTTTTAAGTGGCACATTGTTACTCAGGTTATTGCAAAATGAAGAGGGCTAATGTCTAACTAGCAATAATGTAAATTTCACCTAATTACTAAAATGTGATGAACTACATTTTCTACAGGTAAGAACTTTTTCTTAAGACTCACCAATGGCTGTCAACTACAAATTGAGATCAATTAGACCTTAGTCCAGTCAAGGATAGAATGATGGTTGCACCACTTTCTACCTACATGTACCACAGCACCATCAGTCATTTCCCTGCAGCTGAGATGGTAAAGTGCTCTCAGCTTCTTATCCCGGTTTGCTCACGTGTTCTACAGCAAGCGATTTCCCCCTATGGCTCAATAGGTTCAAGCACTGCTTCACACTACACTGAGCCATACAAATCTGAAAAGCCTCCAGCTCATACCTTGGCCTGTGCTGAATTCAATTATCTTTGGGCTCAAAAGCAATTTCTGTCATGTTTCTAGACAAATTTACACACCTATAATGCAAATTTGTAACATTTTAATCCTGTAGTCAAAAATGCCTGAATGGTGAGTAACTTGATTTGCATTTCTTAAACACTGGGAAGAAAGCAGGCAATAGATTGTAATGCAAAATGTCTCAGATTATTTTTGGAATATGCAATTTGTATTGTGGAACATTGTTTTCTAAATGAATGAGCTAGAGTCTGCCAACTTCAAGCTGATTTACTCAAAGAGTAAAACAGGAAAGGGGAGTAACAACATGCACTCATACAGCATTTTTGACAATAAAATGTTGCTAAGGCAGGCTTAATTAGAAGTAAATGGTCAGAGCCAAAGCCCAAAAGCTTGTTTAAAAAAAGATTGCTTTCAAGGAGGGTCTTAAAGAACAAGTGGGCAATGTAAAGCTGGAGTGATTTAGGGATAGAACTCCAGAGCATGTGGTTAAAGAAGCTGAAAGCATGATTGCCAAGGATGAGATGATTGAAGGCGTTGCACAAGAGACCAGTGTTGGGGCAATAAGAAGGCCATAAATCAGAAGGATACAGAGACAAGGAGCAGGTTTAAATTGAGGATAATTTTTTTAAAAGAAAGAGTCCAAACAAAATATGAAGAAGAGATGGAGGCTAGATTAAGAGAAAATGAGAAATAGCCATAACGGTGAAAAAGGAAGATGATTCTTAAATCATATTTTTGTTGCTTTGAGTACTGTAGCTGGGAGCCACTGAACAGAATGAAATGAGAGATGGAAAAGACAAACTGAAAGGAAAGATAAGAGAACAAGAAATTGGATTTTGCATAAGGTGTTTGATACCAAAGGGAAACTAAAGATTATTTTGCAGTAAGTTATCAGAACCTAACCACCTGACCTCAATTCATTAAATAGCTGTGCAGTGCACTAGAACAACATTAGTAACTGACAACTGATGACAATCTGGCAATGGAAAATAACAACTTTTAAATTCAAGGCATCTGATGAAAATTTGCTTTTTGTTTGGATGTAAAGATTTTAAAACGTTCCAGGTATCTAACAACACCAGTAATTATCATTATCATATTATGAGTATGCAGATATGTTTTATTGACTACTTGAATCTGCATTATTAAACGTCTGTTTATTATCAAAAGTTTACTTTATTTAAATCAGCTTCCACTATGCCCAAGGACTGAAATGAGGCAAGTTCAATAATCAAATAATTTCTCTAAGTAAAATGGAAAAGTGAAAAATGAGAAACAGCAAAGATAAATAACATTGATCGTTAGATTAGAAGCTTTATGTCTGCAGGATTCAAAGTTTAATGGTCATTGGAGTTTATTCATTGTGCGGATGAGATATAGCATTGGACTTTTCTTAAATCATATTTTTGTTGCTTTGACCACTGTAGCTGGGAGCCACAAGGAAATCCATCTACGGCAGAGTTGATTGTGTTTGTTCATGAGTGACTTCAGATTGCAAGTGTATAAAGCACCTGAGGAACAATGGTAATTGTGAACAAAGAATACCTCTGCAAGCCCTTTTCTGAAGCATTTCCAGAGTTTTACATTGCTCCTTTGTGATTGCACTTGACAACACAAATGCCCTATCTTCCAATAGAAGGTGAAGAAAAGATGTAAAAATGATGAACTGATTATTGATGAACATATGCTAGAATCCGTTCTTACCAAAGTTTCTGTGCATTTGCCAAAATTCGGAAATATGGTTCACAAACCAAAAATTCTCATCTGCATCTACGGCTGCAAGTCAGTAGAACAAACAGAAGATCAGATTGCAAATTTTTATTAACTGTACTTCGAGGGTCTAGTGTATAACTATTGTGAGCATCATACTTTAACAGTAGCATATGTTTTGAAGTGGTTATTGGGAAATATCAGACAAAAAACTCATATTTCATATGTGAACATCTTCCCATTCACACATCCATCCTCAAAAAACTATAACATTACAGACTATTTTGTGAGGGAGTATCTCAAAGGGAAGTTGCACTGATTTATTGTTAAATAATCTGAACAATTTCTTTCAGGTTTATTATGAATTTTGTTTAAAAAATCCTTAGTAAGGCAATGACAATCTTATTCTCATTAGAAAAAGAATTTTAAAAATTAGGCAATAATTAACTTAGACTTATTGTTAAAGTTGATTTAAAATTGAACAATGAGCAACAAGTGCTAAATAATATTTTAAAACTCTAATAAAACAAAAAACTGCAGATGCAAACAAAAACAAGAATTGCCAGAGAAAGTCAGCAGGTCTGACAGCATCCATGAAGAGAAAGCAGAATTAATGCTTCCAGTCTGGTGACCCTTCTTCAGAATTGAAAGCAGCTTGGAAAAGATGATATTCATGCTGACAATAGAGGGGGTGGGAGGAGGAGGAGCAAATAGAGAGGTGCAGAGGGATCCCAGAGTGAAACATGACGGTAGTCGGACAGAGAGATTGTTGATAGCAAGCTAGGGAATAACAGAACTTAGATGATAATGGGGACTACCAGTAGCAGGAAATGGGTCGTCTGTGCTGAAAGCAGACCAGTTCATGACAGGACCTGGAGCTGTGGGGGATGGTGGGGTAATAGACATGGAAGGTGGCCTTCATGTTCAAAAATTGTTAAACTCCATGTTGTGTCCCAAAGGCTGTAAGGTCCTTGAGTGCAAGATGAGAAGCTGTGCATCCAGCTTGTGTTAAGCCTTACTGGAGCACTGCGATAGGCCTGAGGCGGTACTGTTATAATGGGAACACAGTGATGTGTTGAAGTGGCAAAAAATATAAATCACTCTGGAGCATCAGGATTTTTCACCTGGGAAATATGTGTATATCTAGACAAAATTAGGCTTGATGGCAATAAACAGAACAATGCTGTGCTTCTCTTCAAGTCTGATGCATGAACAAGTAACCATTTCAGTAAGATGTGAAGATGTATTCCAGATGGTGTCAGATCCCACATCACCAGCAGCACATTGGAGACAGACGGAGGGCATATTCCAAATCATGCCCAATATCCCCCAACAAAAACTTCTGTAGTGCTCCAATATCAAAAAGGTGGCCGCTTGGTGAGTCACCTCAGTTAAATACTGTATATACTTGTGTAAAAGTTGAATTTTTTAAACTATTTTTACGGTTAAATTTATGGGGTCCACTATTACATGGACACTACTTTTGAGGGGCTGAAATTCATGCTACAGTCCAAAATAGCAGAAACCTAACTGATCTCTAAATGAATACAGAAAATAACACAACGAATAACACTAATTAGCAGATATAGAAAATAGAAACAAAAATGAATTTGTAAGCTTTTATTTATACATACAAAAAGTGAAGTAGAAATATATGACTTTAAATTGCAATTACATGGTACATCTTAAATTAAACATGTCAACTACAAAAATCCTGCAAAATCACACTGTTCAGCACCGAAAAAAATCTCATAATCATCAATTTAAACACTCCTGTTTATTTTTTTTTCTGGAGGGCATTTTTACACAAAATACTTAAGAAATTTCAAAACCTCAACTAGGTATATGACTGTATTCCACAAATGCCTGACTCTGACCTGATACGTCTTAAACTTTTGTGCCAAATTCTTCCATTTCCCTCTGTCTTCTCTCATCTACCATTGTTTAAGTTTTTCAAAAGAGCATTTTAAGCTTTTATTTCTGATAATAAACAATTATCAGACATTTGACTTTCATGCAGTCTCACCAATCATTTCCTCATTGTAACGCTTACGTACATGGATATATTATGAAAATATTGATCTGTTATCTGTGAAGAGCTGGGGTTGATTTTTATCTGAGGTATATGGAAAATTCAAGGTTTTTTGGCCAAAAATGGGGGGGGGGGGGCGCGGTGGTGGGTCAACATTTACACAACCTGGATTTTTACTTGAATACATATGGTATACTGAAGTGAAACAGTATCAGCTGACACACTGCGCTACTGCTAAGTCAAACTAAGAATATGTTCCCTGTCACCCGAAGGGACTGTGAGAGTGACCAGAGCATTTTTCTTGTTTGTTTTTAAATTACACTTCTCCTAGTCATTGATAAGCACTATGGTTAATGTGATATGTGGAACTGATTCCGAGCAAAATCTGACAGATAGTGTGAAGTTTTGATCAACTATTCTTTTGGGGTTGGCGTAAATGAGTCCAACAAACCTCGTTCATGCACTGCACAATAAACATTATATAACTTCTTTTGCTGGCATCAGAACATGTAAATATTGCCACACCTCAACACAAGCTGTTACAGAATCATAGAATCATCACAGCACAGAAGGTGACCATTCTACCCATCATGTCCATACTGGTTCTCCTAAGGAGCAATTTATGTACTGCAATTCCCGTCTATCTCCCCAGATCGCTGTACATTCTTCCTCTTCAGCTTTTTAGGACATTTATGTCAGAAGAATTACTAAGACGGCTGGCAGTATGAGGGGACTAAAGGAAAATGTTATACTCCAACTCATTACAGAAATCACAAGTTAAGTTCGCTTGCATACAAATTGATGCAAATTGAAATTTAGATTTTGGATGCAAATGTTGATTTATTTTTTCTTTTTTGTTAGTATTTATCTTCCCTTTCCTGAACACAATGAGTGTTGCTAAATTACAATTAAAACCCCTAGATGCCCTCACTCTGGGCTGTGGTCAATGTTGTATATGGATCTGAAAGGGTTAACACTCAGGAGTCATAAGCATCACCCACTGTAATGTCGTCATATGGACTTGTGGGTAAAACAGCTTAGGATCTCGGAGGAGTGAGCTCTACCATCTGGTCTTCCTCAAGACCCTATAACAATATCCATCATATCAACATAACCTGTCACTAGATGCTCACATGCAATAGACATTCTTTCAGTTGGATCAGGAGTGGATTTTCTCTACCACTTTAAACAAGCCCAGTAGTTTCCTACACTTAGAGGTCACAGGCTGCAAACTTCATCATGAACAGAAGTTCATACAGCATAGTGAGCTGGCATATAGTCAGTACTGCTGTGTGAGCCTGGACAGTGGAAGTCAGAACACTGTTCCAACACAGGGAGCGTTATTGATCATCCTGATCCTGCTGTGAGCTGATAAGTTTTTCTCATTCCCATAGAAGAATATGGAAATCCTGGGTGATGTTTTCACTTCTTGATTAAGAGCATGAGGTCCATAGTTATTACAGCTTCCCAGCTGATATTGGCTAATTCAGCAATTCTTACTGCCACCTATGTGACTCAGCAACCCAGTCAGTAAACTCGTTGATCAGTGAAGGTGTCACTTTCTTAATTACTTTTCAACACCTGTACCACCCAATTGAAATCAGATCCAAAACACTTTGTAGAATTGCTTCAAAATTAAACACATGTGCAATTTAAATGTAGTTCAAAGTTTGAGAGAGCAACAAGGGACCTACAGTCAAGACTTTCTAACTGATATTCAATGAACAGATGGAATGCACTGTTTGTTCTACTATGTAATGTAATGCCTCTTCTCTCTCAGGGAATTACATTCACTAATTATTCACACCTTTAATATTTTAGATTTCCATGGTTATACAGTTGCTGTCTGGAAGCCTATGATCATAGCAAAAATCTGTTCTCTTCATAATTCACTTCTCAAAAAGTTCTGCAGTTATACCTTAACACAGTAAGTCTCCCGATTACCCACTTGGTCAGTTAGAATTCCAACATTTATGGTAAAGGCATTGAAAGTTGGAACTACTTCACTGCATGAACCACCTAGACTGACACTAGTTTACTAAGGTTAAACTTGTTTTTCTACAAGATTAAGTCATAATTTAAACAACAGCCATTCCCTGCCCTCCACCAAAGCATCAATTCTTGGAAAGCATTGTCTTGAATTCAAGAAAATAATTCAAATTACCTGCATAATAACACATTAGATAATGAGGCGTGGAGCTGGATGAACACAGCAGGCCAAGCAGCATCATAGGA
>JAHRHZ010000021.1:40055522-40160120 GCA_024137785.1 Ginglymostoma cirratum
GCTGCTTGGCCTGCTGTGTTCATCCAGCTCCACACCTTGTTATCTCAGATTCTCCAGCATCTGCAGTACCTATTATCTCTGATACATTAGGTAATGAATTGTATGAAGCACTGGGCAGACTTTAAACACAATGAGGTAGCATTTAAATGGTAAGATGATGATGCAGTGGGCTTGTCACTGGACTTCGAGTTCAAAGACCCAGGCTAATTGTCAGGTCACCAAAGGTTCAAATCCCATCACAGGTAATGGTGAAATTTAAAAATCAATTAATACATTTAGAATTGATAACTATTCTTGCTAATGGCGACTGTGAAACTGTCACCAATTGTTGTCAAAACACATCAGGTTCACTAGTGTCCTTTGGGGAAATAAAACTGTTGTCCTTGTCTGGCCTGGCCTACATGTGACTCCAGGGCCACAGTAATGTGGTTGACTCTGTACTGCCCTCTGAAATGGACTAGCAAGCCACTCAATTCAGGGGCAATTAGGGATAGGCAACAAATGCCAGTGACACCACATCCCATGAAAGAATTTTAAAAAGTGAATGTCGTTATCTAAATGTGACTTCTTCTGACAGATGGCTCCTAGAAGAGGAAAGCACAGTGATGCCAGCCCTTCCATTCATCAAAAGGAGGCTGGAATACAACTTCATCAGCCTTATGGCAAGCCTAACCTGATTTCTTCATCAAATCAGATATCAGTAAAGTTAATCCCTTCAATCACTCAAACTCTGGTCCAATTTTTTTAAAATCATCTCTTCCATGTTGTTGATTCGTGTGAGAATCTCAGTTCAGGGGCATTACTCCAGGGTACAGTGAGGTCAAACTAGACCCCATCTTGCTTTAAACCACAGTAAATGCAAAATGCAAAAACATTCTGGGAGGAACTGAAAAGATTTCAGTTTCAGAAATTGAATCAATGACATTTTTACAAACTGTTCCTTCATGCTTTGAACCATGTGTTCCAGTAAATAGCGTATTATTTTTAATGCTGCAGGGCGGTGCTGTTGTCTCTGCTTCCTGCAGGAGTCACTATTGGCAGGATGTCATCATTATGTCTAATTTTCTGTGATCTTCACAAGCGCTTGGCTCAGAAATAAATTAATAATGCTCTTTTTTTAAAATTTCTTCCATGGGACGTGGGTTTTGCTGGCAAGGCTGGCATTTGTTGTCTATCTTTAATTGCCTGAATGGCTGTTAGGCCATTTCAGTGGGCAGTTAGGAGCAACTCCAGTGCACAGACTGGCTGCAGTACTATGGATTATAATACAGTAACTCAAGCTAAAGTTCTCGACAATGTTGAATATTTAGCTTTAGTTTGTTCTAACAAATAAGCATCATTCTTTTAAAAGCAGACAAGTTACTTGTGAAGAAAAGACAGGCTACTGCATTAAATCATTCTTTTTGAAAGGATACAGCTCTAACTCCTTCAGAGTAACTTCTCCATCTCATGGGGATTGACTAGGTGCAGAGACAGAAACTCCATCTACTGGAATGAATCAATGTATTGCATATTGTATACTGGGTGGTTGTAGTGAGAATTAGGGGCCTGTGAACAGATCACTTGCATGTCCTGTTTGCCAAAGGTAACAGCTTGAGGGGTAAGACCACAAAGATAGCTAAAAGTCATCAAAGTATATCTCTTCTCTATCAGTCAAGAGTGCTATGTTCCAGGATTGGTACTCCAGAAATTATTAGACACTTGTTCAAATCCCACCTAACTGCAAGATTTCAAATTTTTGTTTAATAAATCTTGACTAAATAATTTGCATTGGTGACCATGAAACTACCAAATAAATGTAAAAGCTCTCCCTTTGCCTTTTCTTCCATTATGTCTTTGTTATTTAATTAGATTTGGAATTAGATAATAAGACATAGGAGCAGAAATTAGGTCATTCAGCCCATTGAGTCTGCTCCACCCTTCAATCCTGGATCATATGTTCCTCAACTCAATTCTCCTGCTTTCTCCCCATAACCCTTGATCCCCTTGATAATCAAGAACCTATCTATCTCAGTCTTAAATGTACTCAATGACCTAGCCTCCAGTGCCTTCTGTGGCAGTGAATTCCATAGATTCACCACTCTCTGGCTGAAGAAGTTCCTCCTTATCTCCATTCTAAAAGGTCTTCCCTTTACTCTAAGCTGTGCCCTTGGGTCCTAGTCTCTCCTACCAATGGAAACATCTTTCCAACATCCACTCTGTCCAGGCCATTCAGTAGTCTGTAAGTTTTAATTAGATCCCCCCTCATCCTTCTAAACTCCAATGAGTATAGTCCCAGAGTCCTCAAACATTCCTCATATGTTAAGCTTTTCATTCCTGAGGCCATTCTCGTGAACCTCCTCTGAACCCGCTCCAGGACCAATACATACTTCCTGAGATATGGGGCCCAAAACTGCACACAATACTGCAAATGTGGCCTGACCGGGGCCTTATAAAGCCTCAGTAGTACATCCCTGCTTTAATATTCAAGTACTCTCAAAATAAATGCCAACATTGCATTTGCCTTCCTGACTACTGACTCAACCTGCAAGTTTACCTTGAGAGGATCCTGGAATAGAACTCCCAAGTCTCTTTGCACTTCAGACTTCTGAATTTTCTCCCCATTTAGAAAATAGTCCATGTTTTATTCTTCTTACGAAAGTGCATGACCTCACACTTTCCTACATTGTACTCCACCTGCCACTTCTTTGCCCACTCTAAGTGTGAGGTGATTCATTTTGGAAGGACAAATTTGAAAGCAAAATACAGGGTTAACGGAAAGATTCTTGGCAATGTGGAGGAGCAGAGGGATCTTTGGGTTCATGTCCACAGTTCCCTGAAAGCTGCCACCCAGGTGGATAGAGTTGTTAAGAAGGCGTATGGTGTGTTAACTGTCATTAAAAGAGGGATTGAGTTCAAGAGCTGTGAAGTTTTGCTCCAGCTGTACGAAACCCTGGTTTAGCCACATCTGGAGTATTGTGTCCAGTTCTGGTCACCTCATTACAGAAAAGATGTGGAAGTGTTGGAAAAGGTGCAAATGAGATTTACCAGGATGTTGCCTGGAACAGTTGAGAGAGCTGAGGCTTTTCTCTTGAGAACGACGAAGGATGAGAGGTGACTTGATAGAGGTGTACAAAATGATCAGAGGTATAGATAGAGTGGACAGCCAGAGACTTTTTCCTAGGGTGGAGGTAGCTATTACAAGGGGGCATAATTTTAAAGTGAGTGGAGGTGGATACAGGGGAGACATCAGAGGTAGGTTCTTTACTCAGAGAGTGGTAGGGGTGTGAAATGCATTGCCGGAGAGGGTAGTGGAGTCGGCCTCATTAGGGGCATTTAAGCAGCTATTAGATAGGCATATGGATGATTGTATAAGGTAGGGGTGGAGGTTAGATAGACCTTAGATTTAGGGTAAAAGTTCGGCACAACATCATGGGCTGAAGGGCCTTTACTGTACTGTACTGTTCTGTGTTCTATGTTCTATATTCTCCTAACCTGTCCAAATCCTTCTGTAGCCTCTCCACCTCCTCAATACTACCTGTCCCCCGACCTATCTTTGTATTGTCTGCAAACATAGCCAGAATGCCCACAGTTCCTTCATCTAGATCATTAATGTATAAAGTGAAAAGTTGTGGTCCCAACACTGACCCTTGCGGAACACTACTTCTCACCAGCTGCAATCCTGAGAAAGACCCTTTTATCCCCACTCTCTGCTTTCTGCCAGACAGCCAATCTTCTATCCATGCTAGCACCTTGCCTCTAACACCATGGGCCCTTATCTTACTTGCAGCCTCCTGTGCGGCACCTTGTCAAAGGCCTTCTTGAAGTTCAGGTGGATAACGTCCATTGGCTCTCCTTTGTCTACCCTGCTTGTTACTTCCTCAAAGAATTCTAGCAGATTTGTCAGGCATGCCCTCCCCTTGATGAAACCATGCTGACTTTGCCCTGCTTTACCATACACTTGCAAATATTCAGAAATCTCATCCTTTACAATGGACTCAAATCTTACCCACGACCGAGGTTAGGCTAATTGGCTTGTAATTTTCCGTCTTTTGCCTTACTCCCTTTTTAAATCGGGGTGTCACGTTAGCAATTTTCCAGTCCTCTGGGTCCCTCCCTGACTCTAGCAATTCCTGAAAGATCACCACTAATGCTTCCACTGTTTCTTCAGCTATCTCCTTCAGAACACTGGGGTGTAGTCTATCTGGTCCAGGTTATTTATCCACCTTCAGGCCAATCAGTTTTACTAGCACCTTTTCCTTGGTGATGGCCACCATAATCAGCTCTGCCCCCAACTCTCTTGAATTTTTGGGATATTACTCGTGTCTTCCACCATGAAGACTGGCGCAATGTAATTATTCAGTTCCTCAGACATTTCCTTGTTTCCCATTACTATCTCTCCAGCATCATTTTCCGGTGGTCCAAAGTCTACTTTTGCCTCTCTTTTGCCCTTTAGATATCTAAAGAAACTCTTACAGTCTTCCTTTATATTACTGGCTAGCTTACCCACATATTTAATCTTCTCCCTCCTTATTTCTTTTTTTGTTGCCCTCTGTTGGTCTTCGTAAACTTCCCAATCCTCTGGTTTCCCACTGACCTTTGCCATATTTATATGCTTTCTCTTTTGCTTTTATGCTATCCCTGACTTCCCTAGTCAGCCATGGTTGCCTCACCATCCCTGTATCATGCTTCTTCTTCCCAGAGATGAATTTTTGCTGTGTAGCAAATTAAAATGTCTTTTATGGTCACATGTACTCAAGTACAGAAGTACAGGAGTGCAGTGAAAAGTTTTACAATGTCACCTCTAATGGTGTCATCTTAGGCACAAAG
This sequence comes from Ginglymostoma cirratum, assembly GCA_024137785.1. NCBI lineage: Eukaryota > Metazoa > Chordata > Chondrichthyes > Orectolobiformes > Ginglymostomatidae > Ginglymostoma > Ginglymostoma cirratum. The sequence continues at coordinate 40,060,332 of JAHRHZ010000021.1, forward strand.
TAATTAGGTACAGATTTTAGATATAAAAAGAAGAATGAGAAAGAAACGCAGTTGCACTTCTACGCAGTGATTCATAGTATAGGTTAGAAATATGACACAGTTAAAAGGATAAACGTTACAGTCAGATGAGCAAATTACAAATAAACATTACATTGCAGTAGCTCAGCGAGGGGACTTCCAAACGTGGTCTAACCATGCAAGACCCCCAGTCCAACAACCGTCCCTGCTCTGCTCCAAGCTTCCAGTCTGCTCTGCATGGGCTCTCAGCTGCTCCAACGTAGGTTCAAGGTAGAATCTGGGACTCCATGCCCCCTCACCGCCCTCCGCTCCAGGACTCCCTTCCCCCTCTCCAGCCTCCGCTCCGGGATTCCCTTCACCCTCACCGCCCTCCGCTCCAGGACTCCCTAGCCCCCTCGCCGCCCTCCGCTCCGGGACTCCCTTCCCCCTCTCTGGCCTCTGTTCCAGGACTCAATTCTCCCTCGCCGCCCTCTGCTCCAGGACTCTATTTCCCCCTCTCCAGCCTCCGTTCCAGGACTCAATTCTCCCTCGTCGTCCCCCGCTCCGGGACTCTATTTCCCCCTCTCCAGCATCTGCTCCGGGACTCGATTTCCCCCTCTCCAGCATCTGCTCCGGGACTCCCTTCCCCCTTTCCGGCCCCCGCTCTGGGACTCCCTTCCCCCGCTCCGGGACTCCCTTCCCCCTTTCCGGGACTCCCTTCCCCCTTTCCGGCCCCCGCTCCGGGACTCGATTCCCCCTTTCCGGCCCCCGCTCTGGGACTCGATTCCCCCTCACCGGCCTCCTCTCCGGGACTTGCTTCTGCTACTCCATCTGGCAGTGAGGTACAGCCTCTGGTCGTTTTTTTTTTTCTCATCGCCTCAGATTCTTCTACCAGCCACTTTAAACCTGAAGCCACTAGTTACTGACACCACTGATAAGGGAAACCCTTCCCACTCTTTCCATTCACTCCATCCAGGCCCTTCAGAATCTTGTCCACTTCAAACTAATCTCCCCTCAGGCTCGTTTAGTTGGAGGAACAGATTCCTACCCCACTGCTGCTATCAGGAGAAAGGTTTCTACATCCTTGTCGTCAAACTTTGGCAATGTTTGGACATACTTATACAGATCCCCACCAGGCCTTTGGCTATGATGGAATTGCTCTCCATCACTGTCCTTATCAATGTTCCTACCTTCTTCCTCTACCTCCACCATTTTAAATTGTTTCAGTTTTCAGTTCCAACCTCCAAAGTTCAGAAACTCTCTCCTTCTCCCTTTCTTCTGCTAGAGTCTGCCTTTCCTTTTCCTTTTGTTCTGCCGGGGCTATTCTTTTCTTTTCTTTTTCCTCTGCTAGAGCCATTCTCTCTTTCTGCTTTCAATTGTAATTCAAACAGTTCCAATTCCTTTTTGCATTCATGCTGCTTCACTTGCAATTGACTTTTAACCAATGAGTCCACTGGCATTTCTGGCAAATTGTGAACGTCAAGCTATTGCTGCAATTACCTCCCATTTTTTGCACAGAGAAAGGCAACCCCAACTCCAGCTTGTCTGCTAATTCCAAAAGCTTTGCCTTGCTCACTTTCTGTAAAACTCCTGAAGTGACTTCTTCCACCCTCAGGAAACTCTTAGGGACCGAAAGATCCATTATTAAACAAGGCACACCCTATTTAACACAACCAAATGCAACACCCGAAATAAAAGAAACCACACTCTGTCCATCCTGAACGCAACCTGGAATTGGAGAATTTGATCCTGACAAGAGCCCCCAACTTGTTATGCACCAGACCAAACCCCCTCCAAATATATTGAGAAGATAGCCTAGACCCTAAGCTTTTCTTGTGGAAGTACTTTCAATGCACAACTGCAGTGGTTCAAGTAGGGTGTTCATCATGAGCTTCTCAAAGACAAGTAGCAACTGGCAATAAATGCTGGCTTTTCTGGGAATGCTCACATCTCATGAATGAATAAAAAAGGTAAACTAGCACACCATAAAATATGGCATCACTGCTGACAGCTCCTTCATTACAGAGTCCATTGAACCGCATAAAACATCACTGTAACAAAACCACTCACAGTATTACCTGACATTCCAGAACTACTGGTGTGACATTTCTTATTTATAATTTGTCACTAAGAAACAAAAGATATGAAATATCCTTAGATTGCTAACAAAACATCCATTAGTAGCTATCTTTGTATTACGTGCTGATATACTCCAAACCAGACAGAAGGTTTGCATTAACAACTTTGTACTACCAGAAAAATTATACAAAATGCACTGTCTTTAATGACTGTCTTTCTATTACAAATTTCCTCCACAGGGAGTAATTGTAGATTATTCTGTCTCCAAGAACCTATGTATCCTATTAAGAATTGGATAAATGTTGTGGCTACAGCATGATATTTAACAGCTGACTAATCAGCAAGTTGCTTTCATTACAATTAGGAGCTGGCCAGCAGAAATATGTCCCAAATGTCAAAGGAGCTAGCACATATAAACACCCAACTTTTGCTGAGGCAGCATGACTATCACCCTGGCAACTGGAGCAGGTTATGGTTACAGAAGTGATTGTTTCAGAATGCCTTGCTTGGCCCAGCTGAGCCCCACTCGCCCTGACTCTGACAATGTGAATGTCCTGTGCTGCAGCTCCTACTAAATCATACCTACGTGTGGACACTAGTGCCATGTACTTGATGAGCAAGAACTGTCCTGAGCCCCTTCACACACATTAGCACACTGACAGCCAAAAGGCTGCACTCTTTTGGGCAAAGACTGACGAGACGAGACTCACAACAGCAGTGAAACAATGTAGAGTTTGTCAGCTGGATGGAGACATTTCTTGTAGTACAGAAAGCCCTTTGTTATAATAAATGTCATTTGGAATCACTTAATTCTGAAAACCCAGCAACAGCAGAATATACCCTATGCAGCAGAATAAAAATCAGAACCACTTATTTCGCCACCTCCCCCACACAAAGAAAGCAATACAAGTAATTCCAGATATTTGAAGCGTTATCTCAGCACATTATTAATTGGCATACATTGGGAATATAAGGGTCCTGCAGAGATGATGGATTTAGTTCCAGCTGTTAATTTCCATCATTTACCTTCCCCACATGACAGTCTCCAGCTAACATTCACATTGAACATGCAGATGCTGGAGATTTTTTGCTGAGTTAATTTCATATTTAAAGTATATTTTCACTTCTTAATGAAGGCAAAAACTAGGTATGCAAAAAAGAGATGCTGAAATGTTGCCATTGAAGTTTTCTAGCAACCACTTCCAGGATCAATTAACAGACATGTCTGAATAATGAACTACTCAATTGCACATCTGCGCTTCAGTGTTAGAGAATGCACCAATTGACTACCCATACCTACTGCTACCTCTGACATGGAAATTGATGAAATGTGGAGGCAGGAGGTGGCAGCAGGAGGGGTCACTACATACAGGAAACAAAAGGGTTGAGTACAGTCTCACTAGCTGTACTCTGATACTCCATTCTTTATTGTCTGATTAATGTCAGGTTATTTAACCCTGTGTGTCTCACAGCAGAGTCTAATTTGTTTTTCTTTTAATTTGTTTTTGAGATACCTGCTGCCAGCAAGACGAGCATTTATTTCCAATCTCTAATTGCTCTTAAGAAAATGTAGCCCAGTCTCTTCTCTTGAGGTGTGGTAAAGTCTCTAGACTGTAAATTTGAACTTACATTTATAGAGGTCCTATGTCTCTAGCTGTTCTTGTCAAACCAGTCACAATGTTTCCTGGGAGAGAGACCATGAAGTTCTACACAGATGCTTGTTAGGCTGATTTCAAGGATGACCAGATACCACGCAAACAGGAGCTCATGGAGGTGGAAAGGTTAGCATTGAGTTACTAACTGAGAAGGACCACTTTGCTGGAACCTTTGAGATCTTTGATGTTAGTTTTCTTCTGGAATTGGTTCTCCTGCCTCTGCTGTTTAGGAGTTAGGCTGTTGAAGATGGTAGATTGAATAAGGCAGTGATCAGTGCCACAGTCATCAGTTCTCATCATAGCATATATGGTGTGAACCTCAGTCACAGTCTGGGTTTTGCCCATCGAGAGGCATGAAAAGGATAATAAAAACCGAAAGGACCGCTGATGCTGTAAATCAGGAACAAAAACAGAATTTTCTGGAAGAGCTCAGCAGGTCTGGCACCATCTGCGAAGAAAAATCAGAGTTAACGTTTTGGGTGCGGTGACCCTTCCTCAGAAACACCTGATGATGATCTTCACTGCGCAGCAAATTCAGGGAAAATCCAACCGTTAAACTTGTCCTTTAACAACCTCACAATTTGTTGTGGCTTTGTCAATTATGAAAGCTCCTCAAATTTGGCTGCCCTCAGAAATTTGTTGCCATCCCCATGCCTGCTCCACTAGGAGATGTACGCTATGATCCTCGCCAGACGAACCAACCCAAGCCCTATGTCAGTGAAGGCTGGAGCCAAATCAGGCAGCGCCAATGCCCAATCATGTTCTCCATCCTTCTCAATGCAGCACTGCAGAAAATTATTCATATGTATGGACCCAATTTACAGAACCGACTGCTCAATCTATGCTACATTCAATCCAAAGCCAAAAATCATTCCAAAGTCAGTCATTGAGAGCATCGGTATGCAAATGATGATTGTGTGCATGCTCACTCAAAAACTGCATTCCAGCTCATTGCTAGCTTCTTCTTGAAAACATATGAGAAAATGGGTCTTTCACTCATCATCTGGAAGATGATGGTCCTCTTCCAACTAGCCTCCAGAGCACACACCTCCCTTTGTCTTTTAAGATCAATGATGAGATCATGGAAAACGTGTACCATATTACATATTTTGAGACCTTCCTCTTGACTAAACCAAGAAAATAAATCCCTGCCTTCATGTGCCAGCTTAGCCTTCAGCAGACTGAGGAAAAGAGTAATTGACAATCAAAATCTCAAAACCCAAGGCATTATTCATTCAAAGCCAGTTCCACTGGGTGGAACTTCTCATGTGTACACCGAATACCAAACCCCCAAAACAACTATTCATTCAGACTGAGCCAAAGCAAGGGACTCCTAGGAGGACAATGGAAACGCTTTAGGGATATTCTCAAAATCTTCCAGAAGATATCAAGCATTCCTGATATGTGGGGGTCCCTGGCTTGTGACCACCCAAAATGGAGTCAGTTCATTCAAGATGGCACTGAACGTACTGGAAGACTCTGTTGGGGGCACACAAAGGTGAAATCAAGGCACTGGAGAAAGCACACAAACCTCCAAGCATCTCACCTGCCTTACCCTTCAAGGACCATTGCCCCTAAAGTGACAGAGACTGAAGACTGGATTTATAAGGCATTTCAGAAACACTGAACCAGAGAGGATCTTCAAAGACAAAGGATTCCCTAACAGAATGACTAGATCAGCCAGGTAAGGGCAGTAGATTTCTTTTCCTGAGGGACGTTAAAAACCCATCAGATTCACTAATGACAATCCAATAGTTTTATGACCATTAGTGATAAGGCTACCTTTGATTTCAGAGTTATTAAATAATTGAACTTAAATTTTCCCACTGCCTTAATGGGAGGCAGACTGTGTCTCTCGAGCTTTATTCCAGCCTTTGTCTAGATAATACAATAACATTACCACTATTCCATTGCCCCTCATTTTTACCTGATGCCCAGACACACTTACTTCCTGACAGAGACCTCACCAACTAATAACAGGAATCAAGGTTCATTTATTCTCTCCCCAGTTGAGGGCTAATGAGTCTTCCTACCTTTGTTCATAAACAAGGAACATATGAAGATCTGTACCAGAAGAAGTAGGCTGTACTATTCCCTGAACCTGCTCCCCATCAAGCACATATATTTGAGACGTCTACCCTGTATGATTGATCATCTGTGCAAGCCAAAGCCAATTTAGCTGATACTCCTCAACAATTCATAATGCTACTTGTTATCAGAAAGTGTCATTAACATGTATCCTTTTCTATATCGTTCACAAATATTGAGGGCAGCAGGTGGCTCAAACAAAACCTGCTAGATACTTTCTTAGAAAGAGCATTTTCCACTTACCGTGATTCTATCCTTTATGAAGCCAAATTTCAATCAATGTAGCCAAAATGTCTAGTATTCCAACAGCTTTAACCATGAGCATCCAAAAGAGTTTTAAGCCTTTCATCACTTGCACTATTAAGGCGATATGATAGTTATATTTTAGAGATCCTAGTTAGACCACAGACTGGACCTTTTCTCTTGGCAGCTGGTAAGGGGCTTCCACAGCATTACAGGCATACTCCTGCTACACTTTGTCCTTTCATCGTTGTTGATAGTGAGCAGAATAACAGATTGCACTATGTCAGCAATTGCGCCAGAAATGTGGTCACTGTTGATACTGAAGGGATTCTTCTTGCTGCTAAGTGCCTGTGCCAAGTTTACAACATGGAATGTTACATTATTTAATCTCTTGTCCCCACCAGGATGCTGTCCTGAACATACAGCTGGCGTGAAACTCCTAAGGAAAGGTAAAGTATCACTAGCGGAACGAGAGTAGCTCTGAGGAATTTCCCAGCCAGAAATCTGGCACAAAATGAACAGAAACTTAATTATTTGCAATTACATCAAGCATAATTTTCAGACTTAATCCTGTGCGTGACTGGCATTGTACTTGCACTTAATGAGAATACAGATGGTAACTGAATGGTCCAATTCACAGGGCCTCCTACTCATTAGCATCTCTACCAAGGTCCTCTTGAAGGCCACTGAAGGCCACTTCATTACTTCAATCACTTCATTTCAATTAGAATACCTTATAATAAAGACATTGGACTTGAAATTTCTCTTTGGATGTGTAGAAATGCTTGTGAGAGAGTTAACGTCTGCTCTACCAGATCCTAATACGAACAGTGCTGCAAAAAGCAACAGATGTCCTCATCCAAACTCCATCTGAGAGTCAATCCAAATTATCTTTGGATACCTGTCATTTTTTGATTAGTTGTAATAAAATAGTGTCCAGCTTTTCCACAAGTCAATATTGCACCACATCGGGAACAGGACGAATCATGACAATGCTTGTGTGAACACATTAGGAGGTAAACTCAAATCAGTTCAGTTAAGTGGGCTTTTCCTTTTAAGCAAATAGATTTTCTACTTAGCAATGAGTGGAATGGAGTACTTTCTTCTTTCCACTCCAATGTTAAATCTAACTTGGATGTGACTGATTACATACTTTCTACTCTCCCTGGATACTGTGCTTACTCAATGACTGAATAGCATTGCTTACTGGATCAGTGTGATGTAACCATTTCCCAAACCAGCCTTTCTGAATAACACTGTCCATTTCCAGAGTCAAGAAACGACTCTGTTTTCCTGGCAGACAGAAGTTTGCTCAATCTCTGACCAAGATAAGCAATTGTTTTACTTTATGTAACTCTGTTTAGAATAAAAATGAAGGATGCTGAAGACATTCTGTAAGTCATGCAGCATCTATTGTGGAGAGAGGAATAGTTTATGTTTCAGGTTGATTACGTTTTGCCAGCACTGGAAGATACTTAGGGTTTGAAAGCAGCTGAACACTGAACCTGATGCTAAGTACTGTGCAAGTGGCACCTAGATAACTATATGCAGGCTAGCAGACATTATTCCTGGAGAGATTCAAAGACACAGAGAAACAAACACTCGACAAGTAATATGGCTGACAGAGTATGGAATATCGTAATTTTCAAATTTAACACTTCACACCATCAGCTCCAAAAATGATGGCTAAACTAACTCCAGGCTTTTGAGGTACTGCTATAAAGACTGCTTACAGCAAAAGGAAAAGGAAGGACACACAGAATGATCCTACGCCAAGTGCTCACTCCACTTATGAAAGTGAGTCAACACATTGGCAGCTCCCTAAAATCCCTCAATCAGACAATTTGCTGAACAGAAGAGCCAAACAGCCAAGATCTACAAGCAGTAAGGAATCAACAAAATGAACAAAAACAGAGGCTTGCAAATTTTGGGGCAAATCACAAGAAAGCCAAGAAAGCTAAAGATTATAGGGAGAGGCTGAATAGCCTGGGACTATTTTCCCTGGAGCATTGGAGGCTGTGGAGTGACTTTATGGCGGTTTATAAAATCATGAGGGGCATAGATAGGATGAATAGCCAAGGTCTTTCTGCCAAGGTAAGGGAATCCAAAAACTAGCAAATGGGACTAGACTAATTTAGGATACCTGCTTGGCATGGATGAGTTGGACATTTTCTGTGCTGTATAACTCCACGACTCTATGACAAAACAGGAGTTTTTATTTTATCTTCAGGGATGGGTGCATAATTGCTATAAAGAAACTCCACACAGGGTTGGTCTATTGAGACTGCACAGTTGGACCATACACTGACGAGATGAAACTTAAGTACGGGACAGCCACTGAAGAACTTGAATTCCTTTGATCACTGCATATCTCAACAGCTCCAACATTGAACAAAACAAGGAGCTAACTAGCATTAACAAAGTGAACTAAACAAAGAACTTGCTTATAACGCATCTTATGATATATTTCACAACAATAAAGATTTGAATGAGCAATAAATCTTGTCAAGACAGTATGCAAGTAAATGTGGCTGCTGTTTTGTGAGATCTTGCAAGTGACAATAAGTTTCATGAGTACTTGATTTATTTTTTATGTTAGTTTTGGTTGAAAGATGGTTATTGCACAGGATACCTTGTAAGCCATAATCAAGTTTTCTCGCTTGGAAAATCCTTACTTTCATCAAATAAATTGATCATTAAGGTACCAAAACAAAGAGCTTATTTGAAAAGGACAGTACTGTCAATCAAAAGGTGCGAAGGACTGGACAGATAGAGAGAGCTGTAAATAGAAGCTATATCTTAGAGAATTCTAGACTTCATTAATGGAGGCATACTGTATAAGTGCAGGAAACTTATATGACATACCTAGTTAGACCTTAGCTGAAGTACTGTGTACAGTTCTGGCAGCCACGCTATGGGAAGGAAGAAAATGCACTGGAGAAGTACAGAAGAGATTTATGAGAATAGGGTTCCAAGGAGGTGATAATTCAGCCAAAAGGAAAGATTGCAGAGGCTGACGCTGTTACACAAGGAGATTTGATAAAAGTTTTCAAAATCATGAGGGGACTGGAGAGAGTGTATAGGGAGAAACTGTTTTCATTCATAAACAGATCAAGAACCAGCAGGCACAAGTTTAAAGTATTTTGCATAAGAAGCAAAATGTGAACTGAGAAAATCTGTGTCACACAGTGAGTAGTTAGGGTCTCAAATGGTGGAGGTAAGCTCAATTGAGACATCTAAGAGGGTATTAGATTATTATTTAAATAGAAACAATGTGCAGAGTTGCAGGGAAAAGGCAGGAGATTGGCACTCAGTTAAAATGCTGGTGTTTTCAAGAGCAGATATTCTACGTTGAACAGACTCATCCTGCACTATAACAATTCTGTGATTCTGTGGTTGCAGTATTAATTACCATGTATTCTTTCTACCTCACTTTCATCCCCATTTGATTGCTTCAGGTTAAGGAGATGAGGCAGACGTAGCAAATCAAAAGAAGTGACTCCTAATGTGCAACACCAGGATTCTATACCTCAGGAATGGGCTAAACATCAGGACTTAACTGGTGTTTGACAATGACACGCAGTCCTGCTCCAAGGTTAGGAAGAATTACAAACAGCCCATTGTACTTGAGGCTTGAAATAGTTCAATGGCTTGTTCTGAGCTGCTACTATTTAGTATTAGTGAGACATGCAACCAGATGGTTGAGTCTTGAACACTGAAAGACTGTAGGCAGAACCACATTTGCTGTACAGTTCAACGGAATATCTATCCCAGCTATGGCTATTAACAGAACCACAGCAGCCAAGAACAAGCCATTCAGAAAGCACTTTGTATGGCCAACAGACTGATTGCTAGTATTTATTAACACTGCTGCAGACGCTCTCCATATATTTTTTGTCGAGTCATGCAACATTTTTAAGGCCAGCAATCAATTTCTTTCAAAATTAAAATGGAGTTGGACACAACAATGAAATCCCACCATATCCCTATTGCTCATTTCCAGGCATTCACCAGTACACAAGTAATAAATCAACATAACAGTTAATGAACTATTGACTAGCTTGAACAAATTGCTGATAAATTGTGAGAAACAACTGATAAGTTTATTACCATGAGCCGAATGTTCTTTAAAGCAGAGTTCAGTCCATAGTTTATTACTTTTAAATAGCTGAATAATCCCTGCAAGCTCAATTTCAATTTTACTTCAACTCTATTCAGCTGGTTCAACTTTCTATTACAGTAAACATCATGACTAAGTTCAGCAGTGAGGCAGTTTCTTTGCTCACAAAGAGCGGAATTCTCCATTAAGGATTTTAAATGTAGTACTAGGTGTGTTTGGGATCATCACTTCCACTTGGGCCCAGATGCATCTTCTCACACAGCCATGATTTAGAACAGAGAAGCAAGCTTGAGGGGCTGAGTGGCTGACATCTGCTTTTATGTTCCCACCACTTCCCATTTATCATTCAGCTGTGGCTCAGTTGGTATCACTCTTATCTCTGGCTTAGAAGGTTATAGCTTCAAGTCCCACTTCAAGAACTTCAGCAGAAAAGTCTAAGCCAACACTCCAGTACAGTACTGGGGACTATCAGAGGTGCTATCACTTAGATGAAGTCAGAAGTCACATGATACAAGGTGATAGCCCAACAAGTTTATTTGAAATGACAAGCTTTTGGAGCGCTGCTCCTGCATCAGGTAAAGTAGATGGGAACGAACAGGTGCAGAATGAGGTGTTAAATAGAGATTCTGTCTTCTTAGGGAAACACAGACATTGCCAGAGAACTATTTGAAAGGGAGAAGGGGAGTTAGTTTTGGTGTCTTGGTTAATATTTATCCTGTGATCAACTCAACAAAAACAGAAAATCTGCTCATCAAAACATTGCTGTTTGTGGGACATTTCTGTGCACAAATTGTTGAACATATTTCCTTTGTTACAACAGTGACTATAGTTCAAAATCTATGCTGCTTTGTGGTGAGATATTGAAAGACAGTTGCCCATCCTCTGTACCTCATTCTCCTGTCTCTCTATGCTTTCCTATCTTGGATTTGTCTCAATGCTTGTCTGTCATCTAGTACTAGGTGAAGGGAAATTGCCTCCAACTGAATTTTGGAATGACAGATCCCATCAAGTTCTCTGGCCCTCAACAGAAGCTCTGTTTCCTTGGGATCAATTTCATCTCTCACACTGGCAGTTAAAGGAGGCAGGTTATTTGCAATTTAATTGCATTCAAAGAAAGGTGAGTTTCTGATCACCTTCACAATATACCCCATTCCTCCTTGCCTCAGCACATTTTGTATTTTATGACTTATTTTATGTTTTGGTGATTTATAATGGTATTTGTTCAGGTTATGATTTAGTATTTAAGTTTGAAATAATTCTGTACCTTTAAAACTATTTTCTCTAAGTTATCCAACCCGGTGTTTTATTTGACCCATCTCTGATATTAAAACTTGCAAGTAGTTTTATTTCTCCAGCTGTGTTCTCCTAATGTAATCAAGATTTCTACTGCAGTCAAATAGAGGCTTCCTACTTTTTTATAATGGAATTTTTTTCTACCTTTCATTGCCTAATATTTTGCCATAACTTCCTCAAAAAATCCTTGGGCCAATGGTCTTAATAACTTCTTCCCACCAGAACTGTAATTTAAGTTATGCATCTGCTGCTGTTACCGTGGTCATGAAAGTCTTGTACTATCTTCTTCTGTTACAGTTTGCTTTAATTCTTAAATTGTTAGTTTCATTGTTTTAATTTTGCTTTGTGATGTACTAGTATTGTGACATTGATATAATGTACATCCATGGCCCTTGATTTCCCTATTATAGTCATGCCCCATGGTGTTCATTCATTATGGTGTCAATGCTTGCTGTGGATGTAGTACTCCATTCTCTATATCAAGCCATCTCAGTTTATTTTTTGCACATTAACTTAAAGTTCTTCCCCTTACCTAACAGGGATTTTTAACTTTACTCCTGGTGCTCTGATATTTTGCTTCCTAGCCAAACCATTATCCAGGAATTTATTTCATTCTTTATTATTTCATGTAATATGGCCATTGCTGGCAAGATCATGCTGTCCATCCCTGATTACCCTTCAACTGAGTGGCTTGCCAGGTCATTTCAGAAGGCACATTGCTATGGGTCTGAAGTTTCATGTAGGGCAGACCAAATCAGAATGGCAAATTTTCTTCCTAAAGAGACATGTGTGAATTTATTTTATTTTACAAGTGAAACTTCCTGATAGAATCAGTAGCTACAGGTGGGACTAGACTTTAAAGTCCTTCCAGCTGTCATTGCTCTTTCTACACCTCTTACCAGGCCTGAAGTAAAGGCACATGTGACTGCTGACTGTATGTATGAGATTTTTTTTAACAGTGGCAAGGTACTTAAGCCGTAAACTCAATTAGACTCCCAGAAATTTCTTCCCCTGGGTCCAGTGGAGTATTTCACCATTCATAGTATCAAAGAATCCTAACAGTGTAGAAGCAGGCCATTCTACACATCCAGTCCACACCAACCCTCCGAAGAGCATCCCACCCAGACCCACCCACCTGTCCTATCCTATCCCTGTAACCCTGCATTTCCAATGGCTAATCCACCCACCATACACATTCCTGGACACTATGGGCAATTTAGTATGGCCAATCCACCTAGCTTGCACATCTTTGGATTGTGGGAGGAAATCCATGCAAACGTGGGGAGAATGTGCAAACTCTGCTGCCTGAGGGTGGAATTGAACCCAGGTCCCTGGTGCTGTGAGATAGCAATGCTAACCACTGAACCACCATGCTGATGCCCATGTAGTGCTTGTAGATTGAAGGAAACTGCATCAATTGCTTTCGTTTTATTGAGTCTAGGAGCATATTTGGTTTACAGAAGTAGAAGATCAAGCACCATTGAGTTTTGAAAGAAGATGGGAAAGGAGAAGTCTGGTGAGGTGTAAATTATTGCATAATAGTAATTAAGGACAAATTACTTAATTCATTAGGCATTATTTCTAAGGCTATGAGGAAACCTGTAGTTCTAGGTCTGCACTCCATACAATTCTACAATTGTTCTGCCCCATTCACTCCCAAATATGTATGACATCACTATATTGGGTGTTGTTTAGTGCAGTCTCTGACATTAACTCTTTCAGAACCATTACCTTATACAACAGTCTGAGGACAATTGGGAATAAGTGGGAATAAATTGTGCGGCATGGTGGCATAGTAGTTAGCACTGCTGCTTCACAGCACCAGGGACCCATATTCAATTCCAACCTTGGGTGACTATTGCACAGACTTTGCATGTTCTCCCTATGTCTGCGTGGGTTTCCACTGGGTACTTTGGCTTCGTCTCACAGTCCAAAAGATGCCATGCTAAATTGTCCCACAGAGTCCCAGGATGTGCATGCTCAGAGGATTAGCCACGGTAAATGAGGGATTATGGAGATAGGGTGGAATGCTCTTCAGAGGGTTTGTACAGACTCAATGGGCTGAATGGCCTCTGTCTCTACTGTAAGAATTCTACAATTCTATGAAATGGAGTGATATTTGTGACAATGAATGCCTCAGGCCAGTTCTTTTGCATTTCCAATCTCTTGTGCCGAGTCTTTTATTCCCAGCTGGTAATATAAAAATAGCTAAAGGCAACTGTTGATACATCTTATAAAAGAAGGTCATTTTCATTACTCTCCTGATAGATAAAGTAGACGAAAACACATCTTTTCAGTGCAAACATTCTCAGAGATTAACAACACTGCCAACATTTGCTGACATATTCATTCTCAAAGAGACATCTGTCAGAACCTCTGCCACCCTACCTTTAATCTTACATTACACAATGTACAATAGAAAACATAATACAAGTCTGCTGTATGCTGAGAATGGCCAATTCTTACCACGGCCACCACCATCCTCCCCCTGCACTTGTCATGTGAAGTGACAGCAGCAAGGTCTCCCAGGTCCAATACAGGATGCATTTTATGCAATATACCACTCACTCAATTCTTCTAATGATTCCTCAGTTCACCCAACCCACATTCCTCCTCAAGATGAGAAAAAAAGCTTGGCTCCTTCACGATTCAGCAATGTTATTCCAATGTGTAGCTGATATATATAAAAAAAGGTCTTTTGACTCATTTTGAGCTATTAACTGATGTCAGGCTAGGAAAAGACTAAGGGTTTCATAATGTACTCCATTCAACTAGGTTAGGGAGGGGAAAATTTGTTTCTGCTCGTGTCCACCATTTAGTCTGCATGTGTATAGATGTAAGATGAGTTCAGGGAAGCAGACCCCAACAAGGCAATATCATTGGCTACAGGGGACAGGAGAGAAAAGGGTGCACTGAAACAAATATCCTAGTGCATTAATCTTAGATTTTTCTCCATCAGAGCTGGTCCATTCATCAAGAATTTTGGAGGATAGATTGGGAGAGCACTGGTAAAGAAAGCAACCATTCTGTCTTCAATTCACTTGTAAAAGTTTGCAATTAAAGTTTTAGCTGCGCTTGCGCACAAATTGTACACTGTTCCAAGACACCTTCATATACAATCAATAATGTTTCTTATCACTGTGCCTACAGAATGGCTTCTTGATGCACTGAACCTTTTACTTCTTGTAGTTCCCTTCTCTATGGCCACAGGTTGTAAGTTTGGAGCCAGTCCTTTACAGCAGCAGCGTTTGCATCATATGGTGGCCTTTGTCTCAGGAAGGGTGAAGTACTAGAGGGACCAATTTCTGATGTGTGTCCTGTTTGGTATTCAGGTCTGGCACTGGTTGTTTGCTCCTTACGCAGCCATCAGAGGGATGTGGAGCCAAGGAACAAAGGTGTCACTCTCCTGAAGAAGTATCATTATTCATGCCCTCACTTGTCGGGCCCCTGATACTCAGCACTGATCTGTTTGGCCAACCACCAGTGAGATAGTAGGTGACAAATGTTTACATTCATGACTTTGATGACTTAAGAAACCATTGTATCAAATCTAGCATCCAAAGCATCAATGTACAACTGCATTCTGGAAGCAGTGCCCTGAGGATGCAGGTGAGGACAATTCAGTACTTTTGAATGATCGTGCTCAAATTGTTCGTCGACACTCATCATCCAGAGGATGCCATATCCTTAGCCCTGCACTCATCTCTGGAACATCTGGACAACAAGGACACCTATGTCAGACTCCTGCTCATGGACTACAGCTCCACCTTCTCCACCATTATCCCCTCCAGACTGATCTCAAAACAGTGTGACCTTGGTCTAGGCTCCGCCGTCTGCAACTGGATCCTCAGCTTTCTGACCCATAGACTGCAATCAGTGAGGATAGGTAACTGCACCCCCTCCACAATAACACTCAACACTAGAGCCCCCCAAGGATGTGTCTTCAGCCCCCTACTGTACTCCCTGTACACCCACGACTGTGTTGCCAAATTCCGAATGAATGCTGTCTACAAGCTCACTGATGACACCACCATAGTGGGACGGATATCTAACAACGACAAGTCAAAATACAGAAGGGAAATAGAGGGCTTGGTGATGTGGTGCAATGAAAACAATCTCTGTCAACATCGGCAAAACTAAAGAACTGATCATCGACTATAGAAGGAAAGGAGAAGAACATGCCCCCATTTACATCAACGGAACTGAGGTTAACAGAGTGGAGAGCATCACGTTCCTCAGAGTGACAATAACCGACAACGTGTCCTGGACCTCTTACGGTCAAGAAGGCATAACAACGTCTCTTCTTCCTCAGCCGGCTCTGGAAATCTTGTCCATAAGGTCCCTCACCAACTTCTACAGATACACCATCGAAAGCATACTGTCTGGGTGCATAACGGTTTGGTAAGGACCATATGGAGCCACAAAAGGTGGTGTGCACAACCCACACCATTACAGAAGCCAACCTTCCATCCATGGACTCCATTCACATGGCTCACTGCCACGGAAAGGCAGCCAACATCATCAAAGACCTATTGCCCCCGGTAAAGATCTCCTACAACCTCCTCCATCAGGCAGAAGATACAGAAGCCTGAACACATGCATGAGCAGGTTCAGGAACAGCTTCTTTCTGGCTGTTATCAGACTGTTGAATGGACTCTAGCCTCAAATAATGTAACCTGCAATGTAACCTGTATGTTTATAAGTCTTTTTAATCTGTACATCCCTTTTTTGCAGTCTTCTGCCCGCACCGCTCGTAAACAAAGCTTCTCATGCGACAATAAAATCAACCATGATCAAGATGAGGACCAGGTTCATTCGGATAAAAACTCTCTGCCTCAGGGCAGAAATACAAGGGAAAATAATCAAAAGTGGAGCCACTTCCACAGTTGCCTGGTTAACACTTTGAATGGTATCATTAGTGTATGCCTTTAGGAATAGTCACCAAACAATAATGTACATTTTTGAACGACAATGGAAAGCTTGGCTGAACAACCATTGTTTTGGTCAAGTCGGACTTTCTGTCAGATAGAGTTCGGGAGGAGAGGAAGGACTGGGGGCCTTCAGTATCCCATTTTCTTTCTGTCTATTAATCATGGATCCATGAATACCACACTAGCACTCACTGTAAATCCCACTCCACAGTAAAAGCACCATGAGGTTTGTCAGCAGAAAACTCTGCAATGACTCAAGTAATTTTATCTTTGCTTGCTTGTACTTGACATGAAGGCATATGCTTAGTGCAGTGCTGGCAGCTCTAGTTCCCTTTCATCTGATGTAGGTGGGAAATGTCATCATTCTCTAAGCCAGGAGCACAAGGAGACAACATTCCTTTGCATTGACCGTGATGACTATAAAGCACACTTATAATATCTGATAATATGCTGATTTCTGACAGAAGGTCAGGAAGCTCATTTTCCGTCTCTTTATTTAGCTGTAAGAGATGCCAGAATGAAACTAAATTTCCAGTTTTGTAATGATATCATTTGAATGAGAATTTTGAGACATTAGCACCAGTAAATTTTATATAAAGACTGTAGTCAGGCAACCAATAACATGTGCCATTAATTCTCTTTCTCTTCCATAGGTGCTACCAGACCTGAAAGGCATATCCAGCATTTTCTTTTTTGTTTAATTGCAGTCACATTCAAACTGAAACCAATCATTCTGAAAGATATAGTCTGTAAGCCAACATTGGTGGCTGTGTGTAAAGTTATTTTCAACCAGAATAAATGTTTGTTTTTCTTTGAGAAAACCTGATAACTATAAAAATGGAGCTGATTCAAACAAGTCAGGGTTGGTGGCACATATATTAAAAAAACATGTTTATTAACTGCATTGTCAAATCCCTAGGCATTTTCCTTTTAATATCTCGTCTTTCAGTTTGACTTGACAATGCTTCAGTAGTTATGCTAAACAGGCTCATATATTCAGCAGGTATAATCAACAGGAACAAATTTTAAACTGTATTTTTTGACTATACATAAATATGACACATTATCTCCAACAGAGTCTGAGAAATAACCACTGGCAAACAAATTATAAAGGCTAACATGTGTCTTACATGTAGAATAGAATGAAAACCCAGGAGTGCAGAACTGCAATGAAAGAAAGTCATAAACTGCCATGAGAAAAATCCAATGTTCAATAACTATCCATCTGAATCCCGGAATCCTATTAATATCCTATTACCAGAATCCTATCCTATCCTCTTGATCTACGTTTCCTTGATCAAGCTTTTGCTTATCTGCCTCAGCGGCCCCTTCTTTGTCACTGTGTTGAATTTTGTTTTTAATACACCAGTGAAACATCAAGGTACATTTTAATACAGGAAACGTTTCTCAATAAGTATAAGTCATTGTTGTTAAAATGGAACCCAAGGTGTTTCCATTATATATTTTTAAATAAGAGCTGTGGTATTCACAACAGTGAAATCATTCAATCGTTTCTCTCAGGAAGTTGGTACTGACCTAGGGCAAAGATGTCGGAGCTGGAAAATGAAACATATTGGGGCAGTAACTGCATTAGGTAATGAAAGTGAAAACCTGAACTGAAATCTGGGATTTAGGAGCTATTTATTTTATAAATCGACATCACTATTAAGCCTGATATGTTCTGCCCTCACAATAGACCATAGATATAAAGATGGGCTTTTTGCCTTTAGCAAAGTCTTCATATTTGATGTGGTGAAACTTACATTAGCTACCATAAGAAGTAGATATAGGTAATATAGTACTGAAAGATTCAATAGACATTTATTAAGTTCCTGGGCCATATTACAATATATATATTGCAATATGGGCGATATCGTGTCTGGGCAATTTTCTTACAAATATTATGTGCTTCCCTTAGTATGTTGTGTTGCAAGTAGTCACAGAACGACAGGGCTGAATTGTACATTTTATGGCTAATTTAAGTTACATCAAGTTTTTGGAAGAGCTTTTAGCTGAGGCCTAACAAGATCTCTCACCACATCTTACCAAACTCCTCACTAACTACGTACCCTGTCCCTCACATCTGAGTCCAGCCCCGTCTTGACAAACATTCCTGGAACTATCCAACAAATGTTGGAAATCCAGCATTGCTGCTCAGTGGCAATGTAACAGCACAGAGCCCACAAAGCCATGCTGCTCTCAGCACATAACTTGCATGGCTGACAGTCCCTTGTACTTACAACTCTATTTTCACACCTTAGTCACTGTTTAACCACCAGTCGTCATGATTTACCTGTCCTCAGTTACATCTCATTCAAAGACCCTGACTGCTACTCTGTTCCCAGCTCACACCGTAGACTAGCATCTTGTCATTGGCTGGTAGTGGAACACAGAGGCTTGCAATTGGACAATTCTAAAGATGTGTTTTAATTTGCAGCCAGCAAAAATGAACACAAACAAAATGAATAAAGCTACAGTTCACCTCCATAATGTAAGACAAATCCTGGCATGCTGACCAATAGCCATTACACAGGCAATGATGATCTGCTGCACCCAACTCTCAGCAAGTGGATCTGGGTGGAAATAGATCCTGTCTGACTTTTAGTACCTGGCGCAGCTGAACATTGGGGTGTGCAAAGAGGTATGCCTCCTGCCCAATGTCCTCATCCTCCTCCTTGGAAGGCTGCTCTCAATCTGTTGTTCCTCAGCATTTATCACATCGCCTAGCACCCAGCTGTTTGCTCCAAATGTGCAGAGCACAGCGTACCAGGACAATGGACTACACTGGAGGGTGCCACCAGCAGAACAGCACCTACAACAGCCCCATTGTCTGCTCCATTACACATTTACTACCCTCAGAGAAACAAACATTCTCCTCATCTCTGTTTTAAATGCTCTGAGGTACTCTCTGGTCCTAGACTCTCCACAAGGGGAAATAATATCTCCTCGTCTATCCTGTGGAGCCTCCCGAAAATCTTGCATGTTTTCATCAGGGATCCTCTCATTCTTCTAAACTTCAATGAGTACAACCCAACCTACTCAAGCTCTCCTTATAAGAAAATCTCTTCATCCAGGATCAATCTGGCGTACCTTCTCTGGACTGTCTCCAATCCAGCATATCTTTCTTTAGATAAGGTGACTAGAACAGTTCACAGTATTCCAACTGTGGTCTGACTAGTGCCTCGTATAGCTTAGCAAGACTTCTTTGGAGAAATCACATTTGTGGCCTGTGCTGCAATATCTGGCGAAAATGTGATCAACAGACTCTTGGGTCGTTTTGTCTGCGTGACACGATTTGAAGTCTATTACTTCATAGAGATTAATTCATACCTTGTACTGATCTACAAGTACACGCCAGAGCTTTCTGTGGATCTTTTATCATCATTTTTAGAAAGAATGGATGCAGTTACTGTGTGACGCATTTCCTTGCCAAGAGCAAGAAGAATTTTCAGAGATTGCTTCTCTGTATCAGTTAATGCTGATTCTGTGGAGTAAAGTTGTATATCTTAGTAAATAGCTGCAATTCAATAAAGATGCCACTCACTGTCGAATCCATAATTAAATGCTTGCCTTCCATTTCTTGTTGAAGGACATTTTTTATAAGGTGTGTTCATTTCTTTACTTGGTTTGCTGTTCTGTTCTTTTACTTTTCTTCCTATTTAATTTTTCAGTGTTATACCCCCTTAATCAATGTTGATGACTTTGGGACAATGTCTTTGAGAAATAAGCCCTTATGGGAGCAATTTTCAGCCACCAGAGGAAGTCTGTACCAAACAAGGAGTGAAAATATCATAAAGGCTGAACTGAAGAGACAAAAGGATGGAACCAACCGACAGCTACACAAGGGTAAGTTCTTTCAGCTCAGAAAGTCACTTTTTAAATACGTAAAACATCGTATGTATGAACAGGACGGTTCTGTGTTAAAACTGAAATTATCCTTTGGCCGCTAATTTGAGTTATAATCCTTAAGATCCCTTTTTCACTGCTGTGTCTCAATTTTACATTGGGAAGTAGACTGATACTCTGCTGTTTCTTTACAAAAGTGATATAAGGCTTATCGCTTAAGAGGACATGAACTTGAAAGAGCAAATAAACAAGGTACAGGGCATTTGCCTTTGTAGTGTGCACTCGTATAAATTTGTTACTATTAGTCTTCCAAACGCTTTGAAGTCTAAGCTGTTGTCTAGCTGATCTTTAGGGAGGTTTCCAAGAATCTGCAATGGGGATCTTGGAGAATTTTACAGATAAGTGGGCCAAATGGCCTGCTTCCGTACTGTAGGGATTCTATGATTCTATCTTCACCGACATTACACCAGAATATGGGGAGGACCTCTATATAAATTCTACCCTAGGATTCTTTATTCAAGCCAACAACAGGCACCATATCCAGTGCATCATATGCCAACATGAACCCTGACAAAGATAAATGTTTAGTTAATGTTTAGATCTACACACAGGTTGACATCTTATAAACAAATTAGGAGCAGAAATAGGTTCTTCAGTCCTTCAAGCCTGCTCCATCTTCAACAAGATGATGGCTGGTCGGTTTTTGTTTCAAACTCCACATTCTTATCTATCTCCAAATACCTTTGGTTCGTTTGCCTAACAAGAATCCATCTCTCCTTACCTCAAAACACCTCTGTTGCCTTCTGAGGCAGAGGGTTCCAAAGTCACACCAATCTCAGAAAAAAAAGTTCCCCTCAGCTCCGTCCTTAAAGGAGTGACTGCTGATTTTGGAACAGTGTCCACTAGTCCTGGACTCACTCACATCAGGAAACACCCTTTCCAAGATTCTTGTCGAATTCATTCAGGATCTTATTTACACCAATTAAAGTCACCTTCTCTTTTCTAAACTCTAGTGCAAACAAGCTCAGCCTGTCCAATCTTTCCTCATTAGACAACCAGCTTATTTCAGGATCAATCTAGCATGTGTCCTCTGACCTATCTCCAAACATATGCCCTTACATATGGCAAACAAAACTATACACAGTATTCATGGTGTGCCATGCCCTGTGTAACTGAAGCATTCGGACCCGAAACGTTAACTCTGTTTTCTCCTTCACAGATGCTGCCAAACCTGCTCTGTTTTCTCCTTCACAGATGCTGCCAAACCTGCTGAGCTTTTCCAGAAACATTGTTTATGTTCATAACTTCCATATTTTTAGTTTCAAATTCTCTCATAAGATAGGATAGCATCATATTAGCTTTCTTGGTTACATGCTGTACCTGCATCCAAGCAATGTCATCTTCACAACACACCTCCCCTTCTTTCTTTGTGTCATCTGTAAATGTAGCCACCATGCCCTTCAATCCCCTTATCTAAATCATTGATATAAATTGTAAAAAAATTGAGGGCCCAGCACAAACACCTGTAGGACTCCGCTCGTCACATGTTGACAATCTGGGAAAGACCCATTTATGCACACTCTCTTGAAATTAAAATTCCTTGTCTTACATGGAGCTGAGATGAGTCATTGTCTAGTTTAGTTTCCTCTACAGTAATTATTGTCTTTTAGTAATTTTCACAGAAAATCATAGAGTCCAAGTGTGCGACAATGACATAAAAAAGTGCTACAGAAAATCATTTGCCTTACCAATTATATCAACAGTGAATGCTTGATGAGTATGACACACTGCTAGTTTAAGAGTGATAAATCATAGAAAAATAGAAAATAAGAGCTGAGGAAGGCTATTCAGCCCTTCAAGCCTGCTCAACTATTCATCGTGATCATGGCCAATCACCCAACTCTAAAGCCTGTTGCTGCTTTTCCCCAAACCTTTTCATCCCTTTAGTCCCAAGTACAAAATCCAACTCCTTGAAATGACACAGTGTTTTGGCCTTAACTGCTTCCTGTGGTAACAAGATCCTTGGTTGTTGGATTTTGAGTGCAGCATTGACCGTACAGCACTTGCATTTGCTCACAAATTTACTGTAGGCTTTTGCAATGGAATTTGTGGTTTAAGATCAGCTCTCTTTATAGGGGATGTGGGACCTGTGTGAACAGAGAAGTAATCCTTAATCAATCAGAATGAAGAATCATTATTCAGACACATGAAGTTCAAAGCAGAAAGGGTACTTAACTCTAACAAAAGCAAAATAGAGAAGGAAAGAAATATGACCTTTAGAGTAAGATATAAATGAGACAGAAAGTAAAAATAAAATTTAGGCCTCAACAATAATTAAAATCCGAAGAAACAGAATTTGGATTATACAGATTAACTTTTAGCAATAGAGGTTTGCTTCTGGCAATAACAAAAACATATCACATCACTAAAACTTTACACACTTGAGTGGGTAAGCAACATTTTCTAGTCTGTTTAATGTGTAGTCTATTTAAATTTCACGTCCTTCTGTATGTTTCAATAATAAGTCTCTGAGCAAGATACTGGTGTGGTGCAGCTTTTGGAATAGCCTGGCTGCTCAGTTAACAACTTCTCATTTTCTGTTTTTAACTGAACATGTTCAGATACCTGAAGTTTTTAAATTTGATACAGTCCTAAATAAAAGAAGAATGCGGATTAGGTCATCATTATTTCTACAACAACATACAGACCATTGTGTTATAACATGCTTTAACCATTATGACACAATTAGCACAACACCACATCCTCATCAACATGTGGCAGTACTGATACACTTCTAATATCCCACTGTTAATACTGGGTTACACTCAGTTAAATGATTGTGATGGTGTGACCTGGGTTTGACCTGCTGTCCTGACGCTGACTGCTGACTGGTACACATTCTGTGAATGAATCAATTGGTCTGTGGAAATACAAGGACTTAGTGACTAAACAATTGTGTATATGATAGGAAACTTTTACTTTTCCATATTCTCCATTGGAAATTGTTGTAAATTTAACGTTAGTTAATATGAGGGCTCTTAATGCTGTGAAATGGAGCATCTCCTACATTCAGGACCCAATGTCAGTTTCAAGATCAGCTATAGGAAGACTGAATATCTTCTGGGATAGGGATCCCTCAGTTCTAATATCAAATATTCCCATGAGAAGTATAGAGAGTTCTCAAATGAGGACTACATTCTCCAAAATCAAGAAGAAAACAATAATTAGCAAAGATGAGGATACTGGGAGTAGGTGAAGAAACTTTCTGAAGTTTATTGAAATTTACATGCCTGGTTGGAAAAGGAAAGTTGAAGCAGGATTTTTCCTTCTTTGAAAAAGAGCATTTTCAATTTTCTTTGTCAATTTTGCATGGTTCCAATAAAAAGGCTATCAAGCAGCAATACCAGAAGAATGTGGATTTTTCAGCTGAGGCAGTGGGGAGAAAGAGGCAGAAAATCTTTTACCACAATAAAACAACGCTGTAGCTTCCAAAATACCTTAGACAATTTGAAGACACATTCAATACATGCTTCTCAAGATCAGGCCAATGGTGCGTTCTTGTTCCATACTGTAATTGGTTTTAGGAATCTTCTTCAGAGTGGAGTTCTTCCTCTGTTCTCACACCAGTTTTCATGAGCACCAAATTCGCTTGCTACAGCAGTTAGGGTTAGCATGAACCAGTTTCACATATCATTTATTTTGCTCGAGGACCTGATTCTGTTCACCACACAGAATTCTATGCACAGTCCGCTCTGAGCATGTCTTAAATTCCTACTCCACTTTGCAGCTTAGAACACCTGTTTGATTTTATGCATGCAGTACAATATATATAAAACATGTATTTCTGGGGTGAAAATTTGAGGCCTCCTACCAATTTGAGGATAGCATTTTGTAGCTTGGAACATCATCTTTCAAGCTTGGCTTCAAATTCCTGGACTCTTCTAGGCATCAAGAAGACATTCCTGCTCTGGATTAAACCAGAAGACCCAACTTCTACCAAAAGACCCAGTCTGTTGCCTTCTCCCCCATCATTGGAATGATTAAGACTTCAATCTTCTGCTGAGCCTGTGTCTGTTTTCTGGTTCCACTATTCTTCTGTTTCAGTCTGTTCTTGGCCACAGGTTATTTAATGCACAGGTAAGGTCATGCACAGACCATAACAATGTGAGTAGTATAGCCTGACCTCTTACTACCAGAATATTGCCATTGGACTAAGACCCATCCTACTGAGACTATATGGTTGCCATTTGCAACAACCTATCCCATGTTTGTAACAAAATTACACACAGTCATCTTCCACTTATCACAATGACAACCCAGCCATCACAGACCTGGGCACTGCACTGCAGTTGTAGCTTGGGAACTTAGGAACATTGGCATCAACATTGGCACATTGTGTGAGATGTGTTGAGAGAGTATACAAAACCAAAGGGGAGATGTTGGAGGGAGCACAGAAACCTCCAAACATCAATATTTCTGCATGCCTTCAAATAAAGGACAGAGTCTACAGATGGACTTTGTCAGTCTTCTCAAAATCCAGTGAAGCAGAGAGGATGGAAGTCATCCTCAATCCCAAGGGGCTTCTAAGAGGGTCAGAATTATTTGGGCTGTGGAAGCTTCTGTTTCTCCAGATGAATGTTTAGGAATTCCCATAATTTCCCACAGTCAGTGACTGTTACCCTTTTAGTTAGCCAATTCTAGAGTCACAGCTACATCAAACAGTGGTAGACACCAAGTGGAAACGTTGTGATAATCACACTGCTGAGGGGAATCAGATTCCAAAATAAACAAATCATAAAGCGAATACCGACAGACTCTCTCAAGCATTGGCACGGCTCCCAAACTTCAACAATGTAAACTATCACAGCTCCAACTCTGTTTCAATTAAGGGAGCGGTCTTCACTAAACTTGTTTGTCAAACATATTGGGCTGAATTTTTTTTCCCAGCCATTGAGTGATGTGGGTATTAACGAGAAAGTTTTAAGAATCATGTGAGATCACCAGCAATAAGATTCCCAACGACAAAAACAAAATGTCCTATTTTTTGATCAAATGCTGACTGGCAAGACGAACTTCTCACCAGTGAATGGCAAGAGACCTTTTTGCATGTATCAACATGTATTTAGCACCTCATTATTTTCAGCTCATCTCATTATCTGCAGCTTCCCATTCTCCCACCCACTGCATTAGAAACT
This sequence comes from Ginglymostoma cirratum, assembly GCA_024137785.1. Classification (NCBI taxonomy): domain Eukaryota; kingdom Metazoa; phylum Chordata; class Chondrichthyes; order Orectolobiformes; family Ginglymostomatidae; genus Ginglymostoma; species Ginglymostoma cirratum. The sequence continues at coordinate 40,085,779 of JAHRHZ010000021.1, forward strand.
AGACGATGACAATTCCCAGCATGAAAGAGTGAGTGGTAACCAGGTGACTCCAGCTTATTACTCCTCCAGATATTTGTTGTGAAAACCAAGGCACTAACATTTCACAGCACACTCCATGGGTGTTAGCTGCCACGTACATCCCCTGTCCACCAGCACCTCCACATCCACATCAGTAAAGTGAGGTGCCAATTCCCCTTTACTTGACATGTCTGGGCCAATTGGTAATAATCACAGAAATCAGCTACAGACTGACAGAGCTTGACTGGATGCACAGTTGGGCTTCAAAGATGGCACTGATGGCAGGAATCCTGAGAGGTCCTGGCAGTGTCCAGTACCCTGTCTGCAGTAGGTGAGACAATACGACAAGTCGGTTGCCATAGGTAATGATGCACAGGTAATGAGACTAGTTTGGGAAGATAGCACAAGAAAACTCACTTGGGCACCAGGCATAACTAAAACTGAGGTGTCAACCAAGTGACGCTGTAATGCAGAATTACTTGCATGCCAAACAACATGAGCAATGTAGACAGGGCTAAGAGTATGAAATTCAGGCAGCTTCAATCAGAGTTTATGAGCTGGAGACTGAACTACAGACACTGTGATGCATCACCATATGGAAGTCACATGTCTTAGTGTTCCGATTTGATCAGTGGCCAGAACAGAAAAGTCTGACTGTGAGTGAGGCAGGTTAGGTGACCCAGAGGATAGGGATGCAGGAGCGTCAGCCTCTGCAACTGTCCAAAAGATCTCAGGCACTCTCGTTCTATTTAATTGAAACAGTGGCTGCAGGCTGGATAAACAAACTGACAATGGTACCATGGTATAGAAAGCCTGTCATCTATATGCTCCCTAATAGTCATGGGGCAAAATATGCAAAAAGAAATATTGGGTGCTTGTGATAAAGAGACAAGAATAATCGTGGGTGAGGTTACACTCTACATATAAATTGGAACAGTCAGATTGGCAGTAATGGTCTGGGTGAGGAATTCATAGGATGCTTTTGAGATAGTTTCTTAGAGCAGCACATTGCAGAAACAGGACAGCATGTTATATTAGACTTGATGTTGTGCAATGTGGCAGGATTAAATAATCTCAGAGTTATGGCAGCCCTTAGTAGCAGCAACCACAGTATGATTGAATTGTGCATCAAGTTTGAAAGGGAGAAGACTGGGTTTAAAACTAATATTTTAAACATAAATAATGAATTCTATGGGCATAAAAGCTGAGTGAATTGGCACACATGGCTAGAGCTATATCAATAGATAATTTTCAAGGGGACGATTCAGAATACTCCGAATAAGTATAATTCTTCGATAAATAAAATTTCTAAATGGAGGACTCAGTGTCTGTGGTTAATTAAATGAATTAGGGAAAGCATCACTCTTAAATAATAAGTGTGTAACTGTACAAAGATAAGTGGGAGTTAAGAATACAACGAATGGCAGAGAATGACCATAAGATGAATCAGAAAGGAGAAATTAGAGTACAGAGAATGCTAGCTGGAAGTGTAAAGATGGATATCAATGGTTTCAACAGATATTTACAAAAGAAAAGATAAGTAAAATGAGTGTCATTCTCTAGAGAGTTAGAAAAAGGATTTAACAGTTAGATTACAAGGAAACAGCAAATTAAAGAAACAAACGTTTTGCTTTTTCTCATTCATCCATGGGATATGGGTGTCACAGCTAGGCCAGCACTTACTGCCCATCCCCAGATGCCCTTGACAAGGTAGTGGTATGTAAGTAAATGTGGCTGCAGTTTTGTGTGCATCAAGATCTTACGAATGGCAATAAGTTTCATAAGTAGTTAATTTATATTTTACACTAGCAGTGGTTGAATGAAGGTCATTGCGCAGGACACTTCTTTTAACTCATTCATTGGATGTGGATGTCACTGGGCAGGCCAGCATATATATTGCCCACACTTGAGCTGCATTCTTGAACCATTGTCGTCTATTTGGTATAGAGACACCTATAATGCCATAAGGACATAGTTTCAGGATTTTGACCCAAGAAGGAATGGTGCTTTACTTCCAAGTTGAGATACTTGAGTGGCTTGGAGGGGAAGTTATAGCATGTGGTATAGCATTTATCTGCTGGTCTTGTCCTTCTAGATGGAAGTGGTGATCCTTGAGTATTGTTGGGGAAGCAATCGTCCAAGCAAGTGGGCAGTATTCCATCTCATTCCAGACTTATACCTTGTAGATGGTGGACAAACTTTGCAGAGTCAGGACGTTGAGTTACAAACTGAGCCTGTCTTCACTATAGAGAAAACAATGAACATTCCAGCAATACCTGTAAATCTAGAGGTGAAAGGGAGAAAGGAACATGTCTAAATTACATGAAGGAAGTAGTACCAAGCAAAGTGATGGAGCTGCAGGCTAACAAGTCTCTTGGCCCAGATGAACTTCATCCTAAGCTTTAAAAGTGTCTTTTTAATGAAGTAGTGGATGGGCTTGTGATAATTTTACAGAATCCTCTAAACTCAGGAAAGGTTACATCAGACTGGCAAGTAGCAAACATAATCCCCCTATTCAAGGAGGGAGCAAGGCAGAAACCCTGTTATGCAGAATTGATCATTAAAGAGATTATAGCTGTGCACTTAGAAAAGCTCATGGCAATCAGGAAAAGTTGGCATGGTTTTATCAAAGAGAGATCATGTTTAACCAACTTATCTGGGGGACTAACATTACTGTGGATAAAGAAGAGCCTGTAAACAGACTATACTTGGACTTCCAGAAGGCATTTGATAAGGTGCCATATCAAAGGTTATTATGGAAAATAAAATGGTGCATAGAGTAACATATTACCATTGATAAAAGATTGGTTAGCTGGCCAACTGGCAGAAGACAGAGAGTATTAACAAAAACCGAAAGAACTGCAGATGTTGTAAATCAGGAACAACAACAGAAGTTGCCGGAAAAGCTCAGCAGGTCTGGCAACATATGTGAAGAAAAAATCAGAGTTAATGTTTTGGGTCCGATGACCCTTCCTCAAGGAAGGGTCACCGGATCCGAAACGTTAACTCTGATTTTTTCTTCACAGATGCTGCCAGACCCGCTGAGCTTTAGACAGTATTAACAAATGGGTTTTTATCATTGATGTGACAAGTGCAGTCTGGCAGCTGCTGTGCAATGACCTTGACTTTTCACCATTTACATCAATGACTTAGACGAAAGGAGCAAAGACAAAGTTAATAAATTCACAAATGATACCAAGCTAGGAAGGAAACTATGTTGTGAAGAAGACATAAGGCAGTTGCAGAAGGATATAGATAGGTTGAGTGAGTGGGAAAAAATCTGGCAGATGGAGTATAATATGGGAAAATGTGAAGTCATTCATGTTGCCAGGAAGAATGAGAAAACAGGGTATTATTTAAACAGAGAACGACTGCAGAGGGATCTAGATGCTCGAATACAAGAGGCACAAAAGATAAATATGCAGATACAGTACATAATCAGGAGGGCAAGTGGAATGCTATCTTTTATTATGAGAGGAACTGAACATAAAAATAAGGATGTTATACAGGGCATTGGCAAGTCCATATTTCAAATGCAGATCTAGACTCCTTGGATAAGGAAAGATATGAATGCGTCACAAGTGGTTTAATAGATTGATATCTGGAGTGGGATTTTTGAGGAAAGGCTGGATAGGCTGGTCTTGTTTCCATTGGAGTTTAGAGGAGTTGGGGGGGTGGTGGTGACTTGATTGAAGTGTATAGCATCCTGTATAGTCTGGATATGGAAAGGATATTTCCTCTTTTGGGTCAGTGTGGAACCAGTGAAGATTCTTTTAAAATTAGGAATCACCTTTTTATGACAGGGATGAGGACTTGATTTTCTTTCAGAGGGCTGTGTGATTTTGGAACACTGTCTCAGAAGATGGTAGAGTCAATGACTATTTTTAATATAGAGTTGATTAGGTCCTTATTAGGCAGGAAAAGGTAATCAGAGGTAGATGGGGATGTGGAACTTGGAATACAGATAGAACAACCATGATCCTATTAGAGTAGTAGAACAGGTTTGAGAACTGAATGGTCACTTCTGTTCCTGTTTGGTATGCTTTTACGTTCAACTGACTAAATGTTAAAGTGGATCTAAATTGTTGTTCCAACTGATTGCACTAGTGAAAGCATTTGTAAAATAAACACCGAGACTGTTATCGGATGCATCTTCAAATTGTTTGAGAAAAATAGCCAGAAAATATTAACAGCTCAGAGTTGTCAAATTATAGGAAGCAAATTATTGTCACATAAATACAAAATTAATGTGTTTCTGTACAGCAGGAAACCTTAGAGAAAGAACTTGATTTATGGATACTCCTCCAACTTTCTTTGCAATTTTATCCACTACATAGGGCTGCTCTGTCACAGAGAAAAGTGGTGACTCTACAGGTGAAGTTATAAAGTCAGAACCTTCATCCTAACCTCAGCTGGTATGGGAATTGAACCTTCAATTTTGGCATCACTCTGCATTGCATACCAGCCATCCAGCTAACTGACCTCCATACTCTCTACGTACAGAGCTGATGTAAGATATTCTATCACCCAGGCTGTCTTGTACTGAATTTAATGTTTGCAGAAATGCTCATAATATAATTGGCTGCAGTAACCTGGCTAGAGCAGTGTCAGTGGACATTGTAGGATGTTCACACCACAGCAGACAAGACATGTTCTGTTCAAGTTTGACATTAAGGTTTTCATTTTTTAACTAATGAAAATCAATTGGTTGCAACTCCGTCATGAGCTCAGGACTATGAGAAAGGGAAGTGCCACTTCTGAGGATCTCCGCTACAATACGTGCGACTAACAGACGAAAAGAAGATTAGCTGCAATAATGTTCCTCTCCCCCAGACTGCCCACCACAACTGAATGGCCTGTATACTCTCATTTGCGAACACTGTGTGAAGAATGACCACTTGAGTGCAGTGTTGAAGGTCTGTACTCATGAAATTATGACTCAGCATTACTCAGTACCTTTGGTCAACAAAAAGCGAATTTTCAGAAAGGTTTAAAAAAAACAGGATCACTGTTGTGTATCTATTTCACAACTTCATGAAACAATGCATTAAAATACAGATTAAGTCTTGATGACACCAGCCAGCTTACCCTAAAGCTATTGACTTTGCCAGCATATTTCACACAAATTAACTATGCTTTACAGAAGTGTGATCATTTACTGTACTGTTCTCATTGATTCTGCTTTCTAAAACTGGCTAATATGAGATTTCTCGCATCTTGTCTGGAGCAGCAATAGCACCATGGTTACCTCTTTGAGGTCCAAAGAAACAGCGCTGAGTCGTTCATTTTCAGACTGGACATTCACCACAACCGTCCTGACTTGTTTCAGCTCTGTCTGCAGCTCCAGAATCTTACTGAGGTAATAGGCCTCCTTTGAGGCAGATTCCTGCAGGAGGGTCTCTTCACGGGTCTCCCCATCTTCTGCAACTTTACGATGGTTTGAATAAGCCTGTCCAAACGCCTGAAAAATAAATGCATTAACATCTTTAATTCTTTTTGATTGCATAAAGACAGGAACATTGAGCTTTACTTGCAATCGTTCAACAGATTACTTTACATATGGAGTTAAAGCACTCTATATCTACGTTATTTGTAGCAATGACATGCACTTCGGAATACAAGGCAGTAAAACGTTGCAACTGTATAACATTATACAAAACATGAAGACTGAAAACAGTAATAAAACTAAGATCTGCTGATCTGATAGATCTGTGCAAATAATTCTTTGCCCCAGCTGTGACGCCAAGTACATTCTTGACAGCTTAAAAAGGAAAGGAAGATAATCTTTATGCGCATCCTAGTCACAGAAAAGACTTGTGAGATATATAGACCAGGATTTTGCAGTGTAAGTGGGAGACTGTCAGTCTGGCATTAAAGTGTAAAGAGGAGAAAAATCTCGTGGAACCACAATGATGCAAATAAATGTGAAAATCAGGATGTTGTTGTCCAACACACCCAGCTCCTCCAGATATTGAGCAATAACAGTATCTCCCACGTCAGAGACTCACCATTGATATGTATACAGGAATATGGCATGAAGTTGTTGTCCTCACCAGTGTATACATTACTCGTTCCAGGAGAGTTGAGGCTTATATTGTAATCACTTCAATCACACTAAATAATTAAATGTTGCTCAAGCATCTGGTTCTGATCAGGCAGACATTCATTCTGAGAAGGATTTTCAGGATTAATTATTTGAATATCTGGATTTCGCTTACCTAGGGTTAAGGAATAGCACCTAGTACATCATCACCTGCAAACTGTTGAGTCTGCAGAAACACCAACATGGCTGGCAATAATTGTTGTAGCTTGGGGCACTTCTGATACTGGACCAAAAGATTCCTGATTCCAGTATCATTTAATAGCTCAAACAATGACTCTCAGTAAAAATCATCCCTGTCAAATAGTTCTTTACAATAACCACAGCTGTGTTAAGGATCAGAGTAGTTTCTGCAAAGAACATTGGCTCCCATTACAGTGCACAATGACAAACAATTTAGTCCATCTGAAGATGTGTTCTCCTATATAGCCAGCCATTAACTACCAACCACAGGAGAATTTCGTGGCAATTTTTTTGGTCAAGGGACACATAAGACACATTATACTCTGGTTATTCACTAAGAATTATTCATTATGTGCTAATCCACAATTTTTCTCAATCTACAATTTCTAACCCTCACGTGCCCGATAATAATGCAAATTTGGAATCTATTTAGGTGCAGCCTCTTACACTGTCCCAAGGACTGGTTGGGAAAATAGAGGTAATGTGCACACTCAGCCATGATCTCCTTGAATGGCTGTGCAGGCTATACCTGCACCTATTTCTTATGTTCTTAAACTATGGCACAAATGTTTTTATTTTATTTTGTTATAAGAGGCCATTCTGCCAATCATATCTATGCCAGCTTTTCATTGCAACAATCCAAAGATAGCCCAAATAGCTCTGCTTTCTTCTCATAGACTTTGTTCCCCTGTTTCTAAGTTTTTTTTTCCAATCTACCACTAAAATATCCAATGATTTCTGCCTCAACCATTGCCTGTGACTTAGTACTCTATATTCCAATCACACTTGTATGAAAAGAAAATCTCAAGATGCTGGCCCCTCACTCTTGATGATTATTTTATATTGATTTCTTTTCACTCCCACTCCAACCAGAGGAAATAATTTTTCCCTAGCCACTTTGTTACAATATTCCAGAATTACTATCCAATCTTCACTTCCTCTTTGTCCTAGTGGGAATAATTCCAGTACCTCAAGTTTCTCCTCAATAATCCTATCCCTGTCATCATCCTGGTGAATCAGACACCATCCTAGGTTTTATAAAAAGGACCATAGAACACACAAACAAGGAAGTTATGTAAAACTTGTATAAAACATAGTCTGGCCTCAGCTGGAATGCTACATCCTGTTTTGGCCACCACACCTTAGATAAAGAGTTTACAAAATGAATTAAAATGGTTCCAGGGCTAAAGGACATCAGTTAGTGGATGGATTGGAGAAGATTGGCTTGTACTTCTTGTGGAAGTGAAGGGTGAGAGTAAATTTGGTCACAATGTTCAAATCATAAGGGCTCTGGTCAGAGTAGATAAGGAGAGACCATTCGTGTTAGTGGGAAAGTCTAGAAAATAAGGGTATATATTTAAAGTAATTAATGAAAGAAACAATGGTAACATGAGGAAACACTTCTTAACACAGCAGGTGGTTTGAGTCTGGAGTGCACTGCCTGAGAGAGTGATGGAGGCAAGTTCAATCAAAGCATCCAAAAGGGATTTGGAAAAGCAGGGACTTTTCTCCACGATGTCTGCTGGGAGAAGGTGAGACAATACACAAAGTGAACTATCCCTTTAGAGAGCCAACATAGACATAATCAGCCAAATGGCCTCCTTCTGTACAGTAACGATTTTGTGATTCTGAATCCATGCTATAACGTTCATGTCCATTTTACAATGTGGTACTGATGTATGCACCAATGCTCAAACAATGACATAATATTTTGTATTAATTTACCATTATTTCAGAAACCAAGAAACACCAAGAGCTTGCATTAATATAGGATATTTCACACCCTACAGATATTCCAAAGAACTTCACAATTAATTAAAAACCGAAAGAACTGCGGATGCTGTAAATCAGGAACAAAAACAAAGTTGCTGGAAAAGCTCAGCAGGTCTGGCAGCGTCTGTGAAGGAAAAAAGCAGAGTTAACGTTTTAGGCCTGTGACCCTTCCGAATCCGAAACATTAACTCTGTTTTTCCTTCACAGATGCTGCCAGACCTGCTGAGCTTTTCCAGCAACTTTGTTTTTGTTCACAATTAATTAAGTACTTCTGAAGGGTAGTCACTGTGATACTGTGGGCAAAACACAGCAGCCAACTTGCTCAAATGTGTATGGTCTCAGAAATAGCAACATGATAACATCCAGATAATCTCACTCTGTTAGTTTTGATAGCTGAGGAAAATATCATCAAGGTAGATGAACTGCCTCACTTTTCTTTCAATAAGGTAATGGCATCTTTTCCAATCTCCCGAAAAAGTAGAGGGGAACCCTGTTTAACATCTTTTCAGTACTGTAGCGTTCCTTTAACATAACATTGGAAGTCTAGGCTGTGTGTTTAATCGTCTAGAATTAAGTTTCAACACTCAGCCTTCTGCTCCAGAAGACAGGATGCTACCATGTAGCTAAGGATGGTACCTTAAAAAATGGAAAGACATTAGATTAAATGTGCAAAGTATTGGGACTGAAATCGGTGTTTTTCAGATACCAGATAGTGCAACAAACTAGAAAACTGGTCCTATTTTAAAACAGAGCTCTAAACCCACCTAGGCTGATGGAGGAAAAGACTGTGTTGCAGAGAATGTGCTTTGAATTGTAACTTCCAGTTCTGACAGAGTGAAAGTTGACCTCTTCTTAGGTGGAAGTGAACACTATGTCCTCTCACTTTTAAAACCTGACTTTACATCCAGCTCAGAATGGAATGAAGTGTAATGAAAGTCTTTCCTCTCAACTGGCAGGAAAAATCTACCCTAAAGGAGTCTTTACAATCTTCGGCTGTTTCTTGGAGATGACAGTCTAATAAACAAAAAAAAAGACTTGCATCATTTTGTATTTGCTGGCACTCTTACGCCATGTTTACAGGGATGGGCAGATCAGAGGCAACCAAATGGCTGAGTACATGTGAAGATGTGTATTTTATAAGTGGCCATATGTAATCTCACCTACAGATGATGTTGCTGAAAGGAAACTGGCAGATGAGGTGAAGCCAAAACAATCCCTTGCGGACCCAGGGAGAGCTATCTTAGAAAGGGAAAAGAAGATACTGCTGATCATGTGTGTATTGACTATATTCAGTTAGGCAGAAATGGAACCATGCAAGAAATATTCATCAATCTAGATAATGGCAAAAGTTGAGTCGGGCATGTTTGAGAAAAGTCAAAGAGCATAAAAAGTGTAATACAACACAATCACAGTCACAGAATTAGGGAGTGACATCCTGCAGAGTAATTTTTAAGCTGTAAAATGGATGGAAATCAGATTGTGAGAAACACATGAGCGATTTGGAGTAGATGTGCAGTTAGGAAGCACGTTCAATTTTAAAGAGGAAAGGTGGGTAATGGGTAAAGGTGAGGAATGGATGTTGGAGATGAGACAGTTTTTAGAGAGAACAGTTTTGAAGAAGGAGCACCAGTGGAAAACGAACCATTAATATATTCAGTTAGCATTGGGATCAGGAAATTGAGCAGTGAATTGGTCACATGGAAGAGATTAATTTGGAAAAGGGTGAGGAGATCAGAGAAAGAACTGCCACATGGCAAGGATTCAAAACTTGAGACACTTAAGAATCTGTGATTCTCAGTCGAAGGTCTGTAGGACTTATCTGGGAAACATGAACTAACACTTGTTGAATGGCATTCCTAATCCATATTAATCTTACATTTTTAAAAGGTGCATACCTGTGCATACTCCATTGCTGATCTGCCATAGATCATTCACTAATAATGAAAAAAAAATAGCAACACGCTGGCCTCCTCCTTAAATATTCCCTAAAATGCATTCAGTATTCAGCATAGATCAACGTCTTTATTACACCTGCAGGGTTCTCCAATGTAGGTTTAAACAAAAGCATGGAAAGTGCTCTAATCCAACATGTAACATTACAATATGTACATGTATATGGTAAATGTTTAGAATTCAGTGAATTTGGACTAAAGTGTTTTGATTTGATATAGTGCTTTGATTTATTATTGTCACATGAACTGACAAACAGTGAAAAGTAACCAAACAAACCATAGCTTACAAAAGTACATCAGGGAATAGAACAGAATGGAGAATATAGTGTTACAGCTACAGAGAAGGTGCAGACAAAGATCAACTCTAAGATGAGAGGACCGGTTATAAGTCTGACAACAATATGAGAAGTCTACTTCTTGGGATTTACAGATTTGTCTATATGTATTTTAAGATATGAGCTCAATTAATTTTAATTTCTCTTCCACAATTTGGTGCAGTTAGTCATCTGGTTAAAAAAGGCTTGTTTAAAGAGAATAGGATATGCTAAGTCTGCCTTCATACAAAGAACACTGCATATGTGATGTTTAGTAAGGACACAAATTCAACACATGTTAATGATTTAGATGAGAGAACTAAATGTAATATCTCTAAATGTGCAGACGACACAAAGATGGATGGAAGGGTCAGCTGTGAGGAGGATGCAGAGACATGTTTCAGTGTGATGTGCACAGGTTGAGTGAGGGGGCAAATGCATACGAGATGCTTGAGGGATCAATGGCCTACTCTTGCTGCTATCTTCCCTGTTTCTATGTTTAAATTCCCACGTCAGTGTCTCAAGTACAGGATACAGCCTGTTAGATGATCACATGTTCACTTCTGTTTCTCTAATGCAATTGGCAGCTGGAGAGACATGTCAGGAAACTCTCTGATTTTGAGCTGGGGTCTTTCACATGGCCTCTCCTCCTCTGTCACTTTGGCAGAGAGCTCAGCTGTAAATTGAACTTTTGCCAAAATTACTGCAATGGAGCTGGAGAAACTCTGTTGAAATGCCTGGACAATATGGTTCAATGGGGTCTAAACACGAGTGTGCTCAAAAGTGATGAGAAAGTCTATGTATTTCTGAGAAGGCTGAACAGTGTACTCAACAAGTTCAAAATCTAATCCAACTTGAATTACAGATTAAATCTTTCCCCGTTAAAACTGTTTTGCAACAGATGAGGTGATAGCATCTTTTTCTTCTGGAATTTGTGTTCAATTCCAATCCTGATAGAGGAATCAAAGTATCTTCTGAGAAGAGACGCAATTCTCCTCTGATGTTTTTTGCATGATAATCACACACATCACACTGCTTACACACAGCAAAATCCACTCCATAAAGGCTATTCGTAAGAGCATGATACATTGATGACTTACGTTATGAAAGAATTGTGGTAGTTTTAAACAGAAAATAAAATCTACATTGTCAGGCCTCAAAATATTGTCTTCAACCAAGTGCCAGCCAACGGCTAGAAATCTGAATTGTTCCCTGTGGAGCTGGGGAGGACCATTTGTTTTATTACTTTGTTCTTTAGGGAATGACTGAATGCAATCCATTGTTTTAATGCAAGTGTTGTCATCTAAAATAACATATGGTTATTTATTTTAGAAAGTAACATGTTTGCAAAAGATTCTTCTTCAAAATTGTGAATGCATTTTGAATTATGGTGTGAAGTGAAATGCTACATTTGGACCCCTCTAACATCATGCAACTCAGCAGTTCAGGAGGCCATTGACCCAACATATTTATGATAGCTCATTGTTAGAGCAATCAAAACTTAATTCATTTCCCAGCTCTCTCCCCAGCACTGTCATCTTGCAATGCAATTGTTCACTATTTTACTGAGTCAGACATGTCTGCCAGATGTGGCAGCATACAATATTAACTTCTGAAGAAGATTCTTCGGATTCAAAATTTTACTGTTTCTCTCTCCATAGATGCTGCTAGACCTGTTGAGTTTCACCAGCATTTTTGGCTTCTATTCATATTAATGATAATTGGACTATTTAGGTTACTCACTAACACTCACATCAGTGTTAATGAACATTAGCAGGTTTCTGGGACATCTACTTAATATCAAGGTTACAATAAAGACTTTGTGAACATTACAACACCATACATGCTCTCTTTGAAAGAGATAGTGATAGAAACATACAGTGCAGAGACAAAAAAAGGATGAACTAGAAAAATAAAATATATCGGAAAAGAAAACAGCAAGTGTGAATTACAAGTTTGAGAAACAGTAATAGATAAAGGACCGAAAATATGACAAGAGGAAGTAGTAAGGTGCAATTGTAATTCAGTGTCTGGTACAGTACTGATATATCTGTCCTTGAAATGTGGAACCAGTCAGCTCACCCATCATGATTAGGAACATTGGAACCTCTGTAAATGATACAAATCTTTCTTTCTCAGTTCCTAATCTTCGTCGTAGTAGATGGAATTAGAAGTCCATTCTTCTTCAGAAGGATGTGAACTCTTCCTGGATTGCAAACGTTAATCTTCCTGAGGGTGACTTCAAGTAACTTTGACAGAAAGCTTGAGAACAATAATGTCACTTTGGTTGGAGTTGATATGGCTCAGGGAAACAATGAGGCAAATTGGGTGAATATTGCAAAAGGTGGCCTTCACTTAAAAAAAGGAGCATGTAGATATTTGGAGTGGAGCTTGTCTTGTTGTAACCAGCTGACTCTGCCTTAACCACACAACTCATGAGAGAACCATCAATTGTACAGAATGTATAATTTTGAATAAGCGTAATGAGGAGTCTGTAATACAATTGGTTAGTCCAGTGCTGATCTGAGCATTGGATTCAGGTTACTCAGGTGAAATCTTTAAACAGTCCACCACCTCATGTGGACATAAAGGATCCAATCACACTGTTTTGAAGAACAACATAGCAGTCTCCTTAACTTCATGACCAATACTTATTCACCAACAATACGCTAAAACAATGACCCTGGTTATTAACATTTGATGATCTTGGCTGTTTGAAAATTGGTTGCTACATTTCAGACACAGAACTATGAATACACTTAGTTGGCTGTAAAGTACTTTGAATGTGCTCTGGTCATCATCAAGCCATTGCAACCCAGAAGATAGTGACGGGCAGGACAGATAGATAGAAGTGTTAATGTGTTAAACCTCCAGGATTCTATCTCTCCAGCCAGAGCCAGTGGTGTTAGGGTAACTAGAGTCTGGGAGAGGTATCAATGGGTAGAAAATAAAATATTGTGGATTCTTTTATCAAAAATAGAATCAAGACAGAAACAGTAAATGACAAGTTCATTAGAATTATTTCAAGTCCCTGTTAAGTAATGAAATGACAGGAGCAAATTTTAACATGACCTCTTCAGTAATAACCAAATAAATGGCACTTCATGTGGTTTCAGAGGGGGAGGTATCTGCCTCAACAAATTCCTTGAATTTACGGAACTGACAACTCAAGTGGAATTTCAGGGATGTGTCTGATAAAGATCCTCACAAAATGCCTTTGTTAAGCTGAGTTTGAGAGAGTGTGTGTGTACGTGTCTAGGAGAGGTGGGAGTTCAGGACAAATTCTCAAAAAGTACGGGTAAGAAATTGGATAAAGGGTGAAAAGTACTAACTGCAGCATATTAGCATTTGACCTGCTCATATTTCTAACACCAATGATCCCAACTGACCATAAGGGACTTTTATTTATAAACTAAGATGTGTATCTCAGCTCTTCATTATCCCAGTGTTTCCTGACCCTTTGATTCCCACTTCACTCAGAAACTTAAGGCAAGTTGGTCAGATTTACAGTAATACAAGCTGGGAGGGACACTGGACGCGGAAGTAGCTATTATTCAAATAGCTACAACAATTGCTGAAGTATATGCTGTACATGGAAAGAACAATAAAAAGCATGCTCAATCCACTGACACATTTAACAAACCGAAATGTCAGAAGTTCAACGTGATCGACCAAAGCATCAACCAACAAAAGCAATAAGTCATTTAACTGAATCATCAACACAGGAAACGCAGATCAGAAAAGCAGTCAAATTATACATTGCTTTGGTCCAATTACAATTTTAGAATGTGTCAACTTGCTTTACAATGAAGTACATTTTTGAATTGTAGTTTGTTGCAAAATGGGGACAATTGTAAAGGAGGATCAGATTTTAAGTGATATAGAAAAGATAAATCCAGAAAACATCAGCAAAAAGACTGAGGGATCAGGCAAAAGGTCAAGAATTTCAAACACATTTTAAGATAATTTAGAAATCATCATCACGCATTCTTCTTCACACATGGAGCAAATAATAGATGTAATAGACTATTGATCAATGATGTAGAAATAAAACCTGAGAATTCTTTTAGAGCAACTGGACACACATAATTCTTAGTTGGTTGCAGGAGGGGGAGGGGAAATGATCAGCTTTATTGTCATGAGAATTATATATCCAAACCCCATGTGCTATTATTAAGATGTCAAGGTTGCAATCGTACTTATAAAGCACCTTTAAATGTCACATTTCATGCACATAAATTTAAACTGCTGACGAGCCTGCCTGTGTGTGATAGTCTATTCAATCTAAAAGGTTACAGAGGTCAGATAATGTGCCTCCAACAGAATATAACTACTTCTCTGCAGAGCTATATGATAGCAATTAATATGATTTTGGAAAATTTAAGAAAATGCTGAACTGCTTTATGCAGTAAATGTGCATCAGAAATGAAATCTCAATGGGTGCAATTACATTACAAACATTACTTAGCATAAGGTTGCTTTTGCGTTGCTCCTGCTGTTACTGCAATAGAAACAAAATGTTATCTAGAGCCTTTTATGGCCTCAGAGTGGCCTAAAGTACCTCACAGTCACTAATGTTCTCGAAGACTCCGGTCAGCCTTTAGATCTCGGAATTCTATCACACTGAAACAATTTCAAACTGATGCTAAAACTGGTAGTACAACTGCAGCCTTAAGGTTTCATTGATAATTTATCATCATTTGAAATTGAATTCCTAGCAAGTGATTAATTGGGATGTTTGAAGCAGAAAAGCTCAACTATGCTCAATAGTGTTGTTAGCAGGTTTAGTTTGGGCCTTTTCACACATCGAGCGATAAAGATGTACTCTTACATAGCACTTTTGATGACTAATGAATGCTTCAAAGTGCTTTGCAGTCAATTGTGAACTATCTCTAAAGTGAGTTATTACTGTAAGGTTGAAAACACTGCATCCAATTTGCCCACAATCATGCAATATAATAATGGTCAGATAATCTATTTTTGTTTTGCAATGTTGATTGATGGATAAATATCAGTCAGGACAACAGGATTACTCTTCTTCAAAATAGTCTTATGGAGTATTTTACATGACTTGATTGGGCCGACGGGGCTTTGCTTTAATGTATTGTCTGAAAGATGGCATTCCCACCAACCCAGCACGACCTCAGTACTGCACTGGGCTGTCAGCCCTGATTTTGCATTGTACAAACAAATCATAAAGATCGTACACTTTAATGTCATATTGTATACTTCTACTGAGATGCTCCTAAATACTTGTTCAAATTGCTGCTTCCAGTACCATTAGCAGTGATAGATATGTACTTCATTACATTTTCATATGGTCCAGCACTTCAGCAGTTATTAAGGACACATATAAACATCTCAGATCAACCCAACAGAACATAGGGTCTACAACACAGATTTGACCTTTCAACGCATTGCATGGCATTGCATGTATCAAAGTTCAAAGATATGGAGCCAGAAAGCAAGCTTATTTTTCCTGCTCTGGATGAATCCTATCTACTTTCACAAAAAAAACTTGCAGCAATTGTGTTTAAACTGAAACATTAACTACACAATGGGTCTAAGCTGTGTTACAGTGAAGTAGTATGGTGGCTCAGTGGATAGCATTGCTACCTCACAGTGCTGGCGGCGTGGGTTTGATTCCACCCTCAAGCCACTGTCCTGTGTGAAGTTTGCACATTCTCCCTGTGTCTGTGTGAGTTTCTGCTGGGTGCTCCAGTTTCCTCCCACAGTCCAAAGACGTGCAGGTTAGATGGTTTGGCCATGCTAACTTGCCCACTGCATCCAGGGAGGCGCAGACTGGGTAGATCAGCCATGGGAAAGTGCAAGGTTTTGGGGATACAGAAAGGATCTGGGTGGGATGCTCTTCAGAAGGTCAGTGCAGGCTTGATGGGCCAAATGGCCTCTCTCTGCACTGTAGGAATTCTGTAATTCAATACGAAACAAGAGGTTTAGCAAATTTAGCTGCGCATTTTGTACGTGAATAATGTGGACAATGAGAAAACTGTGACCATGATATGTAGTGAGCAGAAGGGTGAAATTATAAAGAGACGTTTATCCTGTGCTGAATCGGTGTGACCAGCTGTGGCAACCACAGAAGTGCAGGGGAAGATATTTTCCCAGTTCAAAAACAAACAGTGCAACAACACAAGCAAAGTAACGGCAAGTCATCTGCTGGGTGTTCTCAATATACATTGGTCTAGGATGGAGGCTAACTCTGATTCAGTGGGTGTGTGCCCTACCTATTAGCCAGAAGGCCCCGGTTCAATTCTTACCAGCTCCAGATGCGTGACATAGAACGTCTGAACAGGTTGATATCTACCCCAGTGTGGGCAGATCTAGGTTATGTAGCTTGAGTGGGACTGTGAGAACATGGGGAAGTTGTAGGGAATAGGAGCAAATGGAGGAGACAGAAAACATTAATCACGCAGTACAGTTTCAATTCTCAGTCTTTTGGTTCTCAGGAAAGCATAAATTAATTCGGGGTTTGCGTCATATTAACTGAGAAAGAGAGAAATAAGGTTTCTAAGAAGAGGTGTCTTGCTACGTAACCCAACCATGAAGAAGGGTCACTGGACCTGAAACATTAACTCCATTTTTTCTCCACAAACGCTGCCAGACCTGCTGAGATTTTCCAGCAATTTCTGATTTACATCCACATTTCTTTTTTCTGTATTAAATGCTGTTAGAGACAGAATCTACCCATTTCGGTGAAAAATCTCACTTCCAAAACAGCGCAAATGAAGCCCATCATTATTTCTTGTTATATCATAATGATGAGGTTTCAGAATATGCTGGCTATCACACCACACAATTCAGCAAGACTGATGAAAGGTCACTGACCTGAATTGTTCACTCAGTTTCTTTCATATATAGATGCTGCATTATAGGCTGAATGTTTTTAAAAGGAGGCTTAATGTTCATCAACAGAAGGTGTGTGGCACAGTTCACTTATAAACAGTACAAATAGAAGGAACACAATGCTATCAATCCTGTGTGTGACCTATGATATCGGTCTAAATTGTAAACAGAATCCAAATAGTGGTCAGGAGAAGGAGAAAAAGAAACCAACATCTCATTTGTCCAGTGGAAATGTTCAAGTTCTCTGAAGGTGATGGGAGAATGACTTTCTGGAGAAAGCCACATTAACGAATTGAGAAATGAAACAGGGCTCTTTGTTAATTACACTGGACAGACAGCAATTAGTGTCTAGACTGATGGATTTCACTGAAAGAGCTCCACAAACCTTATCTGGAAATCTAAATCAACACAAGCTGTCAAAAACCTGCACAAGCTGTCAAACCTGGGCTGCAATTCCTTGAAAATAGAGAATATTCAGTAAAAAATGGTACACTTGCACCAATTTGTAAAACAGCGTCCACACAAGGTGGGAGCATACAGAAATGAGAAGCAGAAAAAGAGAAGATAAAGCATTCCATTTAATATCAGAATGAACTCAACTGCAAATTACTCTAAGGATGGATGTTGCTGCATGGGAAAATGGGATTCTCAGATCCATGATGGCTGCCTTCAACCTCTGCTACCACTGTTGCACCTCATGGTCGAGTATTTGAGTCTTGAACCGCCTTGCACCTCAGTGGATCAGGAAGTGCCATGTGCAGTAGTCAGCAGCTTTCTCCTTCCAGTCAATCCCAGTCCTCCCAGTCAGTGGTCTCAATGCCTCCATGCTTCAGGATGACCTTCAGCCTACCCTTATATCTTTTCTTTTGACCACCCTTTGAGCTTTGCCAGTGGAGATCTAGGAGTAGACAACCTGCCAAGAAAGGCACTTTTCAAGCATCTGGATGAAGTGCCCGTCCATTGGAGTTGGTACTTCGGGAGCAAGGCTTTGATACTCATAGGTATAGTTTCACAGAGGATGCTCCTGCTGGTTCTGTGGCCCTCCTATTTGTTCAATATACGCATCAACGGTGAATGGTCTTAAGGATCCTAATGTGATGTTGATAGACAGTCCACTTTTCACTGCAGTAGAGGTGGGTGCTCAACACAGCAGCCTTATAGACTGGACCTGGAACAACCAGGGATTCCTGCTGCTAAAAAACATCTTGCGACAGCTTGAAGGTGACAACCTGGAAGAGTTGGCCTGATGCTGAATTTCTTCATCAATAATAGTGCCTTGGGAGAGACAGTTGCTGTGATATGGGACGTGCTACACATACTCCAGAGCTATTAACTACCCTCAATCTGTTGCATGTTATCATATTACCCTCGATACACTGAGTCATCGAGGCATAAAAAAGGCCCTTTGGCCCATTGAGCTCTTATTTTTCACATTAAACTTTGATCAAATGCCTTCTGGCATATTTTTCACCACTTGCCCTTCACAGGGTGGAGCGGAAACATTGGGTGGACTAGCTGCTAAGGAAATATGGATGATAAGAAGTCTTCAAAGGGTCACTTGAAGCCTTAGCACACTAATACTTCTTCAAAGAACACCAATAAATTGGTTAAACATGATTTTCCCTTCACAAAATCATGTTGACTTGGCCTCATAGCCTTCAACTTCTTTAAGTGCCCTACTATAATATGTTTAACAGTAGCTTCTAATATCTTTGTTATGACAAATGTTAAGCTAACTAGCCTGAAGTTTCCTGATTTCTGTCTCCCTCCCTTTTTGAATAAAGGTGTTATATTTTTCTATCTTCCAATGAAATGAACCTTTGCTGAATGTAGGGAAGTTTGGAACGTTAACACCAAAGTATCGACTATCCCATGGGCTACTTCTTTTAAGGCCTTAAGGTGAAGTTCATTTGTACCTGGGCACTTGTCAGCTCACAGCTCCAACAATTTACTCTGTACCACTTCTCTGATTATAGTGATTTTCTCGTGTTCCTTCCCTTCCTTCCATTTCCTGATTTACAGCTATTTCTGAAATGTTACTTGTTTCACTATAGTGAAGACTGATGCAAACTACCTGTTAAATTTGTCTGCCATCTCCTTCCTTTCCATTATTAATTCCCCAAGTTCACTTTCTAAAGGACCAATATTCAGACTTTGTTAACATTTTTTGAAATGTTTATAGAAACTCTTATCATCTGTTAATACATATCTAGTTGACTTTCCCTTGTTCTATTTTTTTCTCCTCCCTAGTAACCTTTTAGTCATGATTTTCTACTGTTATACTCATTACAACATTTCTAACTTATCACATACTTTTGTGTAATTATACACCCTTTCCTTAAGTTTGATATGATCTTTACCTTTTTTTTATGAAAATGAAATCCTTCCCTTCATAAATATTTTTTCTCATCCAGTATCCTAGCAATGACTTTGTTTATTGCAACTTTTGATAAAATACTCTTCTTGGTTAAAAAAAAAGCAATGTAAAGTACAGATTTAGTACCTCTGCTCTGTGTTCTAACTCCACCCATAGATCTCTGCAGTGGTCTCTAATCAGTCCTACTGCTCTTCATTTTGCAGTTTCTGCGCCTATAGTGGACCTCTCAATTCTGTTTTATATTAGCTGCAAATCTACCCATCTTCCTCTTATTTACTTGTTCCATTTTCATGCACAGCCTGACTCTCTTATTAATCAAGCCAATATTTATCACTCACAAGACGCTTCCAATCTCGTCCTCGCTCATGTGGGAGCTCTGGCTTTCGTTGGATTTTTTTCCCCTTTGTGCAATTCAAGAATTTATGACTGGTACTACATTTGAACCATCTGATTTTCACAGGTTGTTCATTGATTTATTACATTCTGCTTTCAAGTCTTTAACTCTAAATTACCCAAACGAGATTTCTCTTCTAATTGCTGACATTCCTTCACCCATTAATCTTGTTCTATATTACTCAGCTTTTCTATAAGCATTCAAAACCTCACAATAGCATGATCACTATTACCAAGATGTTTATCAGCAATGGTACTTGCTCCACTTTATCTTCCTCAACTAGATTCAGCAATGCTTCTTTCCTTATTGGGCAGAAAACACACTGAACAAGAGGATTCTCCTGAACTATTTCAGAAATTCCACTCCATTTGGATCCATAAGACTATCATTGCCTTATTCAAAGCTGGTGTAGTTAAAGTCTCTGATTGCCAGTATTCTATAGATCTTTCATCTCTAAATATTTCTTTGCAAATCTATCCCTTAATCCCCTCACTACTTTGCGGTATGGGTAGTTACAGTAATAGTTCTTTGACTTTTTTTTCTTTGAATTATATTGTTTTAGCTACAAAAATATTGGCAATACGCCAATGAGTCTGTTCCCTTGCCAATTATTGTGGGAAGGCTGGACCAATGGTAGAATGTGAGAGCAGGGCGATTTGAGACAGGAGGACCAATGAAGAAATCCACCTCACCAGGTTCTGTATCTGCAGTGACAGAATCATAAAGTCTGGCTGCTTCTTTTTCTGGGTGCAATTCTTAAATGGATCCGCAGTTACTGTTGAGGAGAAGATAGAGACAGGAGATGCTTTAATGTTCCTTCGGTCTCATGTCTGCTAAGTTAGAAGGTTTGCTCCTGTTTCTCACCTCCTAAGGGAAGCTCCAGAAATCCCACAGGAACTAAAAAGGGGTGGAGATCTGGCATTATCGTTTGATGACTTTTTTTTCCGGCTTTCCACCCAGACGTTCCCAGGCCATATCTATAGAAAACGATATTCCATTGCATTCAGTGCCGTAATACGACGTAACTCAATTTTCAGAGAGTGTGAAGACTTTGGACAATATTTTGAATGCCTTTCTCACATTTAGAACAAAAGGCAAGAGGTCCTGTGCCAGCTTAAATCCTACCATCTCTACCAGCTACATGTACTTTGTTCTTTAAAGGTTAAAATTAATGTTAACTATTATTTTGAGAAGCCATTAAGTAAAGCATAATACGAAGTTTTTCTGTTTGAGGCTCCACTTCTGTCAAGTCACCAGTTCCTAGGGAGAATAATTAGGGCAGCATGGTGGCACATTGGTTAGCACTGCTGCCTCACAGAGCCAGGGTCCTGGGTTCGATTCCAGCCTCAGGCGACTGTCTGTGTGGAGCTTGCACATTCTCCCTGTGTCTGCATGGGTTTCCTTCGGGTGCTCCGGTTTCCTCCCACAGTCCAAAGATGTGCAGGTTAGGTGGATAGCCCATAGTGTTCAGGGAGATGTAGATTAGGTGGGTTATATGGGTCTGGGTGGGATGCTCTGAGGTTTGGTGTGGACTTGTTGGGCTGAAGGGCCTGTTTCCACACTGTAGGGGATTCAAAAACAAAATTCAACCAGGAGCAAGATTCAGCAGAAACTGGCACTAAATTGCAAATCATGTTCAAAGAGATCACAGAGTCATTAGTCTCAGATAGAGTGTGGAAAGAAAATCATATTAAAGCAGTAAAGAATGATTAAAGGTCAAAGCACCTTGTTGCTAGAGCAGTGCAGAGGGTGCTTTGCCTCCAAACCCAATTAAAAAGCTAATACTACTAAAGGTGCATGAGGGGGGAGGGCAACTGATTTCATAACCTTGTGGCTACATCTGTCTTGTTCATTATAATGGAAACAACTCCTTTTGAAATACTGCATGCTGCCACTCTGAAAATCTGGTCCATTATGCTTATCAAGTTGAGCTTGATGATGGAACAAGCAATTCCTTAGATAATGCAGTGCCATACTAAATTATATACCAGAAGGCAGGATAATCGCTATCCAGCAAGACTTTCATTGTAAATGCTGAACAGCCCACAGCAGATTTCTCAAAGATCAGGAACAGCAAATAACTGATAACCGCAAAACCATCCACCAAGGCCTGTCAACTTGTGAAAAAACAACCCAGTTACATCTTGGTGCATCAATTTGCAGGAGCAAATAGCTACTGAATTCATTCCATCAAGCATTCACAACCAAAGCCGGCACTAAATGTCATTTATCAGCGCTAAGTCTGGCATAAACAGTTATTAAAACATGTCACATGGCTCCGTGGGTCACAATGCAAATCCCTATGGCTCCTGTCTGTTTCACTTCTCCACTGCCAGCAATGAATTCTCAAATCCCAGAATGCAGAGGTTGTTTTGTTGCTGACTCTCCATTATTATTAAAGTGCCGATATCAGACTGCTTATGTGAGATACATTTTGAATGATTTCTTTACTGATATTCAACGGCTATTGTTTGGTCCATTTTCTCCTTGCTGTAGGAGGGAAGTGGTATAGTCAGTGATGGAGTAAAAACACTGCATTAACTGGTGCGGGGGAAAAAAAATCGGCAGACTAGAAATTTCTGTGGCTCAATCCTCAATTTGTGCTGAGCTTACTGATTTCCAGCAGTCAACACGAAGGACAACAATCACCTCAGAGCTCCTTTACATCTTTTGACTGTTAACTGCATCGAGCCTGTTCAACTAAGCGGATGAAGAGCTCTCTCATTTGTTTTCAACAACAATAAAGACATTTGAAAGGGTGTGTTAATTCAAAAGGAACCTGTGTCTTGCCACGCAGCACTGCAAGTTCACAAAGCCTTTAATCATACATTCTCAAATCCCAGGGGCTAAGGTTGCCTCACTGTTATCAGGCAGACCTCTGTGTGAACAGATTGCTGATGAGATGAAATGAATGATCCTGGTGTCGAAAGTCAATTATTTTGCACATTGCAAAATACTTTTCTCATTGATGTTTTTTTTCTTGAACGTTGCCTTACTGTCCATCTATACAAGTATTAATCATTATCATTGATTCCAGCAATATATAAAATGATCAATAGTTAGTAAACACAGGAAAGTCCTGAGATTCATGTGTCTGTCTTTTGTGAATACACTTATCCATGCAATAGTCACTGTACACTTTTTCATCAACTGTGAATCTGACGGTCTCAGGTCTGAGTCAAGGAGTCAGGGTGAGTCAAGGTGAACAGGGTAGTTTGCAAAAATCACTGTGATGTTTGCATTCCCCTGAGAATGATGGGATGTTACTAGTAAAAGATATATTTATGCAATTATAGCATCTCACAATAAGGTGTTGCACTTTTTTAAAATGTAGAGAATTGCAACCATAGATTTGAAGCATCACTTCTCAAAGTAATTTTATAATGCAATGAAATGATAAGTATTTTCAAAATAAAGGTATAATTCAGAACATTTAATTAAATACTTCTCCAAATGTAATATCCTAAATGATTTCTCCAACCTACCAAAACACATTTAAATATTTGAAAAAGCACGCAATGATAAAAGGCCCACCAGGCTTTTACTCTTCCACATTCAGGTGCTATCTTCCTTATCATAGTCAATCCTATCCATACAATTCCCAGGAGCAAAGTCAAGGGGTCATGTTTGTTGACTGAATTCAGACAATTCTTAAAGAAATCAGCCAATCTCTCTAATGGGAAGTAGATCACATTGACAGTAGCGAAAACAGTGTACTAAATTGAAAGAAGTCTTTATGTATCACCGTCTCATCAGGAAAGATTTCTGTGGTGACAGATGGTTAGGAAGGAGAAGGTAAAAGGTCAGGTGTTGCATCTCCTGTGTTTGCATGGAGAGGTGTCATGACAGTAGGAAAATTGTTAGGAATGATTGAGGACTGGATCAAAGCCTGAAGTGGGGTAACAGTCCTTTTGGAATTCTGAAAGAGGAGTGGAATATGTCTTTTGGTGGTTGGAACATGCCAGAGATGGTGGAGGATGATTGTTGACTACAGGGGCTTGTGGATGGAAGATGAGGATGTGGGAAATGCTATCACCGTTCTGCAAGTAAGAGTAGCAGTGAAAAAAGAATTGCAGGAGATGTAGAGGACACTGTCGAGAGTTCTGTAAAACACAGTTTGGAGGGGAAAGGAAAACATTGTAGAAATGTTGATATAGATAGCTGCATCTCCAGGTCTGACACTTAAGAGGAGGATACTTAGAAAGTGGGATAGAATCCTCCCAAGAAACATTATGTGTTAGAATACAATGTATAATTTAGGTTACCATGGGATTCAGTGGGATGAGTATGAATATTTCTTGATAATCTATTGTAATAACACTGAACTTTATAAAATGGTTATGTTTCAACTTGTGGCGGAGAATTCCACAGGAATATGAGCTCAGAGACATGTCAATGTGATCTGGTTACTATTTGAAAAGGGATAATGCAACTTGACAGGCAAAGAGACAAAGTAGATAGTGCCATAGGGATGCAGGTAAAGGTTGTTTTGTGTTGTGTCAACCAAGCAGTTTGTTTCTTGTTTGAAAGGAAGTCAACAGTGCAGACAGGGTTCTTAGATATTCAAAGAATAGAGAGTTGCTGGGATTGGCTTTGCCAGTGTAAAATAGATCCAGAAATCTCAGGCTAAATAACAGCTTGGGGTCACTTTCAAACAGTTTCTATAAAATTAGATTTACGCCAAAATGGCCATGACAACATCAGAGATTGGAAGACAGATCACAATTGTATTAGTTTGTTGAAGAAACAGTATCTTTTCTTTAAGTAGTTCATTGGTTGCCTGTTAAGTAATGTGGATTTTAGTTGTTTTACATCTTCCATAAAAGAGTGGCACAGCTAGGTCCCATGGGGATTCCCACAGCTTTTTTTATTCACTTATGGGATGTGGACATTGCTGGCTATGCCAGCATCTATTGTCCGTCCCTAATAGCCCTTGAGAAGGTGGTGCTGAGCTGCGTTCATATTGACATAACAATTGACATACCAATATCAACTTGTATTGTCCCATTTAAAAATGTCAAGTTATAATTTGTCCTTCTAAAAATCAATTGCTGGTTAATGGGTTATTTCATGCAGTTTCACTCTAATGATCAATACAACTGTTATGCCTGTAACTGGTGCAAAGGTTAAAATTCAGTAGCCACCTAGGATGTGATTTTATCTTTTTGGAACTAACCATCCTGTTGGTTTGTTTCCACACATGTGGAAGCTCTCAGTGTTCATCAAATACTACCTAATGAAATCAGCACTTGATAGATTTCAGCCCTAATGCCGCTTTGTTATTTGCACCCATTCCCAGGAATTGACTTATCTTCCAAACTTCTCTTTACAAGTTATGTCGAAGTTACTAAGTTTAGTTGTAGAATGTTATGGCTGCAATGCTACCATACCTCCCTAGTGAGCAATCATTTACTTTAGTAAATATTTTGAGCTCTTTCTTCATTTCAATCTGGAGAAATGTTAAGATCAAAAAAACTCTTTAGAGAAAACAATTCTCTTTTGGTAGCTCGCTTAGTGTCGTTAATGTTGCTTTATTGGACTTTGTATTTTTCTCATTTTTAGATCATCTTTTTCTCCCTGGACATCACTTGGAATATTTGAAGATTTTTGAATACATCCTGCTCGTTTCCCTGATTATTTTCCTTACAGATTTTGCAGGACTTGTTTTTCCTGATTAATTCTTTTTGTTTTGATCTGTCAATCCAATGGAAAGAGGGTATCAGAGATTTTGCCCAGGAATGGAATGCAGCCTAGAAACTCCTTTGATTCAGCCAAATGGCGAATTCAGCAGCTTTAGGCTCCAATCTTTGAAGTTCCTTGATACGTCATGAAGCAGTATTTAATAATATTCCAATGTCAGCAACGTTGAAAAGCTGACATTTCCAAGTTTCCAAAGTAAAGGACAAGGATAAGACAGTATCACATTTCATTTCCTACATCAAAAATTCTTGGTTTTTTTCTGTCAATGAAAAAATAACTTTTTGTGCATCAACAATGCAAGAATTGAGCTTACTTTAAAAATGTTCCCACAAGTAAGCAATGAAACTGTTGAAAACAAACTGGACCTCCATGAAATGCAGGCGAGACTGTGTCTCATTCTTTCTCAAATTCTAATACAAATGTAAAACAAGAACCTAATTTAAAATGAGAACAACCAGATAGGGTAAACAGTCATCTTAGTCTAGAAGTCCAAGCCAAGAATCAATTGAAAGAAGTCATGAATATCCATGAGTTTGATGTAAGATTTTGGCAACAATAATGATTGATTTTTAAAATTGTGTTAGTCCAATGAAGTTTGATGTAGAAGTGCAAAAATAATCTTCCAATCATAATTTAAGAAGTTTAAAAATCATAGAATGAGTCAATCACATACTAAAACTCATTAATCAGGCACTTATGATCATCGGTAAGTATTTGGCGAATATTTTTTCAATGTCTTCACAGAGATACTGCTAGGTGACATCAATTCCGTCAAATGCATCACTGTGTCACTTCCACAAATGCCAAGAATAGTATGTGGTCCTTTTCTCTTTCCCAAAAGAACATTTGCTGAGCTATTTTTGAAAGGATAGTACCAATTTAAATATATAATCGCCGAATACATAGAAACATGAAATAAACAGCTTTATTTATGACATAAATTGTTTGTAGTTTTTTATCCAAGCCTCCGTCTCATGTCAGAAAGACATTAAAAATTGAAAAAAATAATAAAATGCAATCTGCAACTGTTTACACATAAAGACTTTGATATTATTTCAAGTCACAAGTAGGCCTTGCACTTTTGTAGATTTCTATCAAAAAACTGTGGCAGAGAATGAGCATATTAACAATGAGAAATTTAAAGACTGCTCATATTACCATAGTTTCATGAAGCTGATACCATTACAAAGTAATTTCTAAGAAGCCATTTCAATTTTATAAACCTTTAAGCCATTTATTGTGTTGTGGAGATGATGGACACCAGATAATTTTATTTTCATTTGAACAGAAAATTTTACACTAATACCTGCACAAAAAAAGCCTCAAGGATGGAAATAAAATTTAGAATTTTTCAATAGATTCTGAACCTTGTTACATTGACAGTTCTCATTTCTCTGCCAGTCAGCAATATGAAGCTGTGCAACAAAAGTTATTAAGAGGTTTTCAGAACAGATATTGGGCTCTATAGCAGTATGAAAAATGTAGTCATTGTAGCTTTCTGTGTGGGTGAAATTATGTGAGTGGTTCAATGAAGAATGGAAAATTACTACACGCCTCATTTGTATAGAGCTACTGTTCAGCAGTCAGAATGCAGAACAGTAAACAAACTTATTTCACATTAACTAATTACAATTTGCAATCCTTCCTGAAACTCTCATTTTCACCACAGAATCAGCATCTGAAGAAAAAAAGACTTGATGCTTCTTACGAACCAAACTTGATATTTAGCCGGCATTGTATTGCCACAAGCAAACTAGAACTCCCTGCACCAAAAGTAAAATTATAACACACATAAGCTTGGCAGATTTGGACCAGTGAATCCATATCAGCTGCCTGTAGACCAATCCATTTGCTCAGTTCCATTTACACACTTTTTATAGCCTTGCAACTTTATTTCCCTCATGCCCACGCAATTCCCTTTCAAAATCACTGACTGTCCCCACTTTCACCAAATCAAATTCACCAGTTTCGAATCATTATAACTCATTGGGAAAGAAAATTCTTCATCACATTCTCTGTTGAGTTTTTTACCCAAATTCTTAAATCTATGCCTTGTTCGATCAGCTAATGGAAACAGTTTTTCATTGTCGGCTGTGTGAAAACCTATAATAACTTTGCTCCCCTCTATTAAAACTTCATTCAATCTCCTTTGCTCCAATATCTGACTGACTACACTCCATTGCACAGACAATGTGAACGAAGGCAACACAGGTACCTTTACACAGGAACGTCACATGTTGTAATGTCATGTAACTGTCGTCAACATACAGACTTGTCTGGTCTGGAATTTGATGTTCTGATACAATATCCCACCCTTCCCCTTTAAAGAGTGGTAACAGTTTTCTGTGTGCAAGAATACATATAATTATCTATACACATTTGGATATGTCTTGGTGGACATACAATACAACCATTTCTGGTCCTTATACAGTTATCATGACTTGGTAGCATAGCTTCCTTCTGTGTTATGCTGTCTGTCCTTGCAGGTGAATGTGTATCTTTAGTCATAGATGTGTAGTTATTGTCTGGCAAGACAAACTCTGTACCCACGTATCCACCATCACCCTGTGTGATGAGTGCTTGCTAGTATACATTTCAGATATGCTCTGATTACATTTCAGATATGTTGTCTACTTCTGCACAGCACTGACCATTGGTCATGACCGTGACCTAGGCTAGACACAATCCACACCCTCTTAAACTCTGATGTTTTGTTCGGGCTCAAGTTGGAATAATTGTTTGCATGCTTACTGATCATGCTGTTATAACATGTTTTCCCTTCTTTCTAACAATGTGTCATACACATACGATTGGATGGTGTGTGTGTATGTGTGTGTGTGTGTGTGTGTGTGTGTGTGTGTGTGTGTGTGGTGGGGGGGCAGCTGCGTGGATTTCTCTTCCAAATACGAGACCTGCTGGTGAGGGTAAACCATTGCCTAGAGGAGTAGTACATTGATTTATCACAGCGAGCTGAAAATTTTGGCAACTTGTTTTATATTTAATGATCATGGATTTTACAGCACAAACAATATGTTCTGTGAGACTGTTTGACTGAGGATGGAGAGCTAATATGTTGAACAACAATTTCCTGCACACGTCTTGAAAGGCTGCACTCAATTCTGTGGACAGTTGTCAGACAATTTGCTGGGATACACCAAACAGACAGAATACTTTGATCACTGTGGAGGGTGATGGAATTGACGGCTCACATCTTTGTAGATTTTTGCAGCTTTTTTAGATTTTTTGATTGATGTCCTCATTAATGCTAGGTCAATTTATGGATTCATTGGGTTTTTTTGCCTTTGAAACTTATATTTTTGAAGAGTCCAAGCTCATCTCTTAATGACCAGAATGAACATATCAGCTGATAGAGCTAATGGATGCAATCAGACCATGCATTGATGTTGATCTGAGTTGTTGAGCTACCTGATGTAGCTTGCTGGATGTTATCTGCATGGCTATGACCAAAATAAGTGAGATGGTGTTGCAACCGACAGACTTGTCACCTCATGGATCATAATAATATGTATATCTGGGCATGCCAGTAGACCAATAATGGCTGGTCCATCTGTTTCAACGATGCAAAAGGTTTCAGGTGTCCCCACCAAGGATCAATATGGCATTTAACATGGATAATGCCAATGCATAGATGTCAGAGCTATTGTGTGCAGCTTGATCATTGTGTGCAGGCTGCATCATGCTGCGTAAGTTTCCTGAGTGAATCTAGGATTAAATAAATAAAGGAACAAGTTCAGGACTGCACCAGTGGCAATCTTGGCATAAAGTGCAAATTATCCTTCTTTTTGGGTATACTCATGGATAGAGGTGCACAGTTTCAGCTTTGCAAATGGTATCGATGTGGTTTGCCACATTCACCACATGTATTCACTGTTTAGGATTTGTAAGCCGTAATGCAGTAGTTACCTCTTGGAATTTGTTGAGTTGCTACTGTACCATGGATGAAACTCTGAAAATTCTGTTGGCATTATTCCTTCATTGGCTCATCTGCATATGCTACTGTGAAGCATTTGTTGTACTTTGGGTTGCTTTTGGTGGCTGGACTTCTATGTTAGCCCGATGGCCTCTTGTGGCAAGTAGGTTGCACATGTCATAAAATGTTGGATGGCTGAGACAAATGAAATTTTATGCCAGATGTGGGTGTTCCACTGAACTTGTTGATGGCTGTGTTACAAACAAACCCTGGGCGAGGTTCCACAATGCATTATGGTTCTAGATGGAATACCCAAAATTATCAAGCTCCCAGATGAAGAGAAATATATTGATTCCCTTTTTTTATTCACACACTTCCTCAGTTGGTCACAACCAGATTAATTAAAAAGAATCTAATTTCTTGTGGATACCTTTCTCCCAGGTTAAATTAATTTATGTTTTTAAAAAAAGCCAATGTAACCAGGCTGTCTCGAATTAAAGAAATGATAATAATGACATAACACACATATATACAGGTCAGAAATGAGCAATGAGTCAAAGAAAGGCAAAAAGATATATGGATCGGTCTTTGAGTTGTTCATGAAGAGTAGATAGTGGAATGACCCAGTCATTATGCTGGGTGAGATCGATAGCATTGGGATTGTAGTTAAGCAGTTCACTTCGAGATTATCTGTCTGGTTTATACCTGGTTTCCAGCACATTGAGTGACAGAACAATCTTTTTCTTATGTGCAGTGCAGTGAAATCTAACGGCTGCCCTTAAGCTGTCACCTTTATGGCATGTTACTACATCAGTTCACTAACCCAGATAAACCAGGGGTTTTATTTGGGTTTATAATCCCTTTTTTGTATGTTCCTGGAAGGGTAGGGTACAAACTTGTCTTTTGACCATGTCCATAGTCTGAAATACAACCCACAGGAAATGCTTTCCTGCTTTCCTTACACCTCCATCATTTTAAATCTCACTCTTTGAAGCTTCCTTGACATTCTATGCAGCGTGAAGTTCACACAGGGAATCTTTCAGCAGTCAATAAATTCCATTCTTGAAAGTTACATCATCAGACAGGCTTGGTTTGCAGTTCTTTTCTGGGAAAAGACATTATGTCCAAAAATTCAATTTGTCCATAAATAATTCATGACTTTGATACATCAGCATGATACGTATCTGCTTTAATTGTTAAAAAGTCAAGTACTCATAATGTTGCTGGCTTGCTACAATTGCTTCAAACTTCTAACAGTGCTTCAATGGTATATTCCTTAGATTTGTCCAGAAGTGCCTTTCAGAAAGATTTGATAGATATAAAAGCAAAGAACAGATCCATAAGCCTTTTATTAGATTAGTTTAGGCAAAATTACATTATGTACCCGTGTGTTAACGCCTAGCAATGAATTGAAAGATTTCTTCATGTAGTAGTTGGACTTAAACATTAAGATAGTCATCCAAAACCTGAAAGATTTTGTCTGAATCCTTGTGATCCTTACCAGAAATACCATGGTATTTTATTCTTCTAAACCTTTCACTGCTCAAAATTAGAAGATGCTTTACCGCTGTCAATTATTATCAGCTAACCGATCATTAAGTAAAGCTCGGTACTTACAACTGAGTTCTGGGAGAATGTCAATAATCCACGGGTGTTTATTTGCTTGCCATCCTTTTTGTGGCTTTACGCTCAATAAAATGCCAGCACAAGAATCTTTATGGCAGTGTAGTGCTTTGCTACGTTACCGTTGGCTTCTTTCCTTTTTTATTATTGTGTTTTGCTACCCCTTCAAAATAGCAGGCTTGTAGTTGTAGATCTTTGCTTTTTTTTTAAAAAAAGTAGAGTATAAAACAATTTTTGTTTTTTTAAATGTTTTTGTTTCACTCCTCTTATTTTTTTTCCCTTTCTTTTCTTCATTTTTCTTATATTTTGTTCTTGGAGCTGCTCTTTAATAGCAGCGGGCTGCCTTTGTATAGTGTTGGTGCCACAATGGAGATCTCAATGAGATGGTACTTTTCTGGAGTTTTGTACTTTTAATAAAGTTGCAGAACTCACAGAAATCTAAGGACATGAGGACCCAAGAGTATTCTTTCCTTCAACTCCAAACCACAAACAGTTCCAAAGAGGTGCTGCTTAACACTATCTTAGGAATCGTGGGGGTCCGTAGAGCACTCTAACCGGGAGCCTATTGCTAAGAAGAAGTACTGCAGGCCACTAGAGAGTCTGCAGATCTTCAGCAAAGGTGACGTACTTATAATTGTAGGTGCTAAGAACAAAGTTTCTGCAAGTTAGTCTTAGTTATATTTGCTAATTTCAGCTTTTATCTCAAGACAGATTCATGGAAGACTGTTAGGGAGAAAAGTATTTTCCCAACTGTTGCATTGTTGCTATCTTTTCTACCTTTCACAAGTTATCACATTGAGCTTTTAGTTTACTTTCACAGTCACTGTCTTCTAGTACCTACGTGCTGCCACCAGAATGCTGTTTACAATTTCATATAAATTGGACTTCTTCAAGTTTGCTTACAACAGTACGTTACTTAACAACTATGTAAATTACACAGGCAGCATGATTGAAGGTGCGGCTGGTACATTTATATTGAAATGTCACATGTTGTGATGTCATGTACCTATCTTAAAGGTGCAGGCTTGTCTGGCCTGTCATTTATGCCATAATGCAAAAAAAATTAACTTGCCCCTTAACTTAGATTCAGAGTAGAACACAAAGTTTTTTGGAAAGAATCTGTTCTGATAGCAAACCATGGTATTAATCACTGGAAGGATAAGCATTTCTTCTTAATGCAGAGTATAAGCACCTGTTAAAAATCTAAGAAAATTGATTATCCTTTTGTGCAAACTACATTAAGAATCAGCAGCATGTGTTTTGTTGGTTTGACATTGTCATGTGGGTTACCTTTAGTCATTTACTTGTTCTGTGAACATTTGAGATACCAAGTTCATTCATATTCCCAGCCATCGATTAAACAAGTGCACTTACATCAAGGGTCACTAACTAGTGACCAGTAAAGGAAGTCTGTCCGGATTTTCTGAAATATTGAGAGACCCATGGTTTCTCAATGCAGTCCTCCCCAAAATCAGTCTGGACTGAATGGAACCTCAAAAACATTATGCCTTAAAATGACAGCAGATTGTGCCTTAATACATTGTCTGAAAAATGAAGGAATTGTGCAGGTGGTAAGGGGAGGTGATGGCCTAGTGGTATTATTGCTGGACTGTTAATCCAGAGACCTGGATAACATTCTGGGGACCGGGGTTCGAATCCCGCCACGACAGATGGTGGAATTTGAATTCAATAAAAATCTGGAATTTAGAATCTAATAGTGGCCATGAATCCATTGCCGATTGTCTGGAAAACCCCATCTGGTTCACTAATGTCCTTTAGGGAAGGAAACTGGCATCCTTTCCTGGTCTGGTCTACATGTGACTCTAGACCCACAGCAATGTGGTTAACTCTGAACTGCCCTCTGGCCAATTAGGAATGGACAATAAATGCTGCATAGCCAGCGATGGCCTCATCTCGTTAACGAATAAAGGAAAAAAAACACTAGCAATTCCTTAAGCCTTTCGCTTTGAGCAATCAACAAGTCAATTTAATTAATCCAGTCATACCACAGAGTAACCTGCAATGGTTCCTCTTCCACCTACTGCGTATTAGTCTTTGCTGTAACCTATGGATCTGTTTAGGACCTTCCTAGTTCTCATTTGTGTCCTACCCCTTGACGTGAACATCCAAGAATATAGTATCAAGTTCCACACGTATATTGGCAATGACCAGCTCTGTCTCACTAGCAACGTCTCTCCACCTCTACACTGACTACACAGACTCCCGACTTGGCATGGCGGTCTTTCAACTGTTCCAGGATTTGATCCATCAACAGTGAAAGAATAGCAAAGTAGTCAAGATGGTGTGGAGCTGAAGAGAACTTGAAGAGATGGTCTTCCTTTTCACCCTTTTAGGTGGTCTTGTTATGGGTTGAGAAGGGTGTGTCAAAAGAGCCGTTGTGAGTTTGTGAGTGCATCTTGAATATGGTATACATTGCTGCCACAGTGGCAGCTGTGACAGTGGAGAACGGAGGATGCGTTTAAGTGGTAGAAGGTGCCAAGCAAATGAACTGATTTGGAGACATTAAGGATAGCAGATACTGGAAGCTGGAGTCAATAAATGTGAAGCTGAAAACACACAGCTGGTCAGATAGCGTCCAAGGAGCAGGAAAGCAGGAAAAAGCAGGAAATGAACTGATTTGTCTGGAATGATATCAGGCTTCTTGTGTTGTTGAAGCTGTATCATTCAGACAAATGGGGAGTAGTCCATCAGACCTCTGCCTTGTACCTTGTAGACTGCTGGAGGTGAGAATGCAGGTTTCAGACAGTCAGAAAATCATTTACTCCCAGTACGTTTCCCAGCCACTGATCTGCTTTTGTAATCACAGCATTTATGTAGTTGGTCCAGCTCAGTTTCTCATCTTGTTCTTCCTAAGATTCGCATTTGGTTGTACAGCAGAATGCAGGAAATGCCAAGAGCAGCGATGAACTGGAACTTTCACTCTGCCTCCCCTAGAAACTCTCCAATTAGCACCTTACCAAACAACATTAATCAAGTCTTGAGTTAAACAGCATAAGACTCAATCTTGGCTCTCCCTGTTATTTCCATGTAGTACTCATTACGACTGTCCCAGCTCTCAGCAGGCATACTCGAGGATGGTGTTCAGAGCTTTAACAAGTATAATCCCCTATTGTGGCATTTCTTAAACATATGGAGCCATCCCACTGCACAAGCCAAACCTCTGCTTGTCTTAATCAAATCCTCAGCAAATCAATGGTACAGTTTTTAAAAAGGATTAGAGACAATGTGTGGAATCTTCCCAGGCCCTTAACAAAGTGGGCTATGGTGGGAAATTTGGGAGAATCATGGGAGAAATTGAGTGAGATGTTTCTCAACATCAGGAGCAACAGGATGATAACACTCCTGCCCTTTTTAAGAATGGGATGGGATCCCATGTGATGCCATGGAATCTTAAAAATCCACCTGAAGAGGCAGATGGGACCTCAATTCACCATTTCATCTGAAAGATAGTAGGATGAATAATATCTTAAGGTAATAAGAGCAGACAGGAGCGAAATATTGAGCTACAGTGGTAACATTGCTTCATGGATTAATGAGAACATGCAAAGGACATCTGTATGATTGGTTTAGCTTTATTTATGATTGAGAGAATGTGATAAAAATGCTAAAATAGTTGATAACAAGTGAGCTGTAAAACATTGTAATTACAAGTTGTCATGCAGGCTGCGCTTCACCTTGGAATTCTCAGCAGTCTTGTCTCCAGCATACACTTGAATGACATCTGTATTATCTGTACCCAAGACTAAAAGTGGCTGTTTTAAAATTGCCACGGCAATCAGCCTTGGTTTTTATGTATTTGAGCACTGGAATGGGACTTGTTCCCAGGACCTTGTGATTCAGAAATAAGAGTGGTGCCAACTGAAATACAGTCAACAAACTGTAAAGAGTGGAGAGCCACAGGAATCACAATCTATCTCAAACTTTGGATGAAGGAGCAGACTGTACTGTAACCGTATTTGCTGATGACACAGAGATGGCCGGGAAGATGAGTTGAAAGGAGCATGCAAAAAGTCTGCAAAAGGGATATGGATAGGTTAAGTAAGTGAGCAAAAAGTTGACAGATGTAACACAGTGTGGTAAAATGTGAGGCTATCCACTTTGATGGGAAGAATAGAAAATGGGAAAAAACTGCAGGATGCTTTACTGCCAAAGACATGGGAGCCCTTGCACGTGGATCACAAAGGATTATCATGCACATAGAGCAAGTAATTAAACAGAAAGCAAGTAATTAACATGGAAAATGAAATGTTGGCCTTTAGTGCATGGGGATGGTGTATACAAGGAGGAATGTCTTGGTCCCGCTGTATGGGGCTTTGAAGAAATCACAGCTAGACTACTGCGAAGAGTTTTCATTACCTAACCTAATGGGAGACATATTTATAAAGAAAGCAATTAGAGAAGGCTCACAAAGTTGTTTCCTGGAATGAAGGGTTGCCTTCTGAAGAAAACTTTAGCCCATACTCATTAAAGTTAGAGAAATGACAGATGATCTTCTTGAAACATAAGAATCTTAGACAGTTTGACAGAGAATGTTGCCCTTTGTGAATGGGGGCAGAGTTTAATATAACGGTCTTCCATTTAAGATGGAGGTGAGGAATTCCTTTGAAATTCTCTTACCATGAGCTAATTGAAAACTGGATCATTAAATATATTTAAAGTTTAGTTAGAAAGATTTCTGAGCAAATAGGAAATGAAGTGCTGTGGGGGCAGGTAGCAAAGTGGAGCTGAGGCCACAATCAGATCAGCCATGATCTTATTGAATGAGAGAGCAGGCCTAAGGAGTTGAATGGTCTACTCCCGAGCCAATTTCTTTTCATTACTTCATTAGTGTTTGGTTATACCTGGACGTCCATATCCCAAAAAGTGACTACATTTCAAAAACTACATCATCAGTTGTGAGATATTTTAGGACAGATAGGCTGTGAAAGATACAATTTAGATATAGGTGTCTGCTTTAAGCCCAGGGTGTGAAATAATTACATAAAAACTATGCTGTAAATCAGGAACAAAAACAAAATTGCTGGAAAAGCTTAGCAGGTCTGGCAGCATCTGTGGAGGAGAAAACAGAATTAACGTTTCGGGTCCGGTGAACCTTCCTCAGAACTCAGAACTTGCATTTGTGAAATAATTACCCCTTTTTGTATTTTCAAAATTGAGATTTCATTAAATTTTCATGCCACTAATTTACATGATTTTCCAGCAGATTGCCTATTGTTTGGTAATTTGATTGACGATCTCAACCAATACACTTTTCTGCCATGTTTAAAGTTACTCTAAAATCCATCCAAACTACTCAACAATTGGCTAGCATGAGATTTGTAGTAAAGAAATGGTTCTGATATTTTCATGACTACCAGTGCTGTTTCAGGATGCTTTGGCTACTGTCTTACAGTGAAGATTGGCCATGAGGATTCTAAATTGCACTCTGAGCAAACCTAAGAGTTTGTTTATCAGACAGACCAATGGTGACTTCTGATTTTGTAGAGAGGCAAATGGTCATGTGTATTTTGCAAACTGAGTCAGCAATTGCCCGTCTCTTATTGCCCTTGAAATGAGTGGCTTGCTAGGCCAGTTCAGTGTCAGATTGTTATGGGTCTGGAGTGACATGTAGGCCATCCCAGATAAGGATGACAAATTTCATTCCCTAAAAGATATTAGTGAACCAAATGGGTCTTTACATCAATTGAAAAATGACCATTAGATTAGCTTTTCATTCAGACTATTAGTCAAATTGTACCATTTTCCAAGGTGGGATTCAAACCCATGTCCCCAGAACATTAGCTTGGCCTCTGTATTGCTAGTCTAGTGACATTAACACTACACCGCTGCATTTCCTTGCACTTTAGTGTTGATCTTAGGATCAGAGAGGGACATATTTTTAAAAAGGGACAGACCCAAAAGTGTGTAGCAAGGGACGAAGCAGGAGAAATATTCCTGTCCTGGTTAAGACCTCTGTGTTTTTATAGAGAACAAAGTGCCCACTAACGTGGGCTGAAATATACTCAGTACATTTTGTCTGTTGAAAATAACATGTGAACAACAATGGAGTTTAACTGCCCTGATTCTGGGCACTGCTACTATGATATCAGTTATTGGGCAATGGGAATTTACTCCTCTGTGAAACAGGAAAGCAAAGTGGTTAAGGGAAAGGCTGGCACCACACCAAATCCAAATCTGTAATAACGACCTTGCTAATGGTATTAGATGTTTGTATGATATGATTATGTTACAGTTTTTAAGATCAAATATAGGGTTATATTACATCCTGAGTATTCTATACCTCTCGGACTGCTTTGGCAAGGTGTTTACATATGCAGATCTTTCAAACTGATTACAGTTACTTTTATTTAGAATATCCTGCTTTCTCACACAAATGTGCGTTAATTTGATATTTATATTCCTCTTGCAATATTACTTTGGAGGTCATTCAGAAATATAAACAGCAATGGTGGTCACAGGACTAAACCTGGGCTAACATGATAGGTATCCAATTAACCATCTGCTACTTCCTATTATCAAGGAGATACCTTATCTTATACAAGTCCTATGCAACCTTATGCATATTGCAACTTCCAGGACATGTCTCAACTATTTTCACCACCATCATCTCATTCATCAATTAACTAAATTTCAGTATGTTTGAGTAGCTATGGCTGCGACTCACATTAGATTAAAATTCCAATATTTCAACAGATATTCTGCAACATCTTCCTTAATAACACCCACTCAGCAATAGATGTAAAGCGATGAGTCTATAAACTTCCAGGTTACGCACCTAACATTTTATTCATGTTCAAATTCACATACACTATCACTTATCAGATTTCTGTCCTCACTATTATGTCTGCTCTTGTTTATTTTTGGTGTTGTTCCTGCCATTTATCTAAATTTTGTATGTGCAAATAATCAAGTTCACTTGTTTTGATTCTTGCTCCTCCCCTTTTCTGAAGATGTGAACTTATTGCTGGAGTGTCCTGAATTCAAACAGGTTGCCCCCTTGAGCCTCATTCAACTGGCAATTCTTCCTGTGTGAGCCTCTACAGTGAGTGCTCTTGAGGCTAGGTAATCACCGAAGTACCAGAACCAGACTTCCACTGCATTCACTCAAATTTTCACCAGGTATCATTCGATGATACTGGTCTATTTCCCACAGGTTAACGTTAAGAAGCTAAAGCTAACTGTGGCTAACTTACTCAGGACCAAAATTTGAATCTGGGGTTGCCTTGTGTGGTTCAGGCAATCCGAACAAATGTCCTAAGACACTGGTGAATTTGGTAGAGGACCAAAAGGATCACTTTTTAAGAATTTGCGAGCACAAACACAGTCGTCTCAACTTTAAGCTAATATACAGCATATGTTCGAGATGCACTGAATGACTGTTCCGCATTCTGTCCAATTTTACATGCGATTGAAATCAGTGGAATGTAAAATTGCCCATTGTGTAAAATGAGTGTCTGACACCAAACAGTCCAACAAGCCCCCAACCTTTCCAATCTCCGGGCTGGTGGGTTAAGTTAACATCAGTGCTTTCTGCACGGTGATATTTTATCAGTTACTTTCTTGTAAACAAAATCCTGGCCCTCCGAAAATAAAATTTGCAACAAAAGATTTGGAAACAGTTAATTAGAATTAATGTTTCTTTTGAAAATGGTCAGCACTGGTTTCAAGATTCCATTGTCTATATTGTCATTTCAAATCTGTCAGATTTGACTGTTTACAATTCTTTTTGAAATAATTCTGTTATATTGTAATTTTGTGTCTACTGAGACACACCATTATTAGTAGGAGACAATTAATTTAGATATTTGCAACAATGATTATTTTACCTCTGTTCATCTCTGAATAAAGTCATAACATATATTGCAGTTATTAGTTTAGCTTAGAGGACAATACAATTTTATTCCCTGCCAGAAGACAGTGTCAGACACATTGGGGAAATCTTTGCATGCCTTGAACAACATGGGACATGACACAAATGTTGGGAAAATGGTATGTGATGTCCGGCATCGAAACATCAAGAGTAAAAAGTCCACTTTTCCAACCAAATGGTGAATGGTGAGAAGAGATTCTCGTTAGTGTGAGCCATGAATTAACATCTCGTTATTACTTAATCCCATCTCATTTGTATGCAGTTTCCCATTCTTGCACCCACGGGATAGAAACTAGATGAAAATTGAAAGTGAGAGCAGGTACCTGGTGACTCCAGTTCACCACTTGCTCCTCCAGACCTCCAGCTTTGGTGTCCACACTAAATATACTGAATGTGCTTCAGCAAATGGCCATTTCACAAAGTCAAATTGGACTAATCTTCAGTCAGTCAAAGGAGGTACCCATGGATCGGGGTTTCCAGCACAGAGAGTCAAGTGCAGCCTCCGATATTAGTCTGGGGGCTTGGGCATGGTCAGTCGATCACTTAGGTTGGCCACTGTCAAGTGGTCCGTATCTTCTGGGGAGTGGGCCACAGTCAGCCCTGGGTTCCAGTGAAACTGGTCTGGGGAGGACAGTCAGGGCGCTGTTTGGGCATCAGTGATGGGTCTGGTCACTCAATGTTTTGAGGCTGTCCATCTCAGTCCTTCAAGAGGGTTGGCAACAGTCATGGGTGGGGTGTCTACACAATAAAAGTCAAGACATTGTTAATAGTGGCCACTGCAGTGGGAGGGTAGTGGGGGAACTCAACCGTGGGGATTGGAGGCAATATGCTGGGATGCAGACAGATGTGAATGGGACCAACAATAATAGAAGGGGGTAAAACAACGGAGCACTAAAGGGAAAGGGCTAATGTGGAAGGGGGCATCAAAAATCTGCTGCACCCTGGCCTCCATGGGGGAGCAGGGAGAATGAGGAGATTGGGGTGGTAGTACACAGCAGTATATCATATGTTCACTGAATGTGCCTGGGGCTAGGGCTGTTTTTACAAAGTGAGGAGGTGATGATGTAGGTAGACAGGTTGGGTGGGATCGGGGGATATTTAAAGCCAAAGGAGATGATGGGAAGGGCTGCCAAGGAGGAGATTTGGCAGTTTACAAGAGTAATAAGGTGAACTTGAGACTCACTGTGTGAGTGGTGAGCACTGTTTCCTTCCATCGTTCTGTAAATAAGTGTGCAGTGGAACTGAATACAGCTGCAACCACAGCTGGTGTAGGCAGGGTAAGTGTTTCATTCTATGAGGTAGGGTCTTCAATTCCGAGCAGTTTCAGGCCCTCAAAGGCTAACAGCATTACAAAGACATACATACAGTCCAGGTGAAAGTGAGCACTGCATTCTGTGTACAGTTCACATCCTGGCCATAAGCATATCATACAGCATCCGGAATCAATCCCACTAATGATTGGAATGCCCAGGCAACATACTGCAGCCTGGAACAATTCACCCTAGTTGCCAAATTAGCAAGGACCTTCCAAATTTTCACAGCCTTCATAGTGTAGGAGCTGTTCACTTCCGACCTGGGACTGTAAAACGGTGTGTAGCACTAGGATGCCCAGCCTCTGTACCTTCAATATTGTAGTTGCAGCTGGACAGATGTTCACTTACAAGGGCTGATGGTGACAAGTGGCCACATATTTACAAAGGTGAGAATGTTTTTACAATGGCATGTCACACGTGCCAGTGATGTGCCCTCACAAGGTCAACTTCTTCCTTTCCCTCCCATTACATCTCAGTGCAGTCCTGGGGCCTGTAGTTAGGGTGAAGAAAGCCAGCACTTTCATGAAGTCTGTTAGCCTTGGAGTGGGGTGAGGGGGCCAACATTTATATCTCAAAGACCAAGACATGCTGATTGTGTCCTGCCCAGAGGCTCAGGTTGAACTGCCACAGGGAGGCAGGGTGGAGGTGGAATGCTAGGTCACCTCTGGGAAGGTCTGTATGTCGTTCCCACTCCAGCTGGGTGCCAACCTATCTCCTTGTGAGGTCAAGGACCTTCATCCATCTTGGTGCCAATGGCTCGTGTGATGGAGTGCACTTCTATGTGCATAGAAAGCACATTCTGAGGGTACTAACCCTGTGTCTCTACAGCAGCTGCCAAACTGCCCTTGGACGTAGCCAGCCTCTGACACATCAGAGACAGCAGGGTG
This sequence comes from Ginglymostoma cirratum, assembly GCA_024137785.1. Classification (NCBI taxonomy): domain Eukaryota; kingdom Metazoa; phylum Chordata; class Chondrichthyes; order Orectolobiformes; family Ginglymostomatidae; genus Ginglymostoma; species Ginglymostoma cirratum. Next base: position 40,127,099 of record JAHRHZ010000021.1, read on the forward strand.
CAAACAGCAATTCTGCAACTGTGTGTCCTAATGCCCCAGACTAAGCCTGCTGCTCCTGTTCCTTCCGGTGTTCATTGACAAAGTTCCTGATGGCCAACACCACAGGGTCCTCTCCTGCCCAGAGCTGAGTAGGTGCCCAGGATCCAGTGTACTCTGAGTGCCAGCAGTCCGGGCAGATTCTCCCTCTGCCAACCACAGAGCTGTGGGCACTGCCGACTCTAAAATAATAAAGCACCCACCAAGGCGTCAGTGTCTGAGCTGGTGTAGGGTGAAGGAGGCAGCCTCGCTGGGGCATCCTCTGAGGGATATAGCACTTCTTTCTCAGAGTTGGAGAGAGGTTGTCCTGCAGGGCTACCCTCTTGATTATGGAGACCCATGCTATAATCACTGGTGCCTGCAAGAGACAGAGACAAAGTGGGTGGAAGTGCAGCCATGTTATGGGTACATTCACAGTGGGGCTGGTAATGGAGCAGCAGCACAGTAATGGACAACAATTCTTAGTTGCTATGTTACCTGGCCAACATCTGTCTCGTGTTTGCTGCAGTGTTCTAGTAAGGCTCATCACAAGCTGAAAGAACAGCTACACATTTTCCTTTTGGGGACCCTGAGCTTTCAGGACTCAATATTGAGTTCAACAATTTTAGCACACAAACACCCACCTCTATGTCCTTTGTTCACTCCCACATCCCTGGCCCTGTCAAAACATGGGCTTCCTTCAGCCGCCAACCCATTCTCACGGCCTCATGATCCCTAATATCAGCTTTTCTTTCTCCCTGGCACACTATCATCCATCCTTTGTCTACTTAACTGTCGTTCTCTCTCTGGGCTTCATCTCCACCAATCCACTCACTTCTTCTCCCCAGCCCTGTCTTCAGCAGAAATATTACCTTTTCTTAGGTACTACCAGTTCTGAAGAACAGTCACTGGACCCGTAACATTAATGCTGCTTCCTTTCCAATAAGATGCTGCCAGATCTCCTGAGTTTCTCCAGCAATTTCTGTTTCTGTTTCGTGTTTCCAGCCTCTGCAGTTTTTGTTTTATGATAGATGCTGCCCAGACCATGAGGATAGAGCAGGAAACTCAGTCCATAGAGAGGTTTAAAGCTGATCAGTAGGAGTCATTGGATTGGTTGTTGTCACCTAAGTTTCAAAAGGCACTGGGACCAAATGAGATGCATCCAGGGATAATGAAGGAAGTGAGACTGAACATTGCAGAGTCATTGGTCATAATCTTTCAATCTTCTCTGAACTTCTGGATTGTGCTTGAGGAATGGAGAATTGCAGGGATATGCCATGAAACCATAGGATATAGGAGGAGAAACAAGCCATTCAGCCTACTGAGTCTGCATCACCACTCAATCAATCATGGCTGATCTGATAATCCTCAACTCCAGTTCCTGCATTATCCCTATAACCTTGAGTCCCTTACTCATTAGAGGACTGTCTAGTTCAGCCTTGAATATACTTAATGACCCAGCTTCGACAGCCCTCTACGGTAAAGAATTCCAGAGACTGACTACCCCCAGAGAAGAAATTCCTCTTCATCTCAGTCTTAAATGAGTGAGTCCTTATCATGAGATCATGCCGTCATGCCATCTGGTCGCAGACTCTACCAAAAGGAGAAACAACCTATTTGCATCAGCTCCGTCAAGTCGCCTAAGAATCTTATACTTTTCAATAAGATATCCTCTCATTGTCATAATGAACGCTCAAAAACAGGTTACAAAAATCAGTCCAGCAATTCTAAATCAGTCAGTTTAACTTTGGTGGTGGGGAGACTTCTGGAAATAGTTATTTTGGATAGAATTAATAGCCACACTGAAAAAAATTGATTGGTTTAGAGGAACCAGCCACGTTAGTGGAAAGATGTGTCTAACTTGCTGGAGTTTTTGAAGAGGTAACAAAGGTTTGATGGTGACAATGCTGTTCATGTAATATACATGACTTACAAATGACATTAGATACTGCACCACACAACTGAAATGTGGGGAAAGTTAGAGATCGTGGAATAAAAGAAAAAGTAGCAATATAAACATAAAGTTGGCTAAAACTGAGAAAGATTGTGATGGTTAATGGGCATACTTCATGCTGAAGGAAGGTGTGTAATGAGCTCCCCATGGGTCGGTATTGGGACCCTTGATTATGTTAATTTACACACAAATGATCTAGTTCTTGGTTTGCAGAGGACAATTTCAAATTTTGCGGATAACAAAAACCCTGAGAGAAGTGTTAACTGCGAGGAGGACATTGTATGAATGAAAACGGAACAAATTAAGTTTTCAAAACTCTTTTTCAGAAGGACAAGTAGAGTTCCTTTCAGTCTATTAAGATTACAATGGAGCATAAATAGGGACTAGTGGTCTCCCTTGATTAGAGAAGAAAAATATCTTCACTACATTTCTACAAAACTCTTATGCAGAAGCGCATGGGACAATGAACAGCTGACAAACATGACTCCATACCTAATTTTTAAGTGGACCACAGCATATTTGCAGCTCACAAGGTAGACACTGCTTCAGCTGGATGTAAAAAATCATTACATACCATTTAAAGAACAGTAAACTGGACAACTGATCATACTGGTTTGTTTGAATGTCAATGTTCCATTGAATCTCTTCCCGCCCTCGCTGACCTAATCTCTCAGCGTTTTGCATCATCCCTCATGTACTTTTCTAGCTTCCACAAGTGCAACAATGTGATCTGCCTGAACCATTCCACATTATAACAGCTTCCAAATTCTAATCCTCAAAAAACATTCATGAACTACAGAGCTGGCAGGGAATCCAACTGACCAGAAGCTCTCCAGGGTGGGATGCTCTCCTGAGAAATGGGAAGAACTTGCCCTTTTAGAGCAGTTAATGTACTCCCAGCATTCAATTCAGTTGCTTTGGGGCAACCTTTGTACTTGCAGACTGGCTCCGTCTTTCCAGATGGTGCCTCATGGAGAACCAAATAGAGCTCAGTTTTCCAAGTACAGCAAGCATTCTTCTCTGCTAAAGCATAACTTCTTCACTTTTCAATTCTATTCATCTAGACATGAACCCTTGTACTTTGTTTGCATTTTATGGCCTTGTGAACCTTTCTTGCTCCTTGACATGACTTGTGAATCTGTACTTCTGCATGCCTTCACTCCTCCTAGACTTATTTTCCTAGGTTGGTCTTCCTATTAAAATGTTCTACTTCACGTTTATCCAAAAGGAACTTAAATTGCCATTTCCACAATCATTTTGCAACTTTATTAACAATTAGCATTTTGTCTCAATCTTCATCAGTATTAACTCAAGCTCTCAATTGCTATTTTCCACTTTGACAATAAACCATAGGCTGTCCTGGCCTTTCCAGATGGATATAGAATGTTTAATCATTTGGACAAATACATTTTTCTAAGTGACATGCCTCCCTCATCACAGCATCAAATTAATCAGATCCTTATCTTACTGCAAGGGCTTGTTACTGCAGGTTTGTTGCTGCATTTTCCTACTGTAGCTAACAACAGCCATCTTTCAAAATAATTGATTGTGACCTAAAAGATGTTACCCCTACTTCCTTCTAAAGCAGAGCTGGAATTACAGATCATTGCACAGCATGTGAAGTGCATTTAAGAGGTATTTGGGGGCAATGCTACAGAGGATGGAGTATGCATGTTGGTAAGGAATTAGGTATTGGAGTTTGAAGCTCAGTTCTGAATAAAGCTGAACACTGTGGTTAACTGTGTTCTGGCTAAACCTGAACAAACATTCAAAAGGACTTACAATCGACAGCAAGAGCATATGAGTTTTATGTCAAAATTAATTGCTTTGGACCTCCTGATAGGTTCCACTGCCATGAGACAAAATCTCAGAACATTTTCAAGAAGAATACCGCTCCTTCTGAAGAAGTCATACCGCTCTTGAAATAACCGTTTCTCTTTCCACTGATGCTGCCAGATCTGGTGAGTTTCTCCAGCATTCCTTGTATTTGTTTCACTGATCCTTCTGACCTATCTTTCAAATCTTTTATCAGTTCCTTCCTGGTCCTAATATCACCAACACGAATTGATCCAACCCTGGGATTTCTAATAAACGACACTTCTTAGAACAATTCAAGAATCTTATGGAATCGGAAGAAATCTGGAAATACAAATAATCCCTTGAAATATTAATATCTCATGATTCACACATCCATTATGACATTCCCAAGTCAATAGGATGGTGTCCTATGTACCTTTTTATCTATGTAAGTGGCTAGGCGAGGGTTAACATGAGGGAAACTAAAATGTGACCTCAGACCAAAGTGACTTGGGTACCTTCTGATTTAAACCAACTGAACTACAGCTGATGCATGGATCAGGGGATATACCCTATTTTCATTGCTTAAAGAGACTCAAAACAAGTGATCACCATAGTTTAAGCTACCAGCCAGTAGAAACAAAAGTATATGAATGAGTGCTCAGAGACAGCAGGTTGTGCTGGACGTGCAACAATCTTCATCAGGCAATCACCTGCTTCCAATCAAAGATGCAACAAAACCAGGGGAAGGGCTCCCTCACAGTTTGGCTAAAGAGCAGAATCTTAATCTGTGTGAACCGTCTGTTTGTAGCCTGGAATCAGTGAACAATTCACAATTTGTATACACTTCCTATCCATCCAGCTAATGCTTCTTAATAAACTTACCAGACCACCTTAAAATTCCTTGCCTATATTTAGGGACCTGTGGTTTCCGAACCCGAAATCTTACACCTGCCATTGATTTCTGCTCACCATCCTTGCAATCAGTTCATCTCCCTTTTATTTAAATATGTTTATTCATTAACTGATCACACAAGCACTACAGGACATAAATTTACATTTTTAGACATGCGTTGCATGGATGAGAGTAAACGTGAGGAAGAACTTTTTTATTAAACCCAAATGAAATGAGTCTGGAACCTGCTGCTTACAGGATGGTGGTGGTGAAGATGATTAATAAGTTCAAAACAATTGGATGGGTCCTTGAAGGCAACAAACCTACAGGGCTATGGAAACACAACAATGGATTTTACCAGTTTTAAAATCTCCCCACCCCCGGCCTCATCCCATGTCCAAGCCTCCCTCTCATCCACACCTCCTTGACCTGACACAACCTGTCCATCTTCTCTCCCACTGAACCAGTCCTCCCACCTCACTGACCAATCCCCACCACTGCCTAGCTGCACTCACCGATCACCATCCCACCTACCTTCCCCAGCCACCCCCCTCCTCTCTCGATTTATTTCCCAGCTCCCTTCCCCCTCCCCCATTTCTGAAGAAGAGTCTTGACCCAAAACTTCAACCTTCCTGTTCCTCTGATGCTGCCTGACCTACTGAGTTTCTCCAGCTCCACACTGTGTTGTCTCTGACTCCAGCATCTGCAGTTCTTGCTATCTCTGAATGAAACAGGACTAAGCGGATTGCTGCTCAGAGATCATGGAACATGAGCCAATAGGCCAAAAGGCTTTTTTCTCTTCAGTTGTGACAACATGATTTAAATCTCCAATTTACTTTGGACAAATGTTATCTTAATGTGTCCTCTTGTTACGTGCCCTACAGAGACATTCACTGAAATCAAGTAATCCATACTCACAAAGATCTTGAATGAAAGCCCTCAATATAGTTCAGTCCTCAAACTTAAGGAAACAGCCTCACTGATGATTCCTGAACTCATTCCAATAATTTCGCCAGCTTTACGTAATTGAGGTAGAAAGAGAACACAGTAATCCACCATCAGCAGCTCAACTGCCATTTCAACTACCTGTGCTTATAAATCACCAGGAATCCCAAATTTTATTTACTTTCTTCATATCCTTGAGCTGTGAAGAGCCACACAGTTGATCCTCAGTGCCAAAGTTCATAATTATCATCAAATATTGGAGAAATGTAAGACTATTTAACATAGAATAAAAACGGTTGAAAGGGAGACCCTATGGAATAATAGAGAAAAGCTAAGGAAATTGAAATGTTAGATCTTTATTGCTTTAAATCAAACTACATGAGCAGGGCAAGAAGTCACAAATTCAAATGAATAAAAGAATAATTTTGTCTTATTAATCAGGAAATTCTTTGCATAAAAAGTGATTAACATTTAGAGTGGATTTTGAAATAGAGAAGTGAAGGAATAAACACTGGAATCTTTGTAGAAAAATCGTATACTAAAATGAACTTTGCTGAATGAATGATTCAAGATGTGCTAAATGGAAATCCTTATTCATAAAATAGCCTGAGGAGATCTGCTGAACCAAAGAGTTTAAGGCCTAGCCACCAAAACGCTCAATTCCTTTGTTACCATCTGTTATCTTAAATATTTTGGTCCTGAAGTTCCATGGGGCTTCTGATTTACTCCTACCATAATGCAGGCTGAAATGTCACAGAAGGCCTTCAGATTAGACCAGAGCCTAGGCACAAGAAGTCCCGCCAATTGTCAGCTACTTTCCACAGGACCTCATTTAAGTTGAAATCTTTGTCCATCCTAACAAGGTCCTGTGCATCAAAGGCCTACACTAAGGGTAGAAGCAAACTCAGTCCCAGCCTGAAGTCAATCATGTGGTAACAAGGTAAGTAAGGTATAAATACCTGTTCATTCAGAGAGTAAACAATGATATGGCCTGGTTTGGCTGAATAGCCTGTTTGATGTTGTAACAGGCACTCTTTTAAGCCAGTCACCCATTGATGTTGATGTACATCCAACTCCATCCACTACTGAGGGTACCAATGGCATCCCCATACTGGCATCAATGCTCACCAGAAATATTTAAAACATAAGGTCTTACACTGGAATTGCTTAATATATATTCCATACTTTCAGAACAAACCTTTACACTTATCCATGTTGAAATCCATCCCCCTGCCCACTACCCTAGCACTTGGAATAACATACTCTGATAAATTGGTCATACACCCAAATTGATATCTGGAAACATTTTTGGGTAATACTTGCATCCATTCCAGTCATTAATAACAATTATAAACAACATGACCCTATCACTTATAATTACCATCACTCAACCCGATGAGCAACCAGTTTCTATTCTTTCTTATGCTATCCTGCATCAATATGTCAGAATAACGCTTAAGCTCAAAGGACTGTTTGAGATTGATGTGAAATGGTATTAATGAGGAAATTTACAGAGGGACAAAGGAGTTCGGTCACTATGATAGAAACTCTCACCTTGGCAAGTCTGTCTAAAAGGAATCAAGCAGCTTGGCTGAAGTAACTCAGGAGCTAAGTGTCATATTCAAGTTCCTTGGAGAAAAGGAGATGGGAGTAGTAGTTGGAGAAGACAGAATTGCTCATAAGCATTTACACTGCAGTCAGAATGTGAAGGGATAAGCTATTGGCCACGCTTGGCTGCTCACAGAATGATGCCAGCGAGAGACAGTATGTGTGTGCAGAAGGAGACTGTTTTTGCTGAAAGAGACACTGTTGGGAGGGTGGGAAAGAGCTTGCTGCAGTCTTCAGACTGGAAAAAAAAATATCTTTGTGAGGCTTCAAGGTGAACACTTTTTTATTTCAAAATCCACATTTTATGAATCTTCCAGAAAAATTCAATTGACCTTCTGAAGGGCAGAGACTTCAATCCAAGAAGGAATCAATAAGCAGCTCAAGGCACTCAATTATTGCTTTGTATTTATTATTTATCAGTATCGTACATTTCATTTTTAAGGGAGGTCAGTTAAATATTGTGTTTTTCTCATCAAACTAAAGGATGAAGCAGGAAACAATGATTTTCGTTCGGTGTGCTGTGTTGACAGACAGGTGATTGCACTTATTTGCACATTAGTAAGATAGAATAAGCCATGCCCAGCCTCAGTTCAACTCTTCATTTTCATATTAAACTCATACATAATCTCAGCATTATGAGATGCTTCAAACATCTGCTTTGGTCCCTCTTCACCCTGACTCAGCCGCCCAGTTGCTGCTGGACCAGTTCCACCATCTGCCGACGCAAAACCCATTAGCACATTACACTTTTATTTTGTAAAGAAAGATTGTGCTGAGGGCATCACTTTTCAAATGGCTAAGAAACACCAAGAGGCAATAAAATCACACACACATAACAAATGCAATTGCAGCCTCCCTCTTGCCTCCTTCATAAAGACATTGCACTTCTTAAAAAAAAATCTAAGGAAGAGAATTAGTCATTTAGTCCAGTGGTGCAATGGACTGCTAAAGGAGCACTTGCAAATAATTTTGTACATGATCATACAAACTTGTTCCATGATGTGAAACCACAGTCATATTCTCCCATGCCATGCTGTGTCAAGGATGATGTAAAGTGACTCTTCTCCCTCAGATGAAAAGAACATTTTCCAATCACTCCCTCATGCCTGAACTGGAATTGATTTGAACACTGGGACTGGGAGTAATGGCTGCACAGAGCAGAGGCCAGAGACATTCCCCTTGTAGCATTAAATTCACCTTTTGTTAATGAACAGTGGATGGGAGGGTGAAGATATGGTGTGGAAAGGTAATTATTGACGAAGAAAGACTGGGGCTACTGTTCAATCCTTCATCACAAAGTTTTCAGACCTCAGTGAAGTCTTACTATATCAAAATGGTGTGCCATAGCAAGAGAAAATATACCATGGCAGTAAAACTTAAGAAGAAAAGGCCAACAAATCTAATTTATTGGAAATATTTCTTAATTACAAGTACATAATTGAACTCATCTGTTATGCATTTATGGGTTTACAGGAAAACGTTCCTAAGAAATAGCCAAGGTTTTAAATGGCTACTTTGCACCACTGAAGATCATATAGAGTTACAAACAGTACATCATAGGGCTGTTGCTAAAATGTCAAAATGGATCCAGTAAGAGCCCTGCCTGAGAATGAGGGACTCTTAGAACCTCTTAAATGGCTGGTTTTGAAAATATTTTACATAGGATGCTCAGAGAAATGGGAGCTGTTTCATTTATTTAACAAAACTCTGAAGACTGCAATTGTTTCCAAGCATTGGAGGATGGCCCACATGGTGATAGTATTTAAAAAGAGCTCAAAGTCAGGACTGGGATAGGAGAGATGAATTAGCTTGGCTTCACATCTAAGCAGACTGTTAGAAATCATCACTACAGATAGTCCTTGTGCTATTCCAGTCACTGAGAAAGTGAAAATGATTAGAGATCTCCTAATATGGCCTTTGGAAATAGTTATCTCGCACCAATCTAGTTGAATTATTTTTTAAACAACATACTAGGTTAGTGAATGGTAGCCTTGTTAATAGTGTATACCTTGATAGTCCATAAACTTTTGACACGATGCCATAAAATGAATTTGTTAAAAATATACAATCCTGTAGGATGAGTGAAAAGTTTAGACCGGGAGAGGACAGTTGCATTCTTGAAGATTGTCTCCTGCTTGTACAATCACGACCCACCCTAAAAGCAAATGGAATGCTAATAATTATCATAGGTAGCAAATACAATAAAAGGAGATGCCTTTGATTACGCTTTATTTGAAACACCATGTGCAGTTTTGATCTACTTCCTGGAGGTGAAAAGCCATTAAACTGATACCTAGTTTAAAAGACTCTTAGTCAGCCAAATAAGCTTGAAGAGATGGGGACATTTGTGCTTGAAAAACATGGACTGAGAAGATTTGCTTGGGGTCTTGAAACTAATAAAAGGATTATATTTGCTTCATGAGGCATGTGGCAAAGTGTGTGTACAGTGTATCGTAACCACTCAAGACCAATGTAACAGACCAGTTAATGTTCTCCTGTGTGTTATTTCCATGGTTTATTAACAAAGAGAAATTTCAGTTCAGTGATGTCATATACTATAATTACTTCAAAAGTAGATACACAACGGTGTTCACTCATTTCAGCATTCCAGAAAGTCACATTGCTTCCAGTTTGAAAATATTGTCTACACTAGAAGTTGCAGGTACAAAAGTGGAAAAACAAAGTGAGAGAAAACTCACACAGGGATTTCGGATGACTCACTTTAATAACTCCAGGTAGTTTAGTTGTTACACAGATTCACTGTTTCGATCAAAATATTTAAAACGTCACGTGCTTAGGGTTAAATTGAGAAGTTTTTGTTTAAATGAAAGTAATCCTCTGTTCGTTGTTATTGGAATTAGAAATAGATTTCAGAGTCTTCCTCTGACAACAGAATAATAGAATAACATCATGAATACTTAATGTGAATTATATGCCTGCACAGCTCATTTCTAATATTGTTTATCAAGATGTTAATAATGCATTTCACATATTCTCCCTCATTGCTGATATTCATTATTGAATGCTGAGTTGGCCTCTTGCAATTACACATGTGCACTCCAAAAGCTACTCATAAGCCCCGTGTACACATGGAGACTAAAGACAGCAATTACAGCAGAATTAAAATTTGGAAACAGGCCATTTGACTGAACCAACTGAGTGTTTATCCTCCACAAGATCAGTCATCCTAATCTCATGCAGCCCCTCTGCTCCCATGTCCTTTTCTCTCCACTTCCTTTAACAAGCGATTTAACTTAGTCCTGGATGTTAACATGGGACAAGGTTTTTGAGAGTGCAGCCGTTTGACAGCTTACAAACTGCACTCATGCCTGAGATTTGTGTCTTTTCTCACAGCGTATGGGCTCACCATATAGTTTGTAGGCAGCAACCAGTGCAGGGTTCAAAAGGGAGACTGAGACTTCCCACTCCCCTCTCAGTAACAGATGAAGGTGAGAAAACATTCACAATTACCTTTCTGAATGTTCGAGACTTCTGGTCATGTATTCTATATTCTTCACAAACTCGCAACCTGGCGTGCTTTTAATAGGCTTCCAAAATCCCCACCACCAACAAAATTGGTGGGCATGACCAAATTGGATTGTTGTTCTTCATTTAAAATAGAAGAAAACAAATCTCAAAGGATTAGAACGGGGCAGGTGGTGAGTGGTGGTGCTCAGCTTTTGAGCACCATGGGTGGAATTTTATTTCTTTTTAAGGTAAATATAGTGGTGGACCTAAAAACAGCTGGTCTTCAATATCACTGTGATACAGCCCTTCAACCTTGGAATTCACATCCTGCATAATGGCTTCATCCCTGTCTGCTCCATTCTCCAGGATCCTTCCAGTGCTCCTGACAAACACAACCTTTAAGTTCCATTCCCTGCTGTTCTTTTCCACTCAGCCCACCATTCTATGTACCTTTTTCAGTGGAGCACCCTGTGCTCTCTGACCTCTTTTTCAGTTGAAATAAACACAGAAAATGCTGGCGAAACTCAGTAGGTCTGGCAGCATCTGTGGAGAGAGAAGCAGATTTAACGTTGTGAGACCAGAACGACATGTCTTCGGAACTCCCCTTTTCAGCCAAGCTTTGCTGATCCGCTGTGGTCAGGTCAGCCATCGAAGCTGCCTCCCTCGGATGGCCTGTGGGCACAGTCAGCCTTCATTCCTTACACTTAGGGTAGGCACAAAGAAATGGCTTGCTTATGAGAGAGCCAAGTAGTTGAACAAGTCTGTACTCATCAAAGCGTGGAGAAAGTAGTCTACCCAGCCAGGTACTCATTTCATTTATATTTAGTTCAGCTTGTGAATATATCTGCTTTTGACGAACACAATTAAGCCAGTGAGCAGTATTCGAACAGGCTGGGGTGATAATGAGTATTAATACATGCGTATGAGAGAGTCATGACCATGAAGGTTGGGAGACAGATTCACCCCTCCTGAAAGGTTGACATACCATGATGTGATGCATCCAGATAGAATGCTTTTGATTGTGCATCTCTAAAAATTGCTAACAGCCTTTGTGGACATGCTGCATTTCCTCAACCTCCTGAGGAAGTACAGACATTAATTTGCTTTCTTGACAATCGCGTCAACGTGGGTGGACCAGGACAGATTTTTGATGATCATCTCTCCCATGAACTTGATGCCCTCGACCATCTCCACTTCAGCACCATTGATGCAGACAGGAGTGTGCCCTCCACTCAGCTTCCTGGAGACAGTGACCAGCTCCTTCCTTTTGCTGATGTTGATGGAGAGATTCTTGTCTTTACACAATGCCACTAAGCACTCAATCTCTTTTGTGTATTCTGTCTCATCGTTGTTTGCAATCTGGCCTACAAAGGTGGTGTCGTCAGCAAACTTGCAAATGGAGTTGGGCAGAATTTGGCCACACCGTTGTAAATGTATTGGAGTATAGTCGGTGGTCTTGCGGGGCACCGGTGTTAAGGATTACAGTGGTGGTGTTGTCGCCTATTCTTACTGATTGTGATCTATGGGTCAAGAAGTTGAGGATCAATTTACAAAGTGGGGAGCAGAGACCTAGGTCTCAGAGTTTACAAATGAGTTTGTTTGGGTGGTGTTGAAGGTGGAGCTGTAGTCAATAAGTAGGAGGCTGATGTAGGTATCCTTGTTATCCAGACGTTCCAAGGATGAGTGTAGGGCCAGGGAGACAGTGGCTGCCATGGACCTGCTGATCCTTTGCAACTTACCCAACAGTGCAAGGCAATTTTGTAGGCTGGAGCTGACATGAGCCATTACTAACCTCTTGAAGCACTTCATCATTTTGAAGGTCAGAGCCATCTGGCAATAGTCATTGAGGCAGATGGCATAATTTTTCTTTGGCATTGGGATGATGGAGATCTTCTTAAAGCAGCTGGGGACTTCAGATTGTAGTAAGGAGCGATTAAAGATGTTCGGGAATACTCCCACCAGTTGGTCCACACAGGATCTGTGTACATGGTGGGTACTCCATCCGGGCCTGTCACTTTCCATGAGTTCACTCTCAAGAAGGCCCATCTGATATCTGTGGCAGTACAGGTGGTACAGGGGATACAGGTGCATCTGAGGCTGTTGGGCTAAGTGACATCATTTCATTGACCTTCTGTTCAAAGCGAGTGCGAAAACATTGAACTCATTAGATAGAGATGTTGCCCATGATTCTGTTTGACTTCACGTTGCAGCCCGTTATGTTGTGTAAGCCTTGACACAATCAACGGGTGTCTGTGTGGTTAGGCTGGGTCTCAAGCTTCGTTTGGTATTGCCTCTTAGCATCTCTGATGGCCTTACAAAGGTCATACCTGGATTTCCTGTATATGTCAGGGTAGCCCGACTTGATCATCTCAGACCCGGACTTCAGAAGGGAGTGGATCTCCTGGTTCATCCATGGAAACTGCCAAGATATCACTTATAGACCATCCTGGCGAACATTGTTAAGAGATTGCAGCCTTTCACTTTCAATAACAAATCCAAAACTCAGAAATTGCTCTTAAATAAAAGCAGTGGGAGCCTTTAACTGTCAGTGCAGGTATGTTTGGTCAGTTCTTACATAGATTCTTACACAAAGGCTGGTGCAGAAGGCAATTGTTAATGCAATTGTAATGAGCTTAGATCTCTAACTACCGAAGCACAAACAGTTTAGAGATCATATTGGTCCTTCAAACAACTTTGTCACAATCAAAGGGTGGTGTTTGACTTCATTAAAAAAATTGAAATCCAGTCTTAGGTGATCAAATTATAACCTTCCATTGAAGCAGGGAAGACCAAATACATTTCTTGTGCGCTTTAAAATTAGTAAAGTATTTCAACGAGAATTGAAGGACTAACAACAAATGGTTTTTTGACAAAAGATTAACTATATTACAACACCACATACAGTACTCACACATGATAATACATTTTAATGATATCCAGAATGTCTTAAGTTCCAATTTCCACAAGAATTTTTATATTGAAAATACAACTTGCACCCTCATTAAATCCATTAACTCCTTCCCTATACTGGTTTGCACCACTCTGCTTTGATTTTCTAGTAACCAATACCTCCAAACCTCTATCCACCTGTTGGCTAAACAGTTCCTGATGCACTAAAGTGATCCACACATAGTGCATTCTTAAAAAATACTATTCATTAAGGTAATCAGAATTATGAGGCATTCTGTATAACATTAACATGTCCATTATTTAACATTTATTAAATTGGGGAAATACTGTGCAGGGCACTTTAACACTACTGAGGAAACTCTTCTCCAGCTCCAACCATCTACCTTCTGAATCAAAATTCAACTAGGACTTCCTTTTTGCCATTTGACATAGCTCAGAAACAAAAGGACTTCTACTGGAACAATGACACAAGTGTAAATTCACAGCCCAACCCATACTCTTTAAAACAATGAGGAAATTGTTCCGACAAACAGAAGAGCTTTCGGTCAAGGTCACAGCATTTGGCTTTTGTACTTCCAAGCTGAGTGGAGAAACAATTGGAGACTCCTGCCTGATTCAGTCACCAGAGGCACTTGCTGGCAACAGTGCTCAGATCAGGGAAAGACAAACTTTAATTGTGATGTTCTCTATGAAGGAATATCACCCCACTTCCACATGCATCTCTTGGGTTCATGGACCTCCTGACTAGCATTTGGCAAATCACTGCAGGCTTGGTAGCACCTCTGGGATTGCAGCACAAAGACAAATTAAGTTCTGGAGCAATAGTGCACTTATGCTATGTCTTTAGCTTGGTACACATCCGTTTCTGCTTCTAAGCAACACTGAAATTGCAGTAGAAATCACTGCTGGAACAAGGCAGTCTTTCAAGATTAATACTTTTCTTTGCATTTCATGGGATGCAAGTGCTGTTGGCTGGACCAGCATTTATTGTCTATCCCTAGGTGCCCTTAAAAAGGTGGTAGTGAATACTGGCTTAGTGGTATTGTCACTGACCAGTAATCCAGACATCCAGGAAATGATCTGGGGAGCTGTGTTTGAATTCCACCACAGCACATGGTGGAATATTAACTCAGTAAAATCCTGGAATTAAAGTCTAATGATGACTGTGAAATCACTTTTAAAAACCCATCTCGTTCACTAATGTCCTCGAGGGCAAGAAACTGCCATCCTTATCTGGTCTAGCTTACATGTGGCTCTAGACCCACAGCAATGTGACAGACTCTTAAGCGCCCTCTGGGATGGCCTAGCAAGCAGACCAACTGTTAGAAAATCTCAATACTTCATGGAGTAAATTCAGTGCATACTCAAGCTCCCAAGGGACCAACAGATTTCCTGGACATTATCCATATTTAATATTAATTTGAAACATCTACAGAATGAAGGTACAAAGCATTCCAGCTGGTAGAGGAGTCAGTTTCTACAAACTCTCCTGAATTAATAGATTAGAAATCCAGAGGGATAGCTGTGACCATCAGTGCCAGACTAAACATTGTAGTGCACAAACACTCAAAATATCCCAGGTATCTGGTAACCCTGTGCCAACCAATGAGATGATAGCTAATGTTGGTGAGTTATAGTTTCCAACACACATTTCCAATAAGATCAATAGAAATTGAATAGGTTTTCGAGTTTACATTTTGAGGACAAGTCCAGTATTGTTTAAAAAAAAGAACTGTGTATGCAAGAAATCAGAAACAAAGACAAAAACTGCTAGAAAAACTCAGCAGGTGTGGCAACTCTGTGGAGAGAAATCAGAGTTAACACTTTGAGTCCAGTGACCCTTCTTCAGAACCTATGTATTGTTTAGTTAATTCAACGGACAGGACTGAAGCATGCATACTAACACCCATCCTGCTCAAGGCAGGCTCTCCGCTGCTTCCTGTCCCGCAGGCCCGACCAGTCCCCCTCCACTGACACCCTCATCCGCTTAGCCGAACTCGTCCTCACCCTCAACAACTTCTCTTTCAATTCCTCCCACTTCCTACAGACAAAGGGGGTAGCCATGGGTACCCGCATGGGCCCAAGCTATGCCTGCCTCTTTGTAGGATACATGGAACAATCCCTCTTCCAAAGCTACACTGGGCCTATCTACCATCTCTTCCTCCTTTACATTGATGACTGTTTCGGCGCTGCCTTGTGCTCCCACGAGGAGCTCGAGCAGTTCATCCACTTCACCAACACCTTCCACCCCAACCTTAAGTTTACCTGGAGCATCTCTAATACCTTTCTCTCCTTCCTGGACCTCTCTGTCTCCATCTCTGGCATCCACCTGGAAACCAATATCCATTTTAAGCCTACCGACTCCCACAACTACCTAGAATACACCTCCTCCCACCCACCTTCCTGCAAAAAGGCCATCCCCTATTCCCAATGCCTTTGCCTCCGCCGCATCCGCTCCCAAGATGAGGCATTCCACTCCCGAACATCCCAGATGTCCTCGTTTTTCAAGGACCGCAACTTCCCCTCCACAGTGATCGAGAACACCCTCGACCGTGTCTCCTGCATTTCCCGCAACTCATCCCCCACACCCCCTACCCACTTTAATAACCAAAACAGAATCCCTCTAGTCCTCATGTACCACCCCACCAACCTCCGAATCCAACACATTATCCTCCGACATTTCCGCCATCTGCAATCTGACACCACTACTAAAGACACTTTCCCCTCCCCACCCTTATCTGCTTTCCGGAGGGACCACTCTCTCCGTGACTCCCTTGTCCGCTCCACATTCCCCTCCACCCCTACCACACCTGGCACTTTTCCCTGCAACCGAAGCAAGTGCTACACCTGCCCCTACACCTCCCCCCCTCACCCCCATCCCAGGCTCCAAGAAGACCTTCCACATCAAACAGATGTTCACCTGCACATCTGCTAATGTGGTATACTGTATCCACTGTTCCCATTGTGGCCTCCTCTACATCAGGGAAACCAAGCGGAGGCTTGGGGACCGCTTTGCGGAGCACCCACGCTCAGTTCACAACAAACAACTACACCTCCCAGTCGCGAACCATTTCAACTCGCCCCTCCCCCCCCTCCATTTCTTGGATGACATGTCCATCCTGGGCCTCCTGCAGTGCCACAACGATGCTACCCAAAAGCTGCAGGAACAGCATCTCATATTTCGCTTGGGAACCCTGCAGCCCAAGGGTATCAATGTGGACTTCACAAGCTTCAAAATCTCCCCTCCCCCGACAACATCCCAAAACCAGCCCAGCTAGTCCCCACCTCCCTAACCATTCTTCCCACCTCAAGCCCCGCCCCCATCTCCTACCCACTAACCTCATCCCGCCTCCTTGACCTGTCCGTCCTCCCTGGACTGACCTATCCCCCACCTAAATTCACCTTCACTGGTTCTAACCCCGCCTCTTTGACTTGTCTGTCTCCTCTCCACCTATCTTCTCTTTTATCCATCTTCTATCCGCCTCCCTCACTCCCTATTTATTTCAGAATCCCCTACCCCTCCCCCATTTCTGAAGAAGGGTCTCGATCCGAAGCGTCAGCTTTCCTGCTCCTCTGATGCTGCTCATCCAGTTCCACAACGTTTTATCTCAGATTCTCCAGCATCGGCAGTTCCTACTATCTCAGGCCATATTCCTTCTGCTTTTTATTGTCAATGAGGATATGTTACAAGAAGAGGTCATTGAAACAATAGCAGTTTTGTCTTTGTAACTGCAGCCTTGTGATATAAACTGATTTTCCACTCTCCCATCTCCAGTGTTACCACTGTTATGGCATATTTCCGCAGAACTTCTGCCAAACAGTCATTATCTTAACCTGGTTGAGAAATTGAATACATCGCTTAGCCATGCAAAAATAGCCATATGAAAGATGTCCATTACAATATCCCATCAATCACTAATGGTGTTTTTAAGTGCACTTTAATCTAGTGATGTAAGGATGCAAATGACTGCTGTAGAAACAAGAAACGAGTGAGAATGCAGCAACCATTAAAAAAACCATGCAACTCGGCCAAGCAAAAACGGAATAAAAAGATGGACATCTCGGTCAACAGGATTCCAGCTGCGACGTAAGTTTCAGTCTTTTGAAGGCTACACAGCAGCCTGTGCTGCAACGAAACAATAGCGTTGCCTCTCTTGAGGAAACACCATTCCATTTTATGGGGAGAAAGAGAATGAAGTTTATTTGTCGTACGTGACTCGCACTGTATTATCTCCAAATGAACATCAAGCAACAAGCACAATGTCTCCAGTTAGTACTTTAGGAGACTTCCGCTGATATTTCAGATTTCTATTAAATTCACATTCCACCATCTGCTAACCATTACCTGGGTTTGTTGGATTACCAGTCCAGTGACAATAACACTAGGCTATTACCTTCCCAACACCCTCCAAACCCACCCTCCACCCACCCCAATTACCAATATTCCATATTGCTCTTGCTGAAGATCTCATAAAACAAAAAGATGGATAAATTTCCAGGACCCGATCAGGTGTACCCAGGTCATTGTGGGAAGCAAGGCATGAAATTTCAGGGACCCTAGCAGAGATATTTGTATCATCTACAGCCACGAGTGAGGTGCCAGAGGACTGGAGGATGGTTAATGTTGTGCATTTATTTAAGAAAGGCTGTAAGCAGAAGCCTGGAAACTATAGACCAGTGAGACTGACATCAGTAGTGGGTAAGTTGTTGGAGGGGGGTTCTGAGAGACAGGATTTACATGAACTTGGAGAGGCGAGGAGTGATTAGTGATAGTCAGCATGGCTTTGTGCATAGGAAATCATGCCTCACAAACTTGATTGAGCTTTTTGAGGACATGACCAAGATGATAAATGAGGGCTGAGCAGCAGACATTTTCTACATGGACTTTAGTAAAGCCTGTGACAGTTTCTGCATGGTACACTGGCTAGTATAGTTAAATCACATGGGATTCAGGGAGAGCTTACCATTGGATACAGATGTGGCTCGATGGTAGGAGACAGAGGGTGGTGGTGGTGGGTTGCTTTTCAGGCTGGAGGCCTGTAACCAGCACAGGGATTGGTGCTGGCTCTACAGTTGTTTGTTATTTATCTAAACGATCTGAATGAGAATTTAAGAAACATGGTTAGTAAGTTTGCAGATGAAACCAAAATTGGTGATCTAGTTGACAGTGAAGAAGGTTATCTAAGATTACAAAGAGATCTTGATCAATTAAGCCAATGGGCTGAGGAGTGGCAGATGGGTAAATGTGAGGTAGTGCATTTGGAAAGATGAACAAGGGCAGGGTGTACAGAGTTAATGGGAGGGCCCTGGGGAATGTTGTCGAACTGAGAGACCAAGGGGTTCAGGAACACAGTTCCTTGAAAGTTGTGTCACAGGTAGACAGGGTAGTAAAGAAGATGTTTAGCACAGTGCCTTTATTGCTCAGACCATTGAGTATAGGAATGGGGACATCATATTGCGGTTGTACAGAATGTTGGAGAGGCCACTTTTGGAGTACTGTGTACAGTTCTGGTTGTCCTGTTATAGGAAGGATATTATTAAATTGGAGAGGTGCAGAAAAGATTTACAATAATGTTGCCAGGACTGGAAGGTTTGAGTTATAAGGAGAAGCTGGGACTTTTTTCACTAGAGCGTAGGAGGTTGAGGAGTGACCTCATAGATGTTAATGAAGGGGCATAGATAAGGTGAATAGCAAATGTCTTTTCTCCAGGGTAGGGGAGTTCAAAACTAGAGGGCATATTTTTAAGGTGAGAGGAGAAAGATTTAAAAGGGACCTGAGAGGCAACCTTTTCAGACAGAGGGTAGTTCGCATGTGGAATGAACTGCCAGAGGGAGTGGTAGATGCAGGTACAGTTACAACATTTAAAACACATTTGGACAGGTACATAAACAGGAAGGGATTAGAGGGATATGGACCAAACGCAGGCAAGTGGGACTAAATAAACACCAAAAGAACTGTGGATGTTGTAAATCAGGAACAAAAACAGAAGTTGCTGGAAAAGCTCAGCTGTTCTGAGGAAGAGTTACCGGAACCAAAACATTTACTCTGGTTTTTCTTCCTGGATGCTGACAGACCCTCTGAGCTTTTCTGGCAACTTCTATTTTTGTGGCAAGTGGGACTAGTTTAGTTTGGGAAACTTTGTTGGCATGGACGAGTTAGACCAAAGGGTTCTTTTCCCTGCAGTATGACTCTATCAGAATTTGATTGATTGCATTGTGTTATATGATATGGAACCATTTCCCTATAGAAAGGAGATGGAAATTTGAATTCTTTCTAAACATAAGACAGAAACATTTTCATATTGAAAAGAAAAAGATTCCCAGACAATTAGCAAAGGTCACTATGCAATGTGATAGCTGAGCTGGTGGCCAAAGTAGAGGTAAACATTCAAGATATTATCATCAGTCCAGATGCAGGCTTACAAATCAGTCAAGGTTGGATAGTAAAAACATTTTTCATTCTTTCAAAGAACTGCTCATCACTGGCCCAGGCTGAATTTTAATGTCTATTCCTAACTGTCATCGATAATGGTGGTGGGTAATTCAATGTATTAATGCCTCTAAATGTCAAGAACAAAGAACAAAGAAAATTACAGCACAGGAACAGGCCCTTCAGCCCTCCAAGCAACTGAAGATACTTGGTCCAAGGACATGTTGTGAGGCACTCCTGTATTGAAGTTCTGGGATTTAGTTGATTGGCCTCCAGGAGACACAAGCATCTTCCTTTATGGTAGGTGTGACTGCAGTCAATGGGGAGAGCTTTCTCCATATCCACTGAATTCAATTTCACTCTCGCTTTGATGCCAGAATTGGTCAAATACTGACTTCTTGTCAATGAGGCCACTTTTAAGGCACGTCTAGAATTTAACATATTTGGAGCAAAGCTATAATGTGGTTTGGAGTCAAGAGTCCCTGACAGAAACCAAATTAAACATCAGTGTGCAGGCGCTGCTGGTAAAGCTCAGCAGATCTGGCAGCACCTGTGAAGAAACTGAGGAAAGATCATCGGACCCGAAACGTTAACTCTGATTTTCCTTCACAGATGCTGGCAGACCTGCTGAGCTTTTCAGGCAACTTCTGTTTTTCTTCCTGATTTACAGCATCCGCAGTTCTTTTGGTTTTCATTAATGTGCAGGTTACTGCTGAGAAAATGCTGCTTTGGTAACACCGTCAATGACCTCTGCCATCACACTGACAATCAAGAGTTGACTGACTGGGTGGTATTGGCTAGATGAGATTTGTCCTGCTTTTTGAGAACAGAACATCTGGTCTATTTTCCACTTTGTCAGCTAGATGCCAGTTGTAGCTTCACTGAAACAGCTTGGCTAGAGGCACAGTTAGTTCTGGTGCACAGGTGTATCAGCAAGTATTTTGTCAGAGCGAATGGACTTTGATGTGTCCAGTGCTTGCAAATAGTTCTTGATATTAAGTGGAGTGAATCAAATTGGCGAAACAGTGTCTGTGATGGTGTGGACCTCAGGAAGAAGCAGAGATAGATCATCCATGCAGCACTTCTAGCTGAAGGTGCCTGCAAGTGCTTTTGCCTTGGTAAAAGGAAAATACTGTGGATTCAGAAAATCTAACTAAAATCAGAAAACACTTAATAAACCTGGGAGCATCTGTAGAAGAGAAATAGAGATAACAATTCAAAGCTGTGATCTTTCAGCAGCACAGTTTCTGACAAACAGTAATTAACCAGTAACATTCTCTCTGTTTCTCCCTTCACAGTGGTTGCCAGACCTGCTCATTATTTCCAGCATTTGCTATTTTTATTTTGAACATTACAAGTATTTTACTTAAACCAGGCTCAGGTCTCATCAAATATGACAATAACTACAAGAACTTCCAGTCTAAATGGAGCATAAGCACAGTATGAATTTGTAGTTGTCTAAGTAACCATGCTTACTGTAAATACAACAAAAAAGTACTTGCCTTTGATCTAGTACAAGATTATTCAGGAAACAGTAACGCCAAATTAGCACTGAGAAGAAGTGGGGAGATTCTCTGTGGCCTTTATTTCATTGGCTGCAAACATATTGAATATTAAAACTCCTTGTGGACTAGGTGGATAAATGTTTGGTGCAAGAATGAAGGATTACAAGAGATAGTAACATGAAGACTTCCTGTAATTTCCTGTAAAACTATTTGAAGCACAACAACCCCACTTTTCAGTCCGACAGTAATACAGCTCTTACTTCTTTTTGCGACAAAGGTTGAGATTACATGGCTTGCTTTCAAAGATTTAATCTCCTTTCGACTAATGTACTAACAGTTTATTGAGACTTGTGAGAGCCTTTACATTACATTTGATCTATACTTCAATTTCCAAATCGCCTACAAGCTCCACTACTGGCAAGAATTTGCCAGAAATTAGTTTACTATTGCAGCAGCACCAACGATCCCAATAACCCCTTGTCCATTATGGCATGACAAGCAGTCTGAAAATCTGAAAACCTGAACACAGTAAGCATGTAAGACAGTTTGGTGAGAGAGTAAAAGCATATTTTTTGATTTGTAGTTATGATCATTGAAAACATTTAAATGCATTCAATTAAAATGGCAAATAGAAGGCACAATCAATAATTTAGTTTCTGGAACGTGTGTTCCCCTGTTGGATGCAGTGATTCAGATGCAGTTTATTTTGCATTCTGACATCAATGAGGACCCATCTCTCGCCCATGCCTTAACATCTTTTTTTTTGTCACAAAAACTGCTCTCAGATTGAAGCAAAGATCCCTGGATAGCATTTAGAAAAGTATTCAGGAACAAGAATTGTATATACCAGCCTTTGGGATATCTTAAAGCAATCTTCATGGCAATGCTTACTTCTGCTGCTACAGTGATTCTAAGCACATACTAGTGAGATTTAACAAGAAACGGTTCCCGGGAATCCTTAGAGAATAAAAGAAATAGAAGAGATTTGAAAACAAAACAGGAAATAAAGGCGAAAAGCTGTCAATGCATACAGAAGACGATATCAAGCCATGAAGATTTTTTTTTCAGGTCCCATAAGAAACAGAGGCATTTTAAGGATCCAGGTGGTTTAAATGTTTCCCAGCCGCGGTCACAAGGCCCAGCAGCTGCAGAAGCAGAGCTGCTGTTTAAACCAGGAATGGATCTATAGCAATAGCTCAGTATAGAGAAAGCACATACCCCTGTATTGCGACAGGCACAGTGCAATGCATCACTGATGCTGTATCTAGCAGGAAAGTACGCTACCTCTAATCAGCAGCACTCAACCATCAAATCTTAACATGGAACGAATGACAGACTTCCCATTTTAATATTACTTTTGGACCATTAATGAGTATAAAAGTAAACAGCCTGCTTATTCCCTAGGTAAACACAGCTGGGCTCAGTTGTTTTTAAGCTGTTTATTTCACCAGAATCCACAGCTGTTTTTCTACCCAGCTACACAAAGACACAGTCAAGGTGTCATTAGCTTCTGACACAAGCTGCAAGCTAGTATAGGCAAACAATTTCATCCATCTTAAGTTTCATATCTGCAATTCCATTAGGGTTTTGATATTTTATTGACTGAAAATGTAAAATAACTGGGTTACCAAATCAATCAGCATCTAACTGTCAAGGAAGGATATGACAATAGTGATGGATTGTTTCATTTTTCCTTTCCACTTTAAAATCACGAGAATGAGTAAAGCCAATGGGGTTGCAGGAAAGGATCCACATGCTCGTGTTTTGAGGTTGCACAATGCAGCAGGATGTGAATGTACCCCAATAGTCCTCAAGGGCACCAACCTGGGCAACACAAATTTGCAGCCAAAATGTGACCCCTACCAAAAAAAAGGAAGTATTTCCTCTGTGTACCAGGTTGGTGAAGTCCAAGGCAGGATGGGGTGGGAGGAGAGCGGTAAACTGATGAGCAAGGTCCAAGTGTGGGGAAGTGTGTCCAAGGAAACCTGTCACTACTAAGATATGAGACATCAACCTGCTCCCCATCCCTGGAATGCTATCAGATGTCAACTAGCTGAAGTGCTCCAACTTGGTTCAACGCTGCATTGCTGGTAGTGATGGGAGGTAAATGGTGAAATCAGCTGAACTGTGAGCAAGTTTCTCTGTGATATTCTTGAAGAGTAAATAACTACTGATATCCCCCCGCTATCCTCATGCACGAAGAGTAATCACTTTGTAAATTTACCAGAAAGCTGCTGGTGCCACACAGTGTTGTTAGTGAACAACATCTCGAATCTGTGCTACAATTCAGCATAGCAAAACATCCAGGTCTAATCAAACAAAAACATCTTTAGGAGGCTTCAGGAGAACATAAAGAAAAGCACAGTTCTAAAGAAATCACATCTTTAATAAGCAAAGAAGGTTCCTTGTCATGTACAGCACCAAATGGTACAGAGCAGTGTTCAAAGATAACATTGTCACTGTGCTACATTTCCAGTGCATAATCATTGCTGTCTGAAATGTTCGGCTGGTAATAAGTAATTCGTCCCAGCTGCATACTTTATTCATCTTTTGTAGCTGCTCAGATATGAAAAGGGCACAGTTGTCACGCAAAAGAAAAGATTAAAATTATTTAATAAGCTTAGGAGGCTTTTCTGAAGAAGGTTGTTCTTCCAAACACCATCAGTTGGTTTAATCACTCTGTGGTCATCAAACTGAATCCTTGAATGACTCTGTTGGTCAAATCTCATTGTTGACAAATGCTAACCAGAAGGCTCACTAATTTTTTGCTGAGTTAACTGATCACAGAGGTAGCATTAGAGCTACCACTGACTTCTGAACTGGTTGTGTGTAACAGGTTGGGTGTAAAAGGAAGATGTCAGACAGGGAAAGAGAAAGAGCGAGAGAGAGAGACGGAGACCGAGAGAAAGAGAAATAAATGGAAGGTCCTGCTCAGAAGTCAGTTTGATTACTGAAGGAAAAGAGAAATGAGTTTGCCAGGGACCTTGCCCCCCACCAACCTGACAACATTTATCATCAAGAATGGCCACCAGAGTGTGTTACTGGAGAGTGCCTGGAAAATAACAGACATTGGTTTCTAAACTGCAGCAAAAAGCAGCGGGGATGGGGCTACCACAGAGAGGAATCACCTACATTACAATGCTAAGTTCACTTCAAAAGTCGTCTTTTTGACACGAAGTAAAGCACATTGGGGCATCTCAAAGACTTGTACAAAAACATGTCATTCTCTACCTGCTGGTTTTGTTCTCACCAACAAAAACATTTCCTTGGAGCAGAATTAAATTAGTTGTTCCTATCTTACTTAACCTTAAACTCCTATTAGCACCCTTAGTTCAACTTTGTATTTCAGATTTCATTGCTCATAGCAGTGTTCTCGTAGCCTCTGAATTTCTTCCTTTCTCTCCAAATCTGGGTGTAATTTTCTCTTAGTTTAGCTATGTAAATGAAAACCTAATTGATTAATTAAGTAGATAAGATTGGACAGACGTGCCAGTCGGTAGTATTCCATTACTAATTGGTCAAAATGCATTGCAATTTCCGATAATCACATCTGCACTAAGTGTCTGCAGTTCAGGCAACTTCAGAGTTGCTCAGTTGGTGTCTGAGTTGAAGATATTGTGGGGTATCAGGAAGGGAATTGACAAGGTTCCTCATGGTAGACTGGTTAGCAAGGTTAGATCACATTGAATAGAGGGAGAACTAGCAATGTGGATACAGAACTGGCTGAAAGGTAGAAGACAGACGGTGGTGGTGGAGGGTTGCTTTTCAGACAGGAGGCTGTGACTAACAGTGTGCCACAAGGAGCAGTGCTGGCTCCACTGCCTTTTGTCATTTATGTTAATGATTTGGATGTGAACATAGGAAGTGTGGTTAGTAAGTTTGCAGATGACACCAAAATTGGAGGTGTAGTGGACAGCGAAGAAGGTTACTCAGAGTACAAAGGGATCTTAATCAGATGGGCCAACGGGGCGAGAAGTGGCAGATGGAGTTTAATTTAGATAAATGTGAGGTGCTGCATTTTGGATCAGGGCAGGACTTATACACTTCATGGTAAGGTCCTGGGGAGTGTTGCTGAACAAAGAGACCTTGGAGTAAAGGCTCATCGTTCCTTGAAAGTAGCATCGCAGGTAGATAGAATAGTGAAGAAGGTATTTGGTATGCTTGTCTTTATTGGTCAGTGCATCGAGTACAGGAATTGGGAGGTCATGTTGCAGCTGTACAGGACATTGGTTAGGCCACCACTGCATGCATTCTGGTCTCCCTGCTATAGAGAGGATGTTGTGAAACTTGAAAGGGTTCAGAAAAGATTTACAAGGATGTTGC
The DNA here is from genome assembly GCA_024137785.1 of Ginglymostoma cirratum. Classification (NCBI taxonomy): domain Eukaryota; kingdom Metazoa; phylum Chordata; class Chondrichthyes; order Orectolobiformes; family Ginglymostomatidae; genus Ginglymostoma; species Ginglymostoma cirratum. The sequence goes on from JAHRHZ010000021.1 coordinate 40,152,949, forward strand.
CAGGGTTGGAGGGTTTGAGCTACAGGGAGAGGCTGAATAGGCTGGGGCTATTTTCCCTGGAGGATCAGAGGCTGAGGGGGTGGCCTTATGGAGGTTTATAAAATCATGAGGGGCATGGATAGGGTAAATAGACAAGGTCTTTTCCACAGGGTGGCAAGTCCAAAATTGAGGGCATAGGTTTAAGTTTAGAGGGGAAAGATTTAAAAAGGGACATAAGGGGCAACCTTTTCGCACAGAAGATGGTGGGTGTATGGAATGAGCTGGTGGACGCTGGTATAATTATGACATTTAAATGGCATTTGGATAGTATATGAATAGGGAGGGTTAAGAGGGATATGGGCCAAATACTGGCAAATGGGACGTGATTTATTTAGAATATCTGGTCAGCATGGGCGAGTTGGACCGAAGGGTCTGTTTATGTGTTGTATGTCTCTATGATTCTAAGTTAGCATCAAGTTAAAACACAGATCATTAAAGGTAATCATCTCTGCATTGTTACTTGAAACACAACCCAACTGACACAATGTCAAATGGATTAGAGAATTAATTGTGTGCTCAAGGAGTGGTCTGGGAAGAAGGGAATGTAATTCAAGCAGCTGTGGTCTGAGGACTCAGGGAAGAGGGTGCTGTTTCATTGGGAGAAAGAGACTGGACGGCAAGACAGCAAGTGGACCATCGTGTGTTCAACCAACTGGAGCAGTTCATGGAGGAAGCTCACTGTCACCTCCTCAAGGGCATTGAGCAACAGGCAATAAGTACTGATCCAGGCCACAATACGAGTGAATAGGAAAAATAGTATGAAGTTACTCTCTTTGGTTACAATAGAAAAGTAGATTTATTTTTAAAGCTGTCAATCTTCAAAATTTACTGTTCAGAAAGACTTAAATCATATTTGCATAAGGAATGCAAGAAGTTCGTGCATAATTAGGAAGGTCAAATGGTACGTTGGCTTCTTTTGTAAGCGATTGGAGTAACGCAAGTCTTTATTTAAAGACATCCTACTGAATATAATTTTGATTTAAGTGTTTTATCAGGGCCCATGTCCTGATGACAACAGTGCTCCTGGTTTTAACATTGGTGGTCAGCTTTAATCTGCGTTGTGCTGTCGGATTCAACACATTTAATTGGGAACAGCGGCAACGTCTAGCACAATGATTCAATTCATGTCTTTGTGGTCAAGGAAGCCTAGCTTTGTTCAAATAAAAGAGTTATTTTCAAAAATGTTCATCTGCATAACGAATATCACAAACCATTGGGTTTTGCTGAGTCAGCTATCTGAAATTTATTCACAGCGTTAACTATTTAGAAGGCCACAACTTCACAAATTTACACCCAGTTTGGACTATGTCCTTATTAATATTACTGCACATTACACACACACATATAGCTGACTGACTACATCTGACTCCATGACAGAGTGATTTCAAGCAACTTTAAACAAGGACTTGTATCACTCCAATCCCCTTGCTACATGCCATTGACCTTCTTAATTACTTGCTAACTTTATGCATTCCTTGTACAAACATCTTATACCAGAATGTCACATATTATAATGTCTTAAAAATGTAGATGCTTGTCTAATCTGGAATCATCCCATAATAGGACAGGTCACTTCCTGTCCTATGCACAAATGAAGTGAATGCTTTCCTTGTCTCAGGGCTTGTTTGGGTCAAAAATATGGCACAGTACCAGTCTGCAGCAGAGAAATCACAGGAACTGTTCTAAGACCAGTGAGAAAGCAGGAGAGGCTGATGAGCCATTTTAAAGTCCTTATTCCACACTCGTGCACAAGTGTTGCAAAGCCTTTTAAACACAAGCTCACTGCTGCAAAGACAGCAAGAAAATTAATCAGTGTGGCAGTGAAATTGAATGTTTTTATACGAAGCAGGAGAATGAGAGTCAAAATTGCTAGAATGCTTGGGATATCCCCTATGACAGTGAGAACAATCCATGGCAAGACTGACAAAGAATCAGAGTGTACCAAGTGTTATACCTTTATGATGGCAGTGTCATAGAGTCATACAGCATGGAAACAGACCCTTCGGTCCAACTCATCTGTGCAGACCTAAACTGATCTAGCCCCATTTGCCAGCATTTAGCCCAAAGCCCTCTAAAAGCTTCCTATTCATGTCCCCATCCAGATGCCTTTTAAATCACGAAGTGTACCAGCCTCCATCACATCCTCTGGCAACTCAGTGATCTAAAGGCAGCATCACTGAAAACATCATAGATCATAGAATCCTTACAGTGTGGAAACAGGCCCTTCAGCCCAACAAGTCCACACTGACCCTCAGAGCATCCCACACAGACCCATCCCCCTGTAACCCACCTAATCTACACATCCCTGGACACTATGGGCAATTTAGCATGGCCAATCCACCTAGCCTGCACATTTTTGGACTGTGGAAGGAAACTGGAGCACCCAGAGGAAACCCACGCAGACACAGGGAGAATGTGCAACCCCCATACAGACAGCTGCCTGAGGGTGGAATCAAACCCGGGTCCCTGGTGCTGTGAGGCAGCAGTGCTAACCACTGAGCCATTGTGCCGCCCCATGGCACTCTTGGTTTTCTGGATTGAAGACCAAAACCAGTGCCAGGTCATCCAGCTTAATGTTTGTCAATGAAAAAGCCAAGATGGGCACTTTTGGTGCAGTGATAGTGTTCCTACTTCTGGGACAGAAGGCTTGGGTTCATGCCCTACCTGCTCCAGACATGTGTCATGATCATCTGAACAGGTTGATTTATAAAAGAAAAAAGCCAAAAGCCTATATGATTGGGAGAAAAGTTCCAATACTAGTCATAGATGGTTTGACCATTCCAAGAAGTGTTCTTGCCCGCACAACATTAAAATGTCTGCCATGTTAGCTAGTGCTGAACAGCAGCACCTGATGAATTCTCCACCCATTTGAAGATGGTCATTGAAGAAAGTGGCTATTCAGCCAAGTAGGTTTTTAATGTTGATGATGCAGGGTATTTTTCAAAAATAAATTAATGACCCAGTAAGCATACATTTCACAAGAAGAGAGGATGGCACTAGGATCAAAGTTGCCAAAGACCTCCTGACTGTTCTGCTGGTGGGAACACCAAAGGACACTGGAAGTTTAAGCATATAATAGTGGACCAGTCTGAGACATATGAGCTATGGAGAGTTGCTCCAAGGAGTATCTTTTTCCATTTAGTATTCAAATAAGAAAGCCTAGATGACGGGAACATTCTTTCTGCTACAGTTCTCTCTGCGTGCCATTTCTGCCTCAAGGCCATATTTATGCAAGAGAAAATCTTGCCTTCAAAATATTGCTTCTGTTGGGTAAATGTCCAGATCAAGCCATCAGCCTTGATGACATCTATGAAAGTGTCAGTGTGTTTTTCTTACCACTGAACGTGACTTCATTAATACAGACCATAGACACAGAGCAACAGCAGGTTCAGGGCCTGCTACATTCTGCTAACCTTCTCCCAACTCATCAAGGCAACAAATTCTGAGAATACATCAGTCAGGGAATTTGGACTCAGTGACAAAAAATGCAAGGGTATTGACAATAACATTGGTTCATGAGACAAAGTTACGGCATCGCATCTGTACATTGTGGACTTTGCGGCCAGAACATGTCACAGGTCAAGAAGATTCTCACAATGCCATCCCTGAGGCCCAGCTTAAAATTATCATTTTGACGAGGGAGACTGGCTTTGCACCTATCACATAACAAAGCACCCAAAAGATGTTTTGATGCTTTACAAGGAGGTAACCTAGAATATCAAGTATGACCAAGCAAAGTTAAGGAAGGTGTCTGATGCCACAGGAAAACAGATAGGTTTCAAAATGATTCTTGAAGATAAAAGTTTAGACAATTTCGGCAGCCAAAGCTTAGCTTCACGTATTGCTGGTGAAATGGGTTTGGGAATAGACTGGAAGAAGACCAATCAGCAAATGAGAGCAACAGTAGCAGGTGTAATGCCAGAATACATAGAGAGAGATGAGATTGCAGAGGTGGGAGAAGTCAGAAATCAGGGAATACTGTGTGGGCTAAAAACCCATGGCGGGGGTCAGTGATGATAGCAAGATAAATTTGGGGGTGAGTTTGTGTGGGGTGTGAACGTGAAGGTTTGGATGAGTTCATTTTATTTTAGGGCCAATCGGGAAGCCCAGTCAAGGAACTGTTTGAATAATTAGCATCAAAAGGTGACAGAGGAATAGACATGGACTTCAGCAGGCGGAAGGCTGAGACTGAAGCAAAACTTTCTGATGTTTTTGAAATAAAAAGAAAGTTTTGAATATGAATATTTTTCTTATGAGTTTATTGTAGTGATTTATGACCTTGTGCTTTAACGTTTTCTCTTGGTTATACTCTAATACACACCTACACAGATTAAGCCACACAACTAATTCCTTGACTACTCATTTTGTGAAGAGACCTGTAGAATTGTTGAATTAATGAACGATTGTTTTAAATGCCAAATGCCAATTACTAATGATAGTAATATACATATTTATTTCCATTTATATTTCTTCTAGGTCACAGGTTAATCTTCCATATTCAACTGCCTCTGAATGCATAATCTATCTAAAAGTCCTCATAACCTATGGTGCACTTGAATGTATTAAACAAACTTCGATTGGTAGTTGCTTCTTAAGTTGTGAGGACACTGACTAATATGACTACAGGTCAACAAAGCATTATTTCTCCTCAACTTGCCTTTGCATCTTGTTACTTCAACAGATGTTTTGTCTAATGGTCTCAGGGGCACACTTACAGCTTTAAGTCTTTTTAGTGCTGGTAATGAACTGCAAGAATGAGCCTGACTTATACACCCATCTGCATATCCCTGTTTCAAGGACTTCTGTCAGAATCTGCCAAGAGATAATTGAGTTGTAAGATACAATTTTATAGCATAGAAACTTGTGCAACCAAATGTGTCTCCAAGGCTCTCTGAAGGAGTGTGTTTTTAATGTCCCATTCTTTAAACTTTTCTCTACATCCTGTTAATTTTTACTTTTTCAAGTATTTATCCAATTTTATTTCCAAACTACTATGAATTCGGCATTTATCAGGGCCCCATTCTGTGACCTAAAAATCACATGCACAATGGATTCCCGGAGGTGTGATATTTGAATTTGGTGATTTACTGACCATATCAACTGTTTACCCCATTTTCCAAATTAAAACAGTGCTGAATGTTCACATTTTGAGCAGCTATGTTAGATTTCCTCACAACATTCACTGCTTTTCATTACTGAAGCCTTTTATCCCTGTAAATCAATTACCTATTCCATGGCTTTAATAGTCTTCCAGAAGTAATCCAGCCAAAGCTGGATACAATGTGGCATGAATTCACCTTGAATGGAAATGCAGACGTTCATTAGTGAATTGATCATTCATTGCCAAGTTTAACTTTTTGCTTTTAAAAGAATGCAAAACAAGGTACTGATTCACCATTGATACTTATTTACTACTGTATCAACCAAGACAGACTAATAGTTTAATGTTCTGTGACCAGTTTAATGATTTAATAGCTTAATCATTTTCTCATTGCTTTTGTATTCTGTAATTCCAATTAAAGGAAGGTAAGAGGGTTCCAAACACTCTGACATTTGCAGGTTTCTTGTTGTAAAACTCCTAAATTTATTTGCTTTTCTAAATTTTTACAGTTGTGCCAAGTTGATCTATTTACTCACTCTTTTTTCTGAAATCTACGGATGCAGGTGAGTCCCTCAGATACACATTCTCTAGGCCGAGTCTTCAATGTTGCAATGGGGAAGCTCTGCATTCACAGTGAGATTATCTCTTTGGATAAGAATACAAACCATACTCCACACTGCTTGCATCAATGTAAAATATCCTTTGCGTTTATTGGGAGAACAGCATGGTCTTGTGCTCAGTAACAAGGACATTATTCGTGCTCATGTTAAGAACAGTCAACCTGACAGCATGGTGGATGGATGCTGCCACTGTAGAGACTATACCTGACCACAATACACAATACAGCAAACAAAGAAGCCACAATAGCTTTTTATCATACATTACGATATAGTGCATAGTGATCGGAAGAGCAAAAACAGCAAAGTAACAGAAACCACTGCATCCTCAAAAGCTAATTTGGATAAGGGTTCTTTGGCGAGGTTTTTTAAACTTACCTCATTCAGATTTTTTTTTGACAAATAAGTCATACTTTCCTCTGTAAAATAGTTTTAGCCAATCTATAAAAAATAACATTAATTCACCATAGTAAACACTGGTGTGGATATGTACAAGAGAAGACAATGAGATACCTGTCTCATAAACCACTGTTGCAAACCTAACATTAAGAAATAAATTTAATACACACCAAGTTGTCAATGTAAAGAGTTGAACCGAAGTTGATTGCTACATGTGAGAGTTGCAGAAGTGCCAGCCTGTATCTTATCACCCACTATTATCATTCAACAGAGCCAACATTTCCAATAAAAGGTCTCGAATTCAATTTAATGGAATTCTTGTATTACCTGATACTGAGTATTTAGAAGCTTCACAATATCAAAATTCTTCCATAAAATTTCCACATCGTCAACCCAACTTAATTAAGGGAAGTAAGCATAATGTGTAATGACGCAATATTGCTTTCCATTGATTTGAAAAATCATAGGAAGTATTTATGGCCTTGATACTTTAAGAAAAGCTATGATTTAAAATAAGCTATTTATTCATTTCACCACTACCCTTTCCAAAAGTATTCTTTCCAGTTTTTCGGTTAGTACCAAGTTTCAAACACTGAATGCTAACGCTTTCTTTACTAAATGGTGAAATGTATCTGGCTTAATATTTAAGGCTCAAACATATTTTGTAGTCTGATTATTGGAGTTTCAATCCCTTCTTCCAAACATTAGGTAAATCTCTTACTAATTTCATATCATGACTAATTGATGATTCTGTTAATGAAAACAAGACAATTCCCTTGAAAGAGATGGTAGGAACGGCCGATGCTGGACTCTGAGATAACAAGGTGTAGAGCTGGATGAACACAGCAGGCCAGGCAGCATCAGAAGAGCAGGAAAACTGTTGTCTTGGGTCTGGAGATAAAAGGTACTGCAGATGCTGGAGAATCCGAGATAACAAGCATGGGGCTGGATGAACACAGCAGGTCAAGCAGCATCATAGGAGCAGGAAAACTTGACGTTTCGGGCCTAAACCCTTC
>JAHRHZ010000021.1:40160520-40205068 GCA_024137785.1 Ginglymostoma cirratum
TGCTTGACCTGCTGTGTTCATCCAGCCCCATGCTTGTTGTCTTGGGTCTGGACCCTTCTTCAGAAAATTTATTTTCTGTGGAAGGGTCCAGACTTGAAATGTCAGCTTTCCTGCTCTTCTGATGCTGCCTGGCCTGCTGCGTTCATCCAGCTCTACACCTTGTTATCTAATTCCCTTGAAAGCAATGATATCTGCCTGCAAATTTTTCTTTTAAGCATTTCCTTGCAGCTGACCATTCAAATGCAGGGAAGAAAACAAGAATATTTGTGGTTTGCCAAATGTTCATAGGTAACCCAAAACATCAATACCAGCTGGATCAGTTAAATGAAAAAAAAAATTAGAAATAAATGAAACTATTAAATGACCAACCTTTCAACCTAGCTCCAAACGTTTACAAATAAGAACTGCAGTTCAGAAACAATAGTATATTGTTATAACGGAGATTTTGCAAGACTTAATTATCCGAAGCAAGGCATGGATAATGGGATTATCTTTTAAAGACAAATAGAGAAAAAAAACAGAGGTATAAATACAGATGATATGAGGCAAACTAATGGATGTCATGCAAAATTATTGTTCTTCTCTTCAGCCACGAGTAAAGATAAGCGATTCAGCAGGTCCGGTAATGTCAGTTTTACTTAGATGGTGGGAAATTTCTAGAAACAGATATTCAGGATAGGATTAATAGTCACATGGGAAAATATGGGTTAATTCAGGACAGCAAGCTTTGGTTTGTTAAGGGAACTTTGCATCTAACTAACATGCTGAAACTTTTTGAAGAGGTGACAGAGTTGAAGGTAAGGCTTTTGATGCGGTGTATAGGGACTTCCATAAGACATTCAATCCAGTGTCACACTACACTTACTAACAAGAAAACTTATGGGTCATGGAGTTAAAAAAAAGGACTGTAGCAACATGGATCCAATACAGGCTTTTTTTTAAAATTCACTCACAAGATGTGGGCAAGTTGTTGATTGCCCATTTCTACATGCACTTGAGAAGATGGTGGTGAGCTGCCTTCTTGAACCACTGCAGTCTATTTAGTACACGCACACCTACAGTGCCATTTTAGGGAGTTAGTTTCAGAATTCTGACCTAGTGACACTGAAGAATTAACGATATATTTCCAAATCTGGATGGTGAGTGGCTTGAAAGGGAACTTGCACATGGTGTTGTTCCCATGCATCTGTTTTCCTTGTTCTTTTAGATGGTGGTGGCTATTGGTCCAAAACGTGCAGTCTAAGATGCCTTGGTGAATTTCTGCAGTGCATTTTGTAGATAGTACACACCGCTGCTACTGAGAGTTGGTGGTGGAGAGACTGAATATTTGTGGATGTGGTGCCAATCAAGCGGTGTGGTGCTTTGTCCTAGATGGTGTCAAGCTTCTTGAGTGTTGTTGGAGCTGCACGCATCCAGGCAAGTGGGGAGTATTCCATCATACTCCTGACTTGTGCCTTGCAGATGTTGGAGAGGATTTGGAGAGTCAGGAAGTGAGTTTCTCACTGCAAGATTCCTAGCCTCTGACCTGCTCTTATACCCACATAGTATACCCACAAGTCCTGTTTAGTTTCTGGTCAATGGTAACTCCCAGGACGCTGATCTTGGGAACGTAGTGGGTAACTTGGACTGCTTCAGTATGAGAAGCTGCAGATCTTGTGCAGTCATCAGTGAATATCCCCACTTCTGACCATTTGATGCAGGAAAGGCGCTTTGCAATTCACCTACAGGCACAACGCATCCACAGCAGATGCCATCTCCATGGCCCTACACTCATCCTCAGAACATCTGGACAACAAGGATATCTAGGTCAGTCTCCTAGTCATTAACTACAGCTCCAACTTCAACACCATAATTCCAAACAAACTCATTTCTAACCTCTGAAAGCTAGGTCTCACCTTTCCCCTCTGTAACTGGATCCTCGACTTCCTGATCCATAGACCGCAATCAGTAAGAATAGGCGACAACATCTCCTCCATCATAATCCTCAACAGCGGTGCCTGCAAGGCTGCACTCAACACCATACTATACCCCTCATACATTCAAGACTGTGTGACCAAATTCTGCCCCAAATCAATTTATAAGATTGCTGATGACACCACCATTGTAGGTCGGATTTCACAAAACAACGAGACAGAGTACAGGAAAGCAACAGGGTGTAAAGACAACAATCTCTCCATCAGCATCAGCAAAATGAAGGAGCTGGACATTGACTTCAGGAAGTGAAGTGGAGGGCACAGCCTTGTCTGCATCAATGATGTTGAAGTGGAAATGGTCAATGGCATCAAGTTCCTAGGAATGATGATCACCGATGATCTGTCCTGGTACACCACGTTGATACAAAAGCACAATAAGTGTCTCTACTTCCTCAGGAGGCAAAGGAAATTTGGCATGTCCACAAACACTCTCACCAATTTTTATAGATGCACATCGAAAGCATCCCATCTAGATGCATCTCAGCATGGTATAACTGCTCTTCCCATGACTGCAAGAAACTACAGAGAGTCACGAACACAGCCCAGTCCACCACACAAACCGGCCTTCCATCCACTGACTCTATCTATACTTCCTGGTGCCTCAGGAAAGCAACCAACATAATCAAAGACCCCTCCCACACTGGTTATACTCTCTTCCACTGTCTTCCATCAGGCAGAAGATATAAAGGTTTGAATACACATACGAATAGATTCAAGGACTTCTCCACTGTTATTAGACTTTTGAACGGACCTCTCGAATGTTAATGCTGATCTCTCTCTGTGCACCTTCTCTGCAGCTGTAACTCTGTAATCTGCGCTCTGTTCTGCTACCCTGATGCACCTTTTATGGCACAGTCTGCCTGTGTAGCATGCAAAACAACATTTTTCATTATATTCCAGCACGTGATAACAATAAAGAAGCAGCTGAAGGTGGTTGGGCCAAGGACACTACACTGAGGAACTCCTGCAGAGATGTCTTGGAGCTGAGATGACTGACCTCCAACAACTATAACCATCTTCCTTTGTGCTAGCTATGGCTCCAACCAGTGGAGAGTTTGCCCCTGATTCCCATTGATTCTAGTTTTGCTAAGGCTTCTTGATGGTACACTTGGTCAAATGTAGTCTTGACGTAAAGGACAGTCACTCTCATCTCACGTGTGGAATTCAGCTCTTTTGTCCATGTTCAAACCAAGGCTGTAAGGAGCTCAGGAGCTAAGCGGCTCTGGCAGAACCCAAATTGGACACAACACTCCAGTTGATGCTGAACTAGTGCCCTAAACAAGTTCAGCATAACATCCTGCTCTTGTACTCTATATCGCATTAATGAAGTCTGGAATACTCTATGCTTTATTAACAGCTCTTTCTACTTGCTCTAGACAATGCCACACTTTAGGAAGGATGAGGATCTATTGGAGACAGTGCAGAAGAGGTTTAAGTGAAAGATTCCAGGAATTAGAAACTTCAGTTATGAGAACAGATTGGACAAGTTAGGACTGATTTCCTTGGAGAAGAGATCTGATAGAAGCTCTCAGAAGCACGAGGCTGCTAGTGAGAGTAGATAGGGAGAAACTGTTCTCACTTGAAGGGAGACTGAGCACCAGCAGGCACAACTTTAAAGCGTATTGCAAAAGAAGAAATGCAAGCTGAGAAAATATTTTTCACACTGTGCATAGCTGGAATGCACTGCTGGGAAACATGGTGAAGGCAGGTTCAATTGAGGCATTTAAGAGGGAATTAGATGATTATTTAAATAGAAAGAACTCACAGGTTATCAAGAAAAGGCAGGATATTGGCACCAAGTCAAAATGCTCAGAGAGCCAGGGCAGGCATGATGGCCTGAATGGCCACCTTCTGCACCATGACAATTCTGTCATAAACTATGTGACTATCACTGGAACAATGGTGACAGTGTGTAATAAAATCCATGACCTCATATAAATAATCATTTTCAGATTGCCTTTAAGACAACAGATGAAGAAGCACAGACTGAATAATCAGTGGCAGGAAGTAGCATATCCATTCAGAATTCCAGTAACATTAAAGCTTAATTGGAAGGAGGTTGACTCATCAATTTATGACTAAGCCTAACAGATGTTACCGATTTTGACTTGGTCCATTAACGCTCAATATGTATTAGATGTCAAGGAATATTCTAATTTGTAACATAGATTTAAATCTTTTAGAGAATAAAACTACATGAAAGATTGAGGAAAAGGAAACCAATACGTCCCGTGACATTAAGGTTTGACAGACTTTAGACAATATCCAATGGATCAAAATCATGCAAGTCTCCTCCTAATAGCATTACAAAATTATCTACCGCTCACCCTGCCCCTTACACTGCGACAGTTTAAGAAGGCAGCTCGCCACTACTATCTCAAAGTTATTCAGTAACACCTACATTCCATGAACAAAATTAATCAAAAATTGTTTTTCCGTTCTCTCCTCCAATACTTTTTCCTTCAGCTGTCCTGATGGTGACTCATGTGCAGAGGGAGGACTAATTTAGCAAAATGTTTATGCATACTTTTATTTAAAAGTTCTCAGAGTGTGAAAAAAACCTCATATAGCTGTCAGAAGATGTGCCAACAGACTTGGCACAGAGCAGTCAAGTCACTTTATCAGCTGAGGTGGTTTAATTGGGTTAGCGAAACTCAAAGTGTGCTATCGTCAGGGGTATGATTACTGACCAGAGAACCACAGCAAGGAAGAGTAAACATGCTCGATTTCCTGCTTGCTCTCCAGGTACTTGCTAGACTGTAAACACATGAGATTCTACCGAATAGGGACATGATTGGGTTTGCCTCTGTCTAGTGTCTACGATTAATGGTCTTAAGGCATATACTGTCTACCAGGAATGGCTGCTTTAGTCCAGGAAAGGTTTTTAGGATCCTTAGAATCATCCCAGCATGAGTCAGCAACTTTGAGAGACAGAATGGAAGAAAACAAGGAAGAAAGTGAAAATCAAAATGGAAAAATAAAAGACGTCACAACTAAAGAGGTACATTGCAGTGCCTTCACAAAATTCAACAAAGGGTCAGCTAATCATTTGAGGATTCCCTCAATATTTATTCAATGAGTATCAATATTAATTATGTTAAACAATAATAAATAATTAAATATTTAACGATGACTGTTTTCCACCAATGACCCTATAGTTTCGTCAAGAATTTTCTCTTCCAAGGTAAGAACAGACTGTTTGATGCAGGCTTCTCTGCCATTATGCATTTGTGCAGGACGCATGGAGGAAGGATAGTGAACAACAGGAACACAGAGATGTTGTTCCTTCAGAAGTCCTCCTACTTCAACGACCGCAACTTCTCCCCTCCAGTGATTCATAATGCCCTCAACCACATCTCTTGCATTTCCCACACTTCTACTCTCAAGACCCTTCCTCCTAACAAAAATAAGGACAGAGTCCCTCTGGTCCTCTCATACCACCCCACTAACCTCCGCTTCCAGTGCATCTTCCTCTGCCACTTTTGTCACTTGCAATCCAACCCCACCTCCAAAGAGATATTTCCCTCCCCATCCCCATCTGCCTTCCACAGGACTCCCTCATCCGCTCCAAACTCCCCACCAACCTGACCACGCCTGGCACCTTTCCCTGCAACCGCAGGAGGTGCTATACCTGCCCCTACACCTCCCCCCTCACCTCCTTCCAAGGCCCTAAACAAACTTTCCAAATACAGCAGGGATTCACATGTACATCCTCCGACCTGGCCTACTGCATCTGTTGCTCCCGATGTGGTCTCCTCCACATCGGTGAGACCGAGCACAGACTCGGTGACCGATTCACAGTCCATCTGCACTCTGTGTGCTATAATCAACAACATCTTCCGGTTGCCAACCATTTTAACTCCCCCTCCCACTCCCATGGTGACATATCAATCCTGGGCCTTCTCCAGCATCACAAGGATGCCACCACAAACTGGAGGAGCAACACCTCATATTCCGCCTCAGGAGCTTACAGCCCAATGGCCTCAACATAGAATTCACCAGTTTCAAAATCTCCCCACCCCCGGCCTCATCCCATGTCCAACGTTCCCTCTCATCCCTGCCTCCTCGATCTGGCACTGCCTGTCCATCCTCTTCCCCACCTATCCGCTCCACCCCTCCCACAGCCTATCTCCGCAACCCACTACCTGCATCCACCTATCACTATCACTCCTACCTTACCCCAGCCCCACCCCCCATTTATTTCCGAGCTCCTTTCCCCCTCCCGAGTCCTGATGAAGGGTGTAAACCCGAAACGTCAACTTTCCTGCTCCTCTGATGCTGCCTGACCTGCTGTGTTCCTCCAGCTCCACACTGTATTGACTCTGATTCCAGCATCTGCAGTTCTTGCTATTTCTGACAGTGAACAAGATATGTTTGAGAGCACAACCATCTATGCGGACAAAATTGCAAGATTCTTGAAACAAAAACATTGGAACTCTGACATCTTCTACACATATCCATTGATTTGCAAGTTAACTACTTCAGTAGAAGATGCAGACAGAGCTCCAATGATTGTTCTTAAGCACTAAATATTAAGCCATTCCAATGATTTAGCCAACTTCATGGGAGGTATAGTAGCAATTGTGCTTAGCACTACTGCCTCAGCACCAGAGACCCATGCTCGATTCCACCTTCAGGTGACTGTCTGTGTGGAGACACTCTCCCTGTGTCTGCGTCGGTTTTGTTTGGGTGCTCCAGTTTCCTCCCGCAGTCCAAAGATGCGCAGGTTAAGTGGATTGGCCATGCAAAATTGCCCAGAGTGTCCAGGGATATGCAGGTGAGAGGGATTAGCTGCGGGAAATGCAGGGTTGCAGGGATAAGGTAGTGTGCTGGGTCCGGGTGGGATGCCCTTCACAGGGTTGGTGTGGACATGATGGGCTGAATGGCCTGCTTCCACACTGTAGGGATTCTATGACTCGTTCACAGTGCAAGTCCCAATACCACCAGGCACATGACAGCAACTTTTGAGCTCGGGCTCCATCATCTGGTTCCTATTTAATGGGCCTTGTTGAAAAGTATAAGGACTTTAGGTGAGAGGAGATTATGTTTGATTGCAATGGCTTCCCTGGTTCTTCAGTCTGTTGATACCCATGGCGTGGGTTCACACACTAAGTTTAAAGACCTGGAAGAATCACCGGTGCAGCCCACATACTGGCAGTACCTTCAGCTTTATTGACGCAGCATCTTTAATGCACCAAATGACATTGTACAAAATGGATGTGGTTTAATAAAAGGATTAGGAGAAGCTATTGAACTCAAGATCAAGAAAGCCTTTCAAGAAGTGGAGGTACATAGTGAACTCCAGAGTTTATAAAGTCGTAAGAATTGAACTACATGGAAAGTCAGTCATACAAGACTTTAAGACATGGCCAATTGTTTGAAGAACAAGCAGTGTTTGCCACACATACTACATGATGCAAATATGAAACTGATGTGACTCTTGAATAGTTGACTACTGTCTGGATTTGTGTCTGTACTGAAAGGTAAGGAAAGACAGAGGTGTTGTGAGCCTATTAGCTCTGAATGACAGCGCAAAACGCAAAAGGACAAACCTGTGAGCATTGAATTAGGTCCAAATCATGAGGCCAGTGCCTTTCCCTATGTGAAAAATGTCCTTGCAGCAACATTCTAATGAAAGTTGCCGTTCAAAATTTAGCACTGAAGTTCAGAACTCGACTGGGATCGAAGTGCTATGATGATATAGTTAGACTGGTACATGCAGGATGTCAATATCTATGTATGTGGGGTGTCCTGAGATACAGTCATAGAGTCATGCAGCAAGGAAACAGATCCTTCGGTCCGACTCGTTCATGCCAATCAGATTCCCCGAACTAAACAAGTCACATTAGCCTGCATTTGGCTCAATTCCCTCTAAACATTTCCCATTCATGTACACGTCCAAATTTTAAGAATTTTGTAACTATACCTGCCTCTACCACTTCATTCCATAAATGCACCACCCTCTATGTGGAAAAAGTTGCCTCTCATGTTCCTTTTAACTCCTTCCCCTCTCAGCTCAAACCTATTCCCTCTAATTTTGAACTCCCCTACCCTAGGGAAAGGACATTTACTATTTACGTTATCCACACAACTCATGATTTTATAAATCTTTATAAGGTCACCCTAGCCTCCTATGCTCCAGGGAAAACAGTCCTGACCTATCCAGCCTCTCCCTGTAACTCAAACTCTCCCATCTCAGTAACATCTTCCATCCACTGACTTCAACTATACAACTATACTGAGAAAACCAGCCAACATAATTAAAGATCCCTCCCACCATGGTTATAATCTCTTCCAACTCTTTGTCAGGCAGAAGATACACACAAACCAACAGATTCAAGAACAACTTCTTCCCCGTTGTTAATAGACTTCTAAATGGAACTCTCAAACTTTAAATTTAGTTTTGATCTGCACCTTCTCTGCAGCCATAACACTGTATTCCTCAATCTATTCTATTACCCTAATGCACTTTATATAGCCTGATCTTCCTGTACCTCAAGCAAAACAAAACATTTCACTGTACCTAGGTACATGCGACAATAATAAATCAAACCTTCTCCAATTTAATAATATCCTTTTATAGGAGGGTGATCATAACTGTACACAGTACTCCAAAAGTGGCTTCATCAATGTTCCGCACAACCTCAACATGACATCCCAACTAGGTGTCCAAGATGGAGGTCCAAAGAAGCAGGTGGTGAGCTGGTGTTACCAGGAACCACTCTGACTTTCATGATGGGAATTCTCAGCATTTCGTTACTGTCTGACTAGTGGACCAATGGGAAACTTCCTAGAACGGATCCTCAATCAATCAAGGGAGACACTTTCAGGTAAGTATCAGGTAAGTCCGGTCCCAGCTAAGTATTTCAAGACATCGTCTGCTACAGTCCTTGCAAGTTGATATGGTCATCGGCCACTTGGTGGGTGGGGGACCGGGTGCTTCACAGTCAGAATCTTCTCCTCGTGGGGGATGACAAGATCAATGTCTTATGAATGAGGGTGGGCACCTCATCACCCAGATTGGCTCTCTCCACCCTAGTGTACAATATGTTCTCCTGGCACGAGATACAAGGAGGGAATTGAGTGAGTCAAAAATAGCTGGCATAGTCTTTACTGTTGTTGCAAACGGGGAAAGGTGGTGAGGGCTGCTGAGTGAGGAGGCACAGAGGTCATTCAGGTTTAGTATTATCTGGGGTGCTGTTGTGAGTGTAAGTGAGAGAAGATGTTGCAAGCAATAGTGAGTGTAGTAGACCATGAGCCTTGGTGGGATGTGGGTGCAGCAACAGAGAGAAGATGGTGAGGTGGAGGAGTGTCTGACATTCCTGGTGCAATTGTTGGGCATTCATCCAGAAGACCACACTGAGCCAGATGGCAGTCTAGGACCAGACATGCAGGTCTGTGGTATGGTCACCTCTGTTGGACCTGAGGGTAAGAGGACAGTTCTCTTCTGCAGTAACATATCTACCAGGACCCCCAAGTCACTGTCTATAAATGGTATACCAATTTCCCATTGTCTTCCAAATCTGGGGCAAATGTCTCAAACCGTGCAGTACAGCTCCAGTCTGCCAACTCTTTTTTGGGTACACAACGGCCTTTTAAATATAGCTCTGGAGCCAGGGATCCTGGAAAATCCCAACAGTGGTGAGTACTTCCTCCTACAGTGAGTGGTAAAATCAGGCAGCTTCGTGGTCATTTGGTAGCAACATGGTGCCTAGTAAATGGAGTGAATTTGAAATGATAGCGCAGGAAAACATACAGGGCCTTGCAGAGAGAAACCCTCCATATGTCTAAATTGAAAACTGCAATTTATTGAATTGAATCCAGGTTCATCAAATTGACAATGTTCATGTGTTGGATCACTGATGGAGATTGCCAGGAGTGGAATACAAATTGAAACTAGTGATATTTTGTTCTCAGCTGTCCAACTGAACATTCGTTTATCTAAAAGGTCAAATGTGAAAACGAAGAAAGATGCTTGACTGTTCGCTTGCATGGTCCAGTGATTGTCTCTTTGATTTCATGGTACCCACCAGAAGCAGGCTTTCTGCAAAATGACAAGGAGAAAATTCAAAAACTGAATTCAAGTGACCCAACTTATGGACTGTCAGTTTGAGCCTAGGCAAGGGGAACAGAGGTGTCTGGTTGACAACTCAGAGAAAGTGAGTTATTTCAAGTATCCGGTGTCAGAAGTATGGAATTGGAACTTAAGGAATGGATTAAGTCTGGTTAAAGTAATTGAAAGAAATGCATCTGATAGAAAAAGGCTCACTGAAACTGAAAGGAAGAATCTACAAGAGAGCTGTATCAGAGACTGCCCTTGTCACACGGTGTAACAATTTGAGGAATATTGAGAGAAACAGTGACTGGATGTTGTCAAGATGTGGATGTTGAGATTAATGTGTGGAGTAATGAGAATGGACAAATTCAGATACCAGAACAATCAGCAAAGATTACGCAGGCACAGAAGAAGGAATTTGATTGGGGATTGAAATGGGAAGGTCATCTATTGCAGGCAGAGGTGAAATGTGCTGAGGCAAGTTTTAGAGATGAAACTACCAGCAAGGAGGAGAAAAGTAAGGCCCAAGACCAGATGTGCTGACGAGAGGTTTTAATGTAGTGAACTGGAAGAGAAATAGGTGACTGACAGGAAGAGATAAGAAGGTGATTAGGTGAGGTTGAGGTAATGGGTTAGAATGAATTGTAGAAAGCTAGTATGCAGGTACAGCAGGTCATAAGGAGGGCAAATGGAATTTTTGCATTTATCACTAAAGGAATGTAAAAATAGGGAAGTGTTGCTGCAACTGTACAAAGCATTGGTGAGACTACATTTCGAGTAGTAAGTACAGTTCTGATTCCCTTGAAGAAGGATGCATTACGTTGGAGGCAGTTCAGAGAAGGTGCACTGGAATAATTTCAGATGTGGGGCTTGTCTTATGAGGAAAGATTGAGTAGTTTAAGCTGGCACTTACTAGAGTTTAGAAAAATGAGCGGAGATCCAATTGAGGTAAATAAGGTGCAAAAGGCGATTGACTAAGCAGACACAGAGTGGATGCTTCCCCTTGTCAGGCCATCTAGAACAAGGGGTCATAGTTTTAGGCTAAGGGTGGCAGTGGTCACCAGGAACACTAAATACATTTAAGAAGGAGATTTTAAATCAGTAACACGTTAAAGGAATGTGGGGAGTGGGCATAAAAGGCCAAGATGAGATCTGCCATGATTGGTGGAGCAGGCTTAAAGGGCCAAATCGCCTACTCCTGTTCTTCTCTTCTTATGTTTGGAAGTGACTGTTTAAGGTGGTGAGCTGCTGTAATGTGTACTAATCAAGTGTGTTACTTTGGCCTGGATGATTCCAAGCTTCTTGAGTGTTGTTGCAGCTGCACCCATCCAGGCAAATGGGGAGTATTCCATCACATTCCCTCACCCCTGTATCTTGGAAATATATCACAGCTGGGGAGTCACAGATGAGCCATTTCAAGAACATGCTCTGATCTACTCTTGCAGCCACAGGGTGAAGATTCTGAATGCAATACCTATATTCAAACAAGGTGTTCCCAGACGGACAGGCACCAAGGTCCAAATTATTAAATTCGGAATCTCTTCAAGAGTCAGCTGTTTCGAAATGAGAAGATACAATGCAGAGAATTTTTCTTCCCAACTAAGAAATTACATAATGAAGTAAAAGCTTTGAAAGGATGAAAGTGGTTTGCATACACAACATTATTTCTTTATGTGTTCAACTCTCTCCAGAACCTCACCATCCCTGTCTCCATAACATTCTCCAGTACCCTATCTCTCAGAGGACGCTATTCTCCTTCAAATCTGACCTCCTTCACAACTCAGTTTGCTTTGCTACACCATTGGCAGCTGTGCCTTCAGGTTCTCGGAACTGAGAGCTCTGAGGAAGGGTCACCGGACCCGAAACGTTAACTCTGATTTTTTTCTTCACAGATGCTGCCAGACCTGCTGGGCTTTGACAGCAACTTCTGTTTTTGTTCCTGATTTACAGCACCCGCAGTTCTTCCGGTTCTTATTTTGAATTAGTGCACAAAATGAAATGGAAAATAGATTGGATGACAGTCTACAAGCTGTACTGTACAATTGTGCTTTTTGTTCCTTACACAGCCAAACTTCCAATGTCTGGGAGAGGCTCCATTGCTTCATCACAGGGGAGAGAATAGAAACTTTATGTAGTTCAAAAAAGACCTGGGAGCAGTCATCTGCTCAGCATCTCAATCAAGAGTGAACAGGGCATTTTACTGGATGATGTTTATTATGGACTTGCAGAAAAGTATTCAATAAGGGCCCTCATTAAAGGCAGTGAGGTACAGATGAGGCTCATGTAATCGAGAGAAAATACTGACCTGACTAGAAGAGTAGTGAAGTGACATGAGGCACATAGTATGGATAATAAGCAGGAACAAATTACTGCAGATGCTGGAATCTGTACTGAAAAAAATGCTGGAAATCACAGTGGGTCAGTCAGCATCCATGGAGGAGAGCAAGCTAACGTTTTGAATCTAGATGACTCTTCATCACAGCTGTGATGAACAGTCATTTGGACTCAAAATGGATAATAAGCAGGTGCAATAATTGGCAGGATGTGACTAGAGGAATTCACATGGATCTGCAAGACCTTTAACTATTTACAGTATTTATTCATGACGTTAACAAGATAAAGAGCAACATGACAAAAAGACTGGCATATTGCAAGAAGTGTAAATAAATCAGTCAAGCAGAATAAACCTATCCATTACTATTTACAATACTAGGAAATCAGCAAAACTGTGGAAATGGTTTTTAATATCAGAAAATGTAAGATTATCTTATTGAGAGCGTAGAGGATAGAACTGGGTAGATTCTAGAAAAAGTGGAAAGTTAGAAACAGGAGGTCCAAATGCCTTAGAAGTCCAACTATCTCTCCATACCATAATCCACATATGAACAAATGGACTGTTAATCCTTACATGCAGACAACTATAAGACAGAGACAGCGGGAGGTAAAAGTCATGCTCTGGCCCTGGTTGGATCACACCTAGAAACATATGATACATTGGCCTTTGGAGGCAGTCGAACGTAGACTTACCAGAGACAGGACTCCCCTGGTTAAATGAGAAGCAGATCTTACACAAGCTATTAAGGAGAATGGAAAGGTAAATGTAAGAAACTATTTCCACTGTTTTGTGAAACCTGGCACTGGAGGAAGCTAAAAATTGGAGCCAGACCTTTCAAGAGTGAAATCAGAAAACACTGCTCATTGCAGAGGGTGGGAACAATTTGAAATTCTCGTCCACAGACAGCTTAACGCTTGACCAACAGTAACTTTAAAGCAGAGATTCATATATTTTTAGTTAATAGAAAGCTTCTAACAGATAATAAAATTCTAAGACTCTTTTTTTACGTTATGCAGTATGTTAAAGCCATCAATCCATTGTTTATGTAGATTAAGTGATTCAAAAATATTATGGAACCTTCTCTTTCTTAATCAAGAAATTATATCAAAGAAACTTCAAAACAGTGCAGCATGTGGGGATTTATTGTCCATAATTTAAAAAGAAGTCCATCAATGTGCCCTGAAAAGTGACTGATCAGCCAAGATTTTACTGAACGGCACAGCAGGCTCAATGGATGAATGGTTTCCTTTGGTTCCTGTTTTAAGTGTTCGTATGTTTAGACATATACCGAATATAATGACCTGTGTCCCACTGAGCCTAATATTTTGGTTGTAAATTTACAGCCAATCGGAATTGTTGAAAACTGTTCTTTTCGCATAACGGTAGAGCTAAGTTCACAAACTAATCGGTTTTGACAGAATTAACATTGGATGAGGCAAATAATAGAAGAAATTCATGCATTCTAAACTGATATATGTATTTCCTTGGGAACAGTAACAATGTAACTCAGCTCTTACATCAAAGACATAACATTAGTTTTCCACAAAATTTCAACACCAACATTGCAAGCTGTTTAAATCAAATATTAAAAATGAACTTTTTGAGCTGAAATGTAAATGGAGCAGTACATGATCTGACAGTGTTGAATTTACCCTAAGCATTCCACATCTTTTGTGATGGAGATGTTTGTAAATGTATGTGAATTTGAAACAGGTTTCATTAAACGTTTTGAACACTCTGTTCACTTTCGTCCAACTATACAACATATTAAAATCCCACCAATTTCCACAGCTACCTTGATTTTGCTTTATTTTACTCACACCCCATTTCCTGCAAGGACCCTGTTCCATTCTTCCAGCTTCAATCGTATTTGTTTGATTGATGCAATCTTCCCTACCAGCTCTACACTGGAGACTAACAGACTAAGTGACCACTTGGCAGAACACTTCTTTTCAGCCTCCAAACACGACACTAAGCTTCCAGTTGCCTATGATTTTAATTCTCCATCTCGCTCCCTCTGACCTTTCTGTCCTTGGCCATTGTAGTGTTCCAATCAACCTCAGAAGGAATGGCACCTCAGCATTCAATCAGAAACTTCCAGTAAATGCAACATTTTCACTCTGTAACCCCTGCCCTCAAATTTGTTTCTGTTTTCTTGACAAGGTTTTGGTTTTACTCAATTTCGCTTCTGGGTGACAGCAACTCAACATTCTGCCATTCACACCTCCTCTAGACACCTTTCTTTTCCTTTACCTGTCCCATTAACACTCTCTTTGGCCCTGCATCACCAGTCCTCTGGCTAAACAACCTCTCCTGTTTTTAACTCTCTCATAGGCATTCACTTTTGTTCTTCAATTCATCCTCCTCAATTTTGAAAGTAACCTGAAAATATTACTTGTTACTCTCTACAAAGATGCTGCCAAACCTAAGTCTTTTCAATTTCATTTCATTTGCCAGATCTTTTTTGGGGATTGGCGGGGGCAGAGGGAAGAATAGATAGAAGTATAGAGGATAGATAGAACAGCCATGTATGATTGGATATTGTGTGTTAATGATAAGTTTCATGCAACCTAAATAATTTTGTGGTGCATGATTACATAGATGTATAGGAACTGCCAATCACTTTACAAGCTGACAGTGCTCCATAAATGCATTAGCAGCAAGATGCTCATTAATTGGAACAGCCAATGAGTTCTAAAAGGTTCCTATGCTACATATGTAACGTGCTGCAGAGTAATGCAATTACTGTTGTTTGGATACTTTAAGCTATTGGGTATTGTGTGCTCTGCTTCGACTTTGGGGAAGATGTCATCATCTTGCTGCAAGTGTACCGGGTGTGGGTGAGACAATATCTGGAATATTGTGTGCAGTTTTGGTCTCCTTATCTGAGGAAGAATGTTCTAGCTTTGAAAGAAGTGCAACAAAGGTTTACTTGACAGATTCCTGGAAGGGCAGGATTGACATATCTTCAGTGGTGAGTGGATCACTTTGGATCATACTCATTGGAGTTTAAGGACTGAGTGGAGGTGGAGAGAATCTCATGGAAACCTATATATTCTAACAGCACTAGACAGGGTATACACAGGAAGGATGTTCCTAATGACCAGGGAGTCCAGAACCAGAGATTAGTCTGAGGATACAGGATGGTCATTTATAACTGAGATGAAGAGAAATTTCTTCACTCAGACTGGTGAGCCTGTGGAATTCTCTGCCACAGAAAGCAGTTGAGACCAAAACATTGAATTTTATCAAGAATGAGTTAGACATAGTTCTTAGAGGTAAAGGGATCAAAAGGTACTGGAGAATACAGAAACAGGCTACTGAGTTAGGTTATTGGCCATGATCATATTGAAAGGTGGAGCAGGTTCAAAGGGTTGAATGGCCTATTCCTGCTCCTAGTTTCTATGTATCATACCTTCATCTGCTGTCAGTACTTTGAGCAAAGTGGATAACAGTTCTACTTCCATCATAGCTTTCAATACAATTGGTCCTATTTGGACCCTTATGAATGTTCCTCAAAGTGATCAGGCCTGAAACAAAAATAATGATTGCAAACCTCTCCAGCCCTCTCTCTTCGCCTCAAGAAATAAAAAAAATGAAGTAATAAAATCTCATCAGTGATTACATTCCATGGCATTGTGCAAGGTGACTGCTTCAGCAATTAACTATAAATGCAAAAAAAATGCAGTCATGATGACTAAATTTAGTAATTACCTCAATTTCAAGAAGATGGACCTAATATTGAAGGGTATGTTAAAGCTCAGATTGTCCTAACTAACATCACTAGAAGCACATTTCAAAGGAGCCTTATTGAAAATGTTCATCACTTCTTTTTCTTTCATTCACAATACATGGATGTCGCTGGCTGGGCCAGCATTCATTCCTTGAAGAGGCGATGGTAAATGGCCTTCTTGGACCACTGCAGTCATTGTGGCGTAGAGTCTCCCACAATTCTAGCAGGAGGGAGTTCCAGGATTTTGATCCAGCAAAAATAAGTGAATGGTGATATAGTTCCAAGTCAGGATAGTGTGTGGCTTAGAGGGAGCTTGCAGATGGTGGTCTTCCCGTGTATCTGCTGCCCTCATCCTGCTAGGTGACAGAACACGTTTGGAAGGTGCTGCCTAAGGAGCCTTGGTGAATGCATCTCACTGATGACACACACTGCTGCCACTGTGCATTGACAATGGAGACAGTGAATGTTGAAGATATCAGATGAGGTGGCAATCAAGTGGGCTGTTTTGTAATGGATCGTATTAAGCATCTGGAGAGCTATTGGAGCTACATCCATTCAGGCAAGTGGGAAGTATTCCATCATACTCCTGACGTGTGCCTTGAGGTGGTGGACAGAGAAATCAGGAGCTGAGCTACTTGTGGCAGAATTCTCAGTCTCTGACCTGCTCTTGTAACCACCGAATCATAGGATTCTTACAATGCAGAAGGGGGCTACTTGATCCATTGAGTCTGTATTGGCTAAATGTGGCATTTATATATGTGTTCAGATTGCTTTTATATGGCTGGTCCAGTTCAGTTTCTCGTCAGTGGTAATCCCAGAATATTGACAGTGGGGATTCGGGGATCATAATACCATTCACTGTCATGGAGAAATGGTTGAATTTTCTTTTGTTGGAGTTAGTCACTACCTGACACTTGTGGCACCAAGAAAACTTCATTCCGGACAAAGCCATAATCTCTAAATGTGCATATTGTAGAAGAGGTAGATTATTTGTTTGGATCACTAATAACTAAATTTTAATTCAGAAGCCAAAAGAAAACTGAATGTTCATACAGCATGAAACATAATTAGAAAATGTTAAAATTATCCAGTAGGTTGACTAGCAACAGAAATAACATGCAAATTTAATGCTTGGGAATTCTCCAAGTAGGATTATATCGAAGTTGTACTTCTTGACGTTGAACAGCGTGATGTGCATTTCCACCATGCTGTTGATTTCACAATCTTGTATCCCACAGATTTGTTGCTTTGCTCCCCAGAATAATGTTTGCACTTCCCCAATATAAAGTCAACAACATTTCAGGTGGAAAGCTAAGATTGCTACATTATATTCTTGCAGAGATTGTAGGAGCTAAATAATTTGAATGCTTAAAGCAAAACCTGGCATCCAGTATCCCCAAGCAGCACTGCACCATGGAACAAGAGCGTACTCTTTATTATTAACCACAAATAAAATTCATTCTTTGGCTATGTGATTAGTGGGAGGTGCTGAGTTGAGATCAGGATTTACCTGACTCAGCACTACACCAGACACACTGACTGTGGATGATGGATTCAGTGGAAGTGGCATTGTTTCAACAGCTCACCATCCCAACCTGGAGAAGGACAACACAAAGGTATTAGAAAACATGATGTTCAAAGGAGTTTTAAAAAATGAAAGTGGTTTTGACAGAAAAATGCTTCCTTTCGTGGGAAGTGCATACTACAGGCTATCAATACAAGATAGTCACCAAGAAATCTAACAGGGAACTTAAGAAACTTCTTTACACACAGAATGGTGAGAATGCAGAACTAAAAACCATGGTGAGTACTTGAAGCACATAGTATCAATGCATGTGATATAATGCCAGACACATATCTGAGAGACGGTTATGACAATAGACGTAGAGGAGAATATAGGAGGAGGGGCGTTGAAGTGAAAATAAACACTGGCATGGACTGGTTAGGCCAAATGACCTGTATCTGTGGCATTTACTGTATGTGATAAGATTTTTTTTCTAAAATCTGTTGCTTGAAGCCATAGGTCTTTTGGTTGCTTCCTGATGACCAACTGTTGAACAGCACTGCCAAAGACCAAGAAGGAAGTCACCTGACAACATCTATAACCTGGTGGTAGGACTAGAAAAGGTAGCTTGGGAAAACAACTGACAAGACGGATCATTTCAGGTTAATTCAGAAATACAGAAGAGCTATATTGGAAACTTGGGACGTTGAGTGCAATTTGAATCAGAATTGGCAAAATTAATTTAGCGTCAAGAACTGAGTGAAATGATAGGTATTTGCCCTTTCTTTCTGAATCCCTTTTCTTTAGTCTCCTTTACATAACGTATCTTGCCTTAGCTGTGAGTATGTAGCCAGCCTCCAGCTGACAAATCTATAACTAAAACATCCACTTTTCTGTTCTCTCCATAGAGAATGACTTACTGGAAAATAAGGTTTCAAATAAGGTTAAAATTAGGACAAATATGAGGATGCAGTGCTATCCTCTATGTGCCTTGGAAAATGGTCTGGCATGATTGCCTATCCTGGCATCTACAGAGAGAGTGGACAAATGGATGAGATTTGAGAGACTAATTGTCACGTATGATATTGTATCATTGTACCACAAAACTGTATCTGTACAACTAACTATATCACATCAGCACTTACAAAAAGAGGAGAAAACAGAAAAAATTACAATCCAGCAACAATGAATTTCTCCACCCTCAAATAATCTTGCCAAATATCTTTTTCACAAAATTGTGGGACAAACTTTACGCCGCTTAATTGTACAATTGCATATCACAAGTAGTGGGACAAACAATTATTCTCATATATAGCTTGAGAAGGCAAAAAGCTGAGAAGCAAAAATATAGATTAATTTTTTTAGAAAAGAGCCTCAGAACGCTTAATATTAGACAATCATTTCCATAATTACACTTCCCTGACCTTTCAGCAATGAATGACTCATCAATTGCAGATATCCAGTTAGTCAGCAGCCTTTATGATCAAGATACTGAACAATTTATTGGCAGTTATTGAGCCTGATGTTGTACCCAGGGCACAATGGGACAGTGCTGAAATGACCCACTGTGGCTTCAGAGACTTTGATGTCATAAGCCTTTAAATCAATATCTGAATACATTTAATGGGCAAGTGTGCAATTGTACAATTTAAAATAGGCTCTAAAATTCATGGTAGTTTCTGATTACAGGAACTAGGACATAGTTGTTAAGATCACCTCTCCATCCTTAGATCTTAATTTTATTTCTGCTGTGATGATGCAATGACAAGACACTATGATTGAAAACCACATTTTGTTTCTTTTGATAGACATTTTCAATGAAAATATATTTTCCCAATCTTCCCACTTCAAATCTATTATATGTTGTTAATGCATTAGAGAACCTGACAGTTATCGATGCTCAAGTGAGCAGGAGATGTGCAATTAACATTTATGACAATTCTGTCTCCTTGCAAGGGTGTATGTCATGTCTGGTTTTCCAATGTATTAATTCTTAGGTTTGGATTCATAACTGGAGGACTGCAGTTCAGTCTCATCTCCTTCTACATTATATGGCAAAGAAGTACAACCCCAACTAATGAGAAATTCCAGTCTATTTCCTCCTGTTTCTTTCACATTTATTGCATCATCCACAATATACGCAATTCCTGCCAAGTGGGTGATAAGGAATATTCCAGCCCTCCACGGATGCTGCCCCAATACTGAAGTCTTTACGATTGTACAGTTGAGATCCTAGGTGCTCAGTAAACTTGACCATTTTTCCTCCACCCTTTAAAGATGGGAATGTTGGCTGGGAAGCATTTCCCAGGGTGTAGGCTTCTGTTCTTCAGGTGAAATCCCGGAAACATGCTTTCAACCAAATGCCCAATGTCACCTTCAAAAACCAGCATAAGATTCAGATGATCTTGCACATATTTTGTGCCAGCGCTTCCAACCTATTTTTCTACCCCTCCTGGCTAAAGGCAACAATATTGATCTGGATCTTTTGGTCTCCCAATGCTAACTATGTACACTTCCTGCAAGGGTCGCTGAAAGGCAACCAGCAGGACTTCTGGTCAATTTTTCCCCTCATCCCTGAGCCATAGATACCAGCTACATTTGCGGTATATACATTAAAGGTAAAATCTCCATAGTTCCACTCTCTTGTTAAAGAGAGACAATTGGTGGTGAATTTAACCTGAAGGTGATGCATTTCAGGCAAGATTGAGAAGGCAGGATCCTTCTGATGACCTAAGCCAGTCTGAACCCGTGCTGTTGGTATTACTGCAGTGCAAACCAACCATTCAGGCAACTGACCTAATATACATGGACTGAGACTAACTAACTGACCATAGGCTAGGAACTCAAATACATAGTATCCCTGGTTTATGGGATTAATCCAAAAGGATGTCTGTTAAAATCGAAAGGACATTGCTAGTTTAGAATATTTTGCGTTGTTGCTAAAAATGAAAGAATAAGTCCTAAAATGTGAAAATTCTTTCAACACTTAGATTTTTTTCTAAATGAGAAAGCGAAATGGCTGATATTGCTTTAGTATGATTCACACTGCCCTTTACCATCAGCTTTTACTTCCCTTTAAATGCGTCACATTGCTGCTGCTGAAGAAATGAAAAACAAGTACTTTAAACAATTTGAAACTATTTACATATTACAAGTATAAAGTCAGTTTAATTCAATGATTGGTTCTCCTGCTATATTTGCATCACCTCTCATTAACCAAATTTCTTGACTGAATTACAGTCCTTTACCCCAGCGTTCTCTATTCATTCCATTGATACCAATTTACTCTGCAGACAATTACAGAGGCTTGTCCATGTAGCAAAATGTGTAAGTCGAGACAGTGAGCAATGATCATTTGTTTAACCACATAGAGCATCAGAACAGGGCCAGATCCCATTCTCACTCAACATCATATCTACAGAGGTACAAGGAGTCACAACGTACTTATCAGCCTCCCAGGGACTCCTGGGGCAATTTTCACACAGACTAGGAGACTAAGCTTAAACCTTCCGGACATGCATGCTTCAGTTCCATAACAGCTGATGTATTTGTCTCTCTCCCCACCCCACCCCCACAAAATATGCAGTCTTTTATAACCACCACTCGTTTTAATCACGAAGATATCACTGCCAGGATGCAAACACGTAAATTAGCAAAATCAGTTTTCCATTATTTCTCCAATTTGCAATTCACTTGAGGTTTTTAAACCCCTGAGGTCTCTGCCTTTTACCACGCTTTTCTTTTTAGAATGCTTATCTATATGCTACAATTAATACCCCTCCAATAGTGGCTGACAGCAGGTGCTGCCTTTATTTGGTGGGATCGCACTACTCCTAGATTTAGTTTCTACTTGTTCATCCCAAATGGAATATTCCAGTTTCATTGCAGAACTAATCTAGCAATGGACCAAGTGTAGGTTAAGAAGTCTCCCAATTAAGATACTGCACCAGCAACAGAGCACTGAGGACAGGTAAAGTTGTTTTATGGTATGATCTGCAGGAATAAGAAGCTGCTTCTGCCATCCATCACAAACGCTACACTTGCCTTTCTCTGTAATACTGATAAATAACGATCTGTTTATTTCATCATAGAGCATTATGGAAGACATTCTGAATGTGCAAATGGCAACCAATGTTCCATTATTGCTGTTAGTTATCCAGCTGCCTGGAAATTGCATAATTAATATATTAATTAATGCAGTCTTTTATCGGCCTGCTTGTAAGCAATCAGTACCGTGCATAAAATTACAATATTTACCTTAAATAGAGAAGGGATAAACTAAATATAGAATTATCTTGCTAACCAACTACAGATTAATTCCCAATATAAATATCAGGCATCAAGACCCTCTGCACCAAATGCTGCTGATGTAGGTGAGACATTCACAGCAGTAATGTGGTGACACGGATTTATAATGAACAGTAAGGCAATATCGGGAGTAGTCAATTTCAGGATAGCTGGAACCCCCTCTGTCTTCACATTTGTCATTTAAACCTTCTCATTAAATTACAGCTTCCCGGGATATCAACTATTCTGTGCCGAGCCCCAGCAACGTATCAGTAAGATAGATCCTCTAGTGAAGGTAGTCTCGCCAGGATTAAGACAACATCAGAAGAAAATTGAAGAATCATATGTCGAGTGGCAGATTTCACGCAGAAATCGCACTGTTCATGTTTCTTTCCCCTGTGAGCAGTTTGAGGGAGGGGTTAGCTGTGAAAATCGCATCTGCTCTTCTTTAGCAGGAGCGTTCCGCTTTCTCTGCTGCCGGGCACAGCATTATCTGTCCCTCCCACCCAAACCTGCAAGGAAGGAACTGATGCGATAGATGGCAGTTTGAGCGGGATGCTGACTGCATCAACACTCACATAGATTATTTTTACACACACACACACATATCTTCGGAAGAAGACTCAGCGTCAATTAAAATGGCTCGACGCCACGGCTCCTCAATTCCTGAACTGGGTGAAGGGATGGGACCTCCCCTCCCACTGGCTCTGTCCGCTATACTCAGCCCCACTCTGCTCTCACTGCATTTCTGCAGAGCTGGAGAATTGGGGTTCTGGAGCCGGACGGAGTAAACAGTAACGGATCGATTCCAGTGATTAATGCTCAGGAGTGAGAAATCAAGGTCTATCCTTTTGGTTTTGAGTAATATTCACAATCCGAAAGCCATAATAGTTTTTTAAAATTAAATCATTAACAATACTGACTCAGTCTTTTTGCTGCTCCATGTCTCTGTCATGGTATTACAGCACCATCTGACACAGAATAACCCACAGAGTTTCCCAATCTAAAAACCACCGAATTCAGCTTCACTGACTCTCAATCAGCAGTCCATTACCTCTCTGAAATACAGGGGTTGACAGCAAAGCCTGTTCCCACATTAACGGGCTGTTTGGAAATGTAACTGGCTGCTAAACTGCTGTTCTGCATCCAGCTGGTGGGAGCTGGGTCCAGTAAACTCCTGATCTTGTACCTCTCTCTCTCTCGCCATTGCTGCCTGTGAGCCAGCCCCACAAGGTGAGCTGGTTGAGAGAAGCCCAGCACCAGACAGCCATCCTGGGCGTTTCTCCAAACTCCCTCTCTTTCCCTCCCTACCCACCTCTTTCAGCTGTTCCAGCTCATGTTTGACTGTCTCGTAGGCGCTTTCCAGCTCGTCGTACTGCTGCTTCAGCGACTGTTTCTCCTCCAGAACCACCAGCCCATATTCTGCAGCTTGGATTTTCTCGTGGGTCGTCTCCGTTAGCTCCTTGGCCAGCCTCTCGATCTCAGCTTTGTAATGCTCCACGCTCTGCATCTGCAGCAACTCGCCTTCAGCAGCCATGGCCGTGGCTTGTGTGTGTTCCCAGGGTCCGGTGAAGTGGCAGGCTGAGTGTGTACCTGCAGACAGCAGCCTGCTAACACACGCTCAGAATGGGAATGAGGAGGAGCCGCTGCTTCACCGCCGCTGCGTTGGCAGCATTGCACCTCTTGTCTCGCCGCTTCTGGTCAGCAGAGATGCACCTTTCGTGATCAGAAGCGAGCCGCCATCTCCAGTCTAACCGAGCCCCGAACCTCCTCTGCCACATGACGTCAACGGCAACAGAAGCATCCCAGGCTGAAAAAAAATCCTCCGAAACACACAGCAGAGGTCAACGTAGCTGGCTGAACGCCTGATTTCACATACACACATACACACACAAAACATCAGAGTTTAACCTTTCTGGACAACCACGTTATTGACGAGGCTCCAACTCAAACTACCAGAATAAACTCAAGGCACCAAACTGGGTTTCCCATTCGGGATTATCTCCATAACCAACAAGGTCTAGTGATTGAGGATAATCCTATTACTGATGAAGCTGGGATTTCCTCTCCTTGGATAATCCAATCACTCAGATCCTGCTCCATTATCCTGGATAGAGCTACAGCTCTAATAACCTGGGACAAATCCAAAGGCCTGGAGTTCACCGATTGTCTCGATCCCGCAGGTACTAGGGAGTTTAATGTCTCGGGGAAACCCCCAGACATGAACGTATATTCAGTATCCAAGCATTAATTCAGCTGTGGTAATAATGAAAAATTATCTTAACAGAAGACAAATCTGTCTAATTAAATTAATCTCCCAGAACAAAGTAACCTGGTTAAACCCATCCATCCCAAGTGGATGCTGCTGTTGTTCAATATCTCAGGATAGATGGAATTAACCTAGAAAACGAACCCAGTATTCCAGGATCTAAATCTCACTTTATAGAACTGGAAACTAAAGCAATCCAATTTGTAAAAGTACAACATCCAAGAAAAAGGTTAATACACCCAGTAATTCCAGGGAAAATGCTTTACAGCTAGTGGAAGATCCCTATTACATCCAGTGCTGGATCATAATTTGACCCAGTGTTCAATTCTAATTACAGCCAACATTAGATCCCAATTACACTAAGCACTAGATCTCAATTATATCTAACATTAGACCTGAACTACATCCAGTGCCAGACCATATTTACACCCAGAATTAAATCTAATTACAGCTAGTGCTGGATACCATTTAAATCCAGCGTTATTTTCCACTTACAGCCAGCAATAAATACCAATTACAACCAGTGTTAGATCCCAATAACATCAATTGATGGATCCCAGTTACATGTAGCACTATAACCCAAATTCATTCAGTATTAGTTCCCAATTACACCTAAAGATAGATACCAATTCCACCCAACATTAGATTCCAATTAAACCCAGCATTGGATCTCTAGCAGCCTCAGTGCTAGATCCCAATTATAACAAGCATTAGATCCTAAATACACATTGTGTCAGATCCCATTATGCTAAGTACCACGTCCCAACTACATCCAGTATTAAATCCCAATGCTAGATTTCAATTACACCCAGCACTAGATTCCAAATAACACAACGTCAAATTTCAATTGTGTCCAGTGCTAGAGTCTGTTTGCACCCAGTGTTAGAGGCTTTTCCTTCTAAAAATATATTTTAAAATTTGTAATATTATGATCATGTAACAAATGTGATTGTCTACACAATGAAGCATATGTCAATTAGGATGAATTTAGTACATTGTACTCCAAGATGCCTTACTTCATTTACAATGCAGATCAACTCTACATTTACCTAACCTGCACATCTTTGGACTGTCGGAGAAAACTGGAGCATCTGCAGGAAACCCACTCAGACACAGAAAGAATGTGCAAACTCCACACAGACAGAGGCTGGAAACAAACTTAGGTTCCTGATGCTGTGAGGCAGCAGTGCTAACCACTGACCCATCATGAGATGCTTCGGGGGCCATTCAATGTGTGAGAGAAGGGTATGATCAGATCTGTGTCACAAATACTGAGATCACCATATAACTGATGATAAGATTCTGACCTATAATCAAGGAGAAGCATTGTCCGTACATTTCAGTTTCTCCTGGGTTTTAGTTGTGCTCTTCCCTGTTTCTTGGTGCACACTCTGGAGTCCTGGAACTGTATTCTGAGTACCCTCAGATAATCTGACCTGATGAAGGGAACAAAAGATCAGTTGGCCCAATTCCCAAAGAACCTTGTCTCAATTTTCCAGCAATTTACTCTGGTTTGAACTGGTTGTAGATGCTCATCTATGTTCAGATCAACAGTTGATCCAAACAGAACATGGTGATGTTGTTGATGGGCAGGAAAGCCTTGACCTGAATGTCTCTGCCACTTGGGATACTCAACCCTCTTATGCCCATATCCTTGTGAATGGACTCTGCAAAAAAGAACACACCATCAAGACAGGGGAGAGAGGGCAGCCTTGGCTAATTTCAAATTTGGTCAGAAAGCTATCTGATTCTTGCTTGTATTAAACCTCACTACTGGTGAAATACTGAAATAGAGTAGTTGAATCCAATTACAAATTTTCTCCCCAAAACCTGTTTGTAATACTTTATGAAAAGTCTTCTCCTGGCCCAAGTTATTGAATAATAAATCCACCACCTATACTGAACAGAGGCAATAGTCTTCCCTGAATAGTGTAAGGTTAGCAGAGATCTTCCTGCCAGGTATAAAACAGATCTGATCCATTTGGCTTACTAAACTTCAAAACAGACTTGACTCAATTGGATAGAATTTTGTAATCTATTCTCAGAAGTGAAATGGGTGCCAATTTCAGTTCTCTCTTCTTTGCTACAACCCCATACCCCCAGCTTGTAGATGGACATGATAATACCTTCCCTTATGAATTCTGACATGCTGCCAGCCTGGAGCATACTCTCATACTTCTAGCAGGTCTGTGTTGAACTAGTCCCACAGGGCCCAATACAGCTGAATCATTAAACCATTTTATCCAGGAATTTCAAGAATACGCAACTTTTGTCTTGTTCTTCCAAATGTAATAAATGATCCAGAATCCCTTCCTTGCTGTCACTGAAAAACTCTGTGATTTAGTTCAGGATTGATTAGAAGGGCATGATGCCTGGGTATTAGAGCTCTTTACAGTGTGCATTACACCATATTATACCTAGTTCTGGAGCTTGTTACACCTTGTCAGAGCCCATTACAGTGTTAGAGCCCTTTACATATAACTTTAGGGCCCATTACACATAATGATAGATCCATTACACACAGCTTTAGATTCCTTTATACCTCATGTTAGAGCTACTTTATTTCTCATGTTAGAGTTCATTACACCCCATGTTATATCCATTAGAATTAATTTCAGCCAGTGAAAGGAAGAAAATACACCATAATGTTTAGAAATTGCTGGTCAAAATATTAGATGATCAAACTTTATGCATTTGCATAACAACCTATGAAGGCTATTTTAACACAGGGATGTCTCAATTCTTACAAATAGACAGGATCTCCACTAAATTTGCAGACAGTGGAATCTCATATAAGACATTTGAGATTAATCATGTGCTGATATCACCTACAATAATTTGAAGGGTTGAGGGTGTTTTGAATTTTTCAAGCCCATATATTTCATCATTATTGAGATGAAAGTAAAATAATAAAAGTAGAATCATGAAACTGAGCAGGAATAGACCAAGGAGACATATTTGATTTCAATTTATTTGATGTGTTTATGTTAGATACATTCCCAGCAGTACAGTAGTGACAACAATTCAACAATTAAAGAATAATACCTATACTTCAGGGGTTCATTTATGAGGAATGACTATACAAATTAGGTGTGTGCACTCCAAAATTTAGAAGGTTAAAAACTGATCTGATTGAAGTGTTCAAGATATTTACATGAGAAGACAGGCTAGATAAACATAAATTATTTCTGCTGGTTGGGGATTCTAGAACTAGAGGGCACAGTCTGCCTGAGAATTATGTTCAATATCTTAATCGGAAACATGCTTAATAATCAATCCAATTTTATGGATGTTAACCAGAAATTCCAATCTGCAAATTTAAACACAAATTATGACAATTGGTTCAAGGTAAAAATAATATTCTTTTAGTAATGTCCACCCAAAATATAATCCCTATTCAATTTGCTATCTCACTCACTCTCCATTGGTTCAAGGGGATATTTGCTAGGCTTGTGTGATACTGTTTGGCTTGGCTGCAGGTAACTTAAGAATATATGTTCTGCACCATGTATCCTTACTTACAAATTACTTACAAATTAACAATATCAAATTCCCCTGAACTGACACAACCTGACCACCCACACAAAATCAGAGCATTTGTTTGGTTTCCTTTTCTGTGCCAATCTCAGTCAGAGCAGGGGATGAAGCTATGACTGGATTTAGCACACCTGAATCAGTGTAGTAAAAAATAAACAAAAGTGTCAATTCCAGATTGCTATCTAGTGACATTTTGAAATGCATATTTCAAAGCAGCTGCTAGGAATTGAGATCAGCATAATACAAGGCTGCCCGTGATTTGGATAGGGGGTTGACATTTACAATCAAATGTGTAATGTAGCAGACAGGTTCTATGGAAAATAGATCATGTCCTAGTATGAGTCAATGCATTTAGTGAAATTCAGCAAGGAATTAAATAAAATATGACAACAACTTAGGGCTGTGTGAAATGTGTTATATTCTCAACACTGTAAATCAATTTAGTTATTCAATCAATTTTAAGAATATAATCTGTAATTTCTTTGATCAGCACACGAACTCCAATCACAATGCTTGAGAATCTCCAAATTAAATGACTAAAGAATTCTTCAAAGTAGCATTTCTATACCCCAGACGTGACTTGCATTCCCTCTTTGTTAGGTGTGAAGTGCATACCCTCTTCATACGGGCAATACTTAAGCAACCTACTGTCAGATAATTGAACAAAGGTTGGCAAGAGCAAAGACTTAGAGACCCCATGTGTACACAAGTGGTACTACTGATCTACTGAAACCAACATTACACAGCTCACCAACACATGACACTGTTAAGCTTTTTGCTGCTCGTCACATTATCACCACTTGCCCAAAGAAGTCATTGGTTTTCAAAGCTATCGAAAACTAAGTGGAAAACATGTGGCCCTATCCTTAATGAGATGCTAATCCCTTTACGACAATAGCTTGTATTTACATAGTGTTTTTAAAGTAGCAAAATTATCCCAATTTTTTTCATTGCAGCTCCATCAACAAGTCAGCTTGCTGGTTAATTGTGAACAGAATTTTAAAGTACACTAAACACACTGGCATGTCTAAATCACTACTGCGGATATCATTTCTAATATTTTATCATTAAGTATATTCTCTTGGAGCTAACAAAACTTAAAACCCATCCCTTTTACCTCCCTTACATGCAGGAGAGACACAAATTGGTCATGAAACAACTGAAAAATATGGTTTTAAGCCCTTACTATGTAGAAAGCATATAATCCTTCTAATAATCCTTCCAGGAGCAGCACAACACATTATTTGAATCACCACAGAATGGACAAGTACTAGATCCCATCAAGCAATGACTACATCAAATGCTTGAACATTATTGGTGGTCTTACTACTGCACAATTGCTACATAAAGTCATAGAGATATACAACACAGAAGCAGACCCTTAGGTTCAACTTTTCCATGCTGACCAAATATCCTAAATTAATCTAGTCCCATTTGCCAGCATTTGGCCCATATCCCATTAAACCCTTCCTATTTGCTTCCCCACCCAGATGCCTTTTAAATATCATAATTGTACCAACCTCCACCATTTCCTCTGGCAGCTTATTCCATATAGTCATTATCATCTGCACTTGCCCTTTATGCCCCTTCTAAATCTTTTCCCTCTCACCTTAAACCTATGCTCCCTAGTTTTGGACTCCCCAAACCCATGGAAAAGACCTTGTCTATTTACCCTATCTACACCCCTTATGATTTTGTAAACCTCCATAAGGTCACCCCTCAGCATCCGATGCCCCAGGGAATATAGCCCCAGACTGTTCAGCCTCCACCTATAGCTCAAACCCCCCAACCCTGGAAACATCCTTGTAAATCTTTTCTGAACCCTTTCAAATTTCACAATATCCTTCCTATAGCAGGGAGATCAGAATTGCATGCAATATTCCAAAAGTGGCCTAACCAATGCCCTGTATAGCCGCAACATGACCTCCCCACTCCTATACTCAATGCACTGACCAATAAAGGCGACTCCACTTTCAAGGAACTATGAATCAAGGTCTCCTTGTTCAGCAACATGTCTCAGGACCTTACCATTAAGTGTATAAGTCCTGCCCTGATCTGTCTTTCCAAAATGCAGCGCCTCACATTTATCTAAATTAAACTCCATCTGCCACTCCTTGGCCATTGGCCCATCTGATCAAGATTGCATTGTACTGTGAGGTAACCATCTTTTCTATCCACTACACATCCAATTTTAGTGTCATCTACAAACTTACTAACCACACCTCCTAAGTTCACATCCAAATCATTTACATAAATGACAAAAAGCAGTGGACTCAGCACCGATCCTTGTGATACACTGCTGGTCACAGG
This sequence comes from Ginglymostoma cirratum, assembly GCA_024137785.1. NCBI lineage: Eukaryota > Metazoa > Chordata > Chondrichthyes > Orectolobiformes > Ginglymostomatidae > Ginglymostoma > Ginglymostoma cirratum. Next base: position 40,190,525 of record JAHRHZ010000021.1, read on the forward strand.
CTTCCAGTCTGAAAAACAACCCTCCACCACCACCCTCTATCTTCTACTTCAAGTCAGTTCTGCATCCAAATTATTATTTCTCCCCAATTCCATGTGATCTCAGAGATAGTAGGAACTGCAGATGCTGGAGAATCTGAGATAACAGGGTGTAGAGCTAGATGAACACAGCAGGCCAAGCAGCATCAGAGAAGCAGGAAGGATGACGTTTCGGACCTAGACCCTTCTTCTGAAACGTCAGATTTTCTGTTTCTCTGATGCTGCTTGGCCTGCTGTGTTCATCCAGCTCTACAGCTTGTTATCCATGTGATCTCACCTTGCCAACCAGTCCACCATGAGGAACCTTGTCAAACACTTTACAGAAGTCCATACAGATCAGGTCCTGCACTCTGCCCTCATCAATCCTCTTTGTTACTTCTTCAAAATATTCAATCAAGTTAGTGAGACACGATTTCCCACACACAAAGCCACATTGACTATCTCTAATCATTCCTTGCCTTTCCAAATACATGTAAATCCTGTCCCTCAGGATTCCCTCCAACAACTTGCCCACCACTGACATCAGACTCACTAGTCTACAGTTCCCTGGCTTTTCCTTACCAGCTTCCTTAAATAGTGGCACCACATTAGCCAACCTCCAGTCTTCCGGCACCTCCTCATGGCTATCGATGATACAAATACCTCAGCAAGGGGCCCAACAATCTCTTCCCTCACTTCCCACAGAGCTCTAGGATATACCTGATCAGGTCCCAGGGATTTATTCACTTTTATGCATTTTAAGACGTCCAGCACCTCCTCCTCTGTAATAAGAACATTTTTTAAGATGTCACAATGTATTTCCCCATGTTCTCTATCTTCCAAATGCTTCTCCACAGTAAACACTGATGAAGTACTCGTTTTGTATCTCCCCCATCTCCTACTGTTTCAGACATAGGAGGCCTTCTCATCTTTAAGGGGCCTATCCTCTTCCCTAGTTACCCTTTTGTCCTCAACATATTTGTAGAATCCCTTTTATCACTAATTTGTTGAATAGTGAGTATATGTGGGTCTACCATTCTACAGCAGCTCCCAAATAAAGCCTTGGAGATAACAAGAACTGCAGATGCTGGAGTCAGAGTCAATACAGTGTGGAGCTGGAGGAACACAGCAGGTCAGGCAGCATCAGAGGAGCAGGAGAGTTGCCGTTTCGGGTCGGGACCCTTCATCAGGACTCAGATAAAGCCTTATAAGTTCCAAAAATCCTTACAAAGGATAAATATCTGTTCTCTACAAGCACTTAACACAATGATGCTGCTCTCAAAGAAGATCACCATTCACAAAGTATGATTGTAATAGCATAATTACAAGGATCTTAGGGACCAGGTACAGATACATCTGTTCATTCTGAAAGCCAGGTTGGAATTCCTTTTCTCCTCCCACAGAACTGTCTGTGACATCAGTTGAATAAGCAGAGCCAAAGTAACATGAACATTAACCCCTTCAGAACCAATTGGTTATGCACCTTGTCCATAGTTGACTGAGTACACAATCATGTATAAAAACTACATTACACCACTAGCCCATCTCCTCCAAGTTTATGCAACTTGGTCTGCACATTTCACACTTCCCTCAGAATGTATTTTCTTCTGATTTATTTCTTCTTTATTCTTTCATGGGACACCAACATTCGTTGTCTGTCCCTGACTATTATTGAACTAAGTGGGTTGCTAGGCCATTCTAGAGGACTGTTGAAAATTAATGACATTGCTGTGGGTCTGGACTCACATGGCAGATTTCTTTCCCTAAAAGATATTGGTGAATGAAGGGAAGGATTTTTACAACAATCAATGATAGTCACATAGTAACCATTACCGAAACTAGCTTTCTAAATGTAATTTAAATTCCACCAGTAAAGTGTTGGGATTTGAACTTACGTCACCAAAACATTTACCTAGGTTACTAACCCATTAATGGCCTAGTAACATCAGCATTATGCTTCCATCTCCCTTTGGAAAAATTGTAGGTCTCCTGCTTGAGGAATGTTGACACTACTCCTGATCTGTGGGTTATTTCTTCACTGATGGAACTTTTTTCCTCTTATATCATTCATTGAAGATGTTGTTCTTTGTAGATATTAATGTTGATCCATTATTTTATATTGTTATATTCCGTCTATATTCCCAAATGTTAATTTTTTAAAACACCAATTTTTTTTTAACCATTCACTCTGCTCTCAGTCTTGGCTTTTTTTTTGCAAACTTTGCTGAGCTTTAGCTTCTGACTTAGCTTTGGTGATGACAGGAATGTTTTCCCAAGTCTGACAAAACTGCAATGATTTCTTCAACTTCTTTTGAGATTTCTGGCCAACCCAGTTAAACAGTAGTTGTACACCAGCTAATGACCAGTCCCCGATCTATTTTTTCCAATATAACTTCCTGAAAGGAGGCTGGAATAAGTTATTCTTCATCAAATGCTCGTAAGCTATCCATGATTGGGATGTGATGTCAGTGCTCAAGATATATGTTCTTGGACATCTTGGTGAATTTTAAATCTGGCCATCCTTTAAAACAATATTGGTGAATGGTAGTACAGTCTTGGTTACTCTTTTGTTTATTGTTCAAATTGATTGAGCCTCTTTTAGCTTGGAAATTATTGCTCCTGTTCAGCCACACCAAATATTAATATCATTCTTAACAGACTTTTTTTCCTTTTTGCTGTGTGAGTCTAGGAAGCTCAGTGAAGTCTTCTCCAGAATGCGCCTTGACTAGTTGGTTACCAACTGTCTGTCTCTGCACCACTTGTAGTCTGGGAGGTAGTCAAACTCCTACTTTCCTAATGAACTTTAGGTTGTGACGTGTGTAGGCTCAAAAATCAAGATTGTTGAATGTGAACTGTGTAAACATTTTCAGTAGTATAGCATTCGTTTTGTTTTAGTGCAACTTGTACCGTTTCTATGATCTTGACAGTTATGCCACTGATCCCAGGTAGTCTCCTTTCTGTAGATTGTACCATCTGTTTCTTCAATCATGGTAACTGGTCTGAAAGGATAGTGACCCGAGCACTGCTATCAATCTTAAATGCAATAGAATGTCCATTGACATAAACATGTTCTGTGAATCCCAGGCCATGAGATCACTAAATTCCCCCATAAATGTCTTGGTTGTCTGTTCTAAAGCCGTACCACATCAAGGTCCTTCTGTGTGTAACTTTCTCCTTTACTGATATTTGGCAGCTGTGTTCTACTTCTGCATTTAGCATTTGATTTTGAGACAATGCCTATCTCAAGCATTATTTCTTCAATGAATTCTAATTTTTAGTACCGTATGATTTTTCCCATTCCTTCTCAGTGTGCAGATTACTCTTCATACTGTAAAATCATTTCAATATTACTGGAAATTTGGTATTCTTTAAGCTTGCGTTCTTCTGTTCATTATTGCTGTTTTAAATTGAATTATTGTAGCGTTTTCTGCACAGTATTACTTTTAATTTTCAGTCTTTTAAACTATTTCTGTAATGCCTCATTGAATTTTTGAATAAAGATTTAAATTGCAGTACTAGCTGTTCTGTAGCATTTTAGTGCTTTCTGGCCTTTTAAGTCATTTTTTTTAATAATAGTGTCTCATACCACTTATTGGATGAAAATTAATATTACAAGAACGTGCTTTTAAAAGTGTGTGCGTGTATTGTGTCTGTTCGATGTTATGGCCATGATTTTTCTCCTGGTTAGTAAATAGTAAAATTGCTCCTCCCTTCACAAGAAAATTTTATGTTTGGGAGCTTCGTTATTTTTGCTATTTAATTACATTTTAATTGAAGTTGGACATAGCTGCGTGCTAAAGCAATATTTAAATTTTTTATATGACCAACTGAGGAGGTTATAAACGGTAAACTACTTCACTTCTCTTCACCTGGTCGTATTAATGTTCAAACATTCTCAGTAACAATCAGTTCAATGTCTAAGTCACTCTTGTCTAATATCCACTTATACTTTTATTTATTGTACTCAATGCAGTGAATTACAGTTTTATTTATCATTTTATAAGATGGGAAGGCAATTGGTGAGAATGACACAGAGACTGCAGAGGAACATAGGCAGGTTAAGTAATTGAGCCAAAACCTGTCAGATAGAATATAATGTGGGGAAATGTGAGGTTATGCACTTTAGCAGGGAGAAGAAAGGAACTCAGTACTATTTAAATGGAGAAAGACTGCAGAACAGAGGAATTTGGGAGAACACATGCGTGAATCACCAAAAAGCTAATACATGAGTTCAGCAGGTTAGAGGAAAGGGCAAATGGAAGACCGACTTCTATTTCAAAGGGAATGGCATATAAAAGTAGGGAGGTTTTGCTAAAACCATACAAGGCACCAGTTAGACCAAAGTTTGAATACTGTGAATAGTTTTGGGCCCTTTATCTGAGGAAAGGTATACAGGTATTGGAGACAGTCCAGAGAAGAGTGACTAAACTGTATGGAGGAACTGTCTTATGGAAAACAGTTGAATAGATTAGGTCTGCACCTGCTGAAATTTAGAAGAATGGGAGTTGGCTTTATCGAAACACACAACGTTCTTAAAGGAGTTAACATTAGATGTGAAAAGGTTATGTCCCCTTGTGGGATAGTCCGGAACCAATGGGACCTGGGAGTCCAGCATCAAACCAGCATAGTGACCATTTAAGAGAAATAAATTAAAAGGCAGCAGAGTCCCAGAGAACCTTAGGCTACTCTCTCTCAGAGGAGAAAAACGACTAGTGCTGAGTTTAATCAGGGGTTCACCTTACCTCAGGTGAGAAAAAGGATTGAGAAAGTGGGGCCATTGAAAGATGGCCAACACAATTTTTAATTCAGAACAGTCACCAGCTAGCACAACATTTCTAGTCTTTGAAAGAATTTGGTTGGTAAAAGACAGGCACAGGTCTTAAATCAAAATCTTTGACAGATCCCAAATAGATTTGCTTTGCAGAAGATGGATTCAGGGATGCTTGCCCTGTTTTCTATTCCAGGTCACATTCCCTCAACGGAAGCAATATAAGCCTGGAGGTGGCAATGTCTTTTGAGCTGGTTTGTGCACATTAGCTTATAGGATTTAAGCTAAATCCTGTGCAAAATGAGAGCAGATCATAAGAAAGCTGTCAAAATCAGAATAGAGAACAGTATGTCACAGATGAGTTCAATAGCTTAAATATACAAGCCCTACAATGGAGTCTTGAGATGCAGTGTGGTCTTGATATGTAGTAGTCACATCCTTTCTCTATACTAGGAGGTCTCATTACATGTCTCACGAGTGTGTATGATAACATATCTGAACATGTTGATTAAAATAACTTCATGCCAGAAAGTGTCCATCAACTTGCGACACATTTATAGCCTTGTTGTTATTATCTCAATTTCTCTTACTTTGTGAACAGGGAATATACAACATGCAAAGAAAAGGGGTAGTAAGAAATGCTGACACTGGAGTCAGAGATGACAGTGTGGAGCTGGGAGAGCACAGCAGGCCAGGCAGCATCAGAACAGCAGGAGGGTTGACATTTCGGATTGGGACCCTTCTGTTATAAATGCAAAAATAAAAAGGGTCATTTTCATTTTCAGCTTTTCATAAGCTGTAGAAAACCAGAGGACTCAACGCTGGGGACTCAAAACTTCCAATTTTTTTCAATGACTCGGGTGCAAGGAACAAAGTTACGGTTTGTCAGTTTGTCAATTTGCTAATAGTTAGGAAAATAAGTTGTGAAGAGGATAATAAAGGGTCTGAAAGTAGTGGGGCCAGGTAGTTAAGGTGGCTGATGCAATACTTCCCTTCGGCAGCTGAGCCAGAGCATAAAAGAACAGGTCTGTCATATTAAAGTAATATAAAAGAATAGTGTGGCTATATTTTTTGAGTGAGTGCAGTTTGGTCACCGCCGTACAGGAAGGATGTAATTGCAGCAGAGGACATATAGAGATTTATTAGGATGTTGCCAGGGCTGAAAAATTGCAGCTATGAGGAAAGATTGGATGGACTGAGATTCATTTCCCCTGCCTACAGAAGGCTGAGGAGAAATTTGATTGAGATGGATAAGATTGGCAGGTGCCTATGAAAGGTCAGTTGCCTAGGGAGCCCAGATTTAACAGGATTAAGAGAAGGATTAGAGGATAGAGGAGAAGAAATATTTTCATCTATATGGTTGACAGGGTGTGGAATTCACTGCCTGAAGGTATAGTTGAAGAAGAATTCTCAACTCATTAATTCACCCGAAATCCCATAACTTCAAAGGGTACGAACCACGTACTGACAAACAGGAATAGGCTGAGTGGTTCATTTTTCAGTTGGCACAGACAGAACAGGCAAATTGGGTTCCTCCTGTGCCATAAAGCTTTCTACATTTTTTTTAAATATCTGTAAAGGAAGAAAGAAGAGGGATATAGGGAGAGGATGGGCAAATGTCAGTTATGTCAATTGTTCCTTCAGACAGCCAGCATGGATAGGATGGGTTAAATGACTAGTGCCATCATAATTCTACGGGTTTGTTATAAAACAAGTTATGACACCAGGCCAAAAAAGGAGATATTGGTCAAAGATGTAAGTTTCATCATGTCTCGAAGAAAAGGGGCATTGAAAAGTACAGGAAGGGAATCCTTGAGCCTGGGGTTTGGGAACTGAATGCACAGCCATCCTTGGCAGAGTGATTGTGAAGACACAAGATACCAGGATTGGAGGAATGCAGATATCTTGATGGGTTGTTGGGACTGAAGAAAAAATACCAAGAATAAAGGGTACAGAACAATTTGAAAGCAACCATTAGAATTTTAAAATCAAGATGTAGCAGTTCTTGGCTGGGAGCCTATACAGGTCGGCAATGTTGGTGCTTAGATTTTCTGTATCTTTGGCTATAGTGTCGTATGCATGATTTATGGTTAGGTATTACATTGGGCAATAGTGCAATTAGTCGGTCTGTATGCAACCCTCAAAAGAAGTAGAGGTTGCTTTAAGAAAAATGTAAGTTTGGCTACTTCAGGAATACTGTCACTATAGCGGATGTAAGGTTAGGGTTAGGAGATGAATTTATTTTGCAAGTGTGGGCCATTTGAATTCCGGCAGCACGTCTTAGTAGTACTTGCTGCAGTGCTGATATTTTTGAGGACCGCAAACATCCAATGCAGACTCAGCAGAGTGAGAGTGCAATTCAATCCAAGAAAAATTCCTTTCTGAAAAAATATTTTTATGCAACAGTGGTTCAATCATGTTGCCCATGGTTCTTTTTGCCAAGCATTAAATTACCATCTTGTTACTCGTGACTCTTTCAACCAGTGAAAGCAATTTACCTTCATTTATTCTACTGAAACTTTTCATGACTTTAAAATACTTCAAAACAGACCTCAGACTGGAGAAGTCTTCTTAGAGGAAGGGAAGTGAAAAATTTCACCCAGTGAAAATAACTCGTTAATAATTCTACATTCACTTGGCAAAAAGCACTGCTCTCCCCTGGTTTACAGTTAGATAGCCCATTGTTTCCTTAGCTGAAATAAAAATCTGTGTTCAAAGAATCATCAGGCAGAACAACCGTTCTGTCAGAAACTTTGAATTCTGCTGTCTGTGTGCTTTTTTCACAGCCTGAGTTAAAGCAGTTTTGGACACCACAACAATTACTTTTCTACTCACTACTTAGATTCCAGTAACCACATACAACACCCCAACCACAAAAACAAGCAATAAGTCCTCAAGATCTTGCTTTCTCAAAGTATTGAGCCAAAATTATGTGGAAAACAATGAAATGGGCTCCTCTCAAATAAAACTAGTCATCATGCTGGGGGCATCTTCAGTATCAGCAACAACTTTCAATCACAAGTTTCCTTTTACATAAAAGAAAGTCTCAGGACAGGTGAGAGAAATATTATTAACATAAATTTTGATAGGATCACCAACCAACAGCTTGGTCAAAGAGAAGTTTTAGGAAAGAATTTCAAGGAGGGAGTGAGCTTGAAGTGCTGGAAAGACTTAAGGAGAGAACTTCAGAGCAGCAGCTGAAGGCAGCACTGCCAATGGTGCACAAATGGACACTGGAGATACACAAGAAGCATCTTATATCATTGACATAACCTAATCAATACAGCCACAAGCATTTTAAACAAACCCATTATTCAGCACTTGTAGAGACCATTCACCAGCAAGTAATAGATGGGGCAGTGGGGTCTGTTTTTGATGTGGGAATTTGTCCTGCATCAGTTATTTTCAACTGATTTCATGGTATTTCACTTATATTATAGCTTTAGGTTATTGGTGCCAAATGTCATGGCTATTTGCTGCGTGGCCATCTTTTATGGCATTAAATTAGCTTTCTAGGGGCTCTGACTGAGCTTTCTTCAATGGTGTGTATACTGGCAAGGCTTCAACAGCTAAGTGGATTCTATCTGCACCTAATATTGATCCCTACACACTTTCTAGCATGCCAGTGGACACTACATCAGGAGTGGAAGTTCTACTTGATAATTTCCTTTCTAATTAAAAAGACACAGTGCCCTCGTCGTTCCGATATATTAAGAAAAAAACTCTAGTAAACCTTCCTCTATAAATAGAGTAGACAGCAATCATAAGACCCATACCTTCTGTATAATGCAGTCTTCTACCTCATTTTCCCAGTGCCTGCCAAGTTTATTCTTGCATTTTTGCTTCATTTCTTATTTCAGTTGCTTAACTAACATCTTTTGTGCAAAATTATAAAACTCGATCCTTTAGAGTATAGCAAGCATTGGGAGAGACCGTTAGTTCTTTGTGCATAGATTAGCCAAATATGTCATTAAGAAAACACTAGAAATGCTCAGCACATCAGGCAGCATCTGTGAAAACACAATCTGTTAATGTTTTGTGATAAGTTTCCATTTCTGTTTAAAAACTATTAGCAATGCCCAGGTTTTAAATTAAATGGAAAGTCAAGAAGAGTGGGTAGGAAAGGCAAAGAACAAAAGGATGTGTTTATGCTTCTTAAATGCAAATAAATCATCAAAATGCCACCAGCTCCATTCCAATGAACCATAAATAGTTGTGGGTGGAGAAGGAAGCATTTTCTATCTGTGATAACCTTTTGAGAATACAGTACTATCTAACTGGGATACAAAATGTACTTGACTTGAAGTCAAGAGGAACCACACTGGTTCAAAACACGTCAATGTTTAAAGACTGGGAATCAACTGTTTAGACCGCAGAGTAGTTCAATAATATTGTCAGTATCTGAGAAACAAATAGTGGAACACACTTTCTATTCTTTCCTGATAGTTGTCCCACATCATCTTTTTCATATTTTACAACAATTACTCTTAAATACTCATGAATGTTTACCACCTGCTGATCTTGGTCTGATCACCTTCCAATCTGCAATCCAGTCGTCAATGATCCAGTCTCCAATTCCTGTTTCAATAGCATATCAATCGGTTCCTATTTTTTCTTCCTCCTGCTCCCAAGAAATCCCTCTAAGAGAACATTACAGTCTATTTTTTAAAAATGGGAAAAAAAAAACCAATCACTGCCTGGGAGTCAAAAACGGAATTAAAAATGCACAAGCTGTTCTATTCTTAAAAGCCATCTGAGGACTCGCAACATATGCGGATACAGCTATTCCACGGATACAGCTGTTCCCTTAATATGAATAAAGCAAATATGCAGGCAATCATGACGTGAGTGAGTATTACTGGCAAGGCCCAACATCCTCAAGAAATCGATGGTGAGCTATTTTTTGAAATCGCTGCAGTCCATGTTGTGCACATAACATGGTTACGAGCTATTCATGGTATTCAAAAGGGACTGCTAGTATTTTGCCTCAAAGTGAAGGAACAGAAAAGTAGTTCTAAGTCAGAATGGTGTGTGAAGCTTTGGAAGCAACTTGCAGATGCTGAAGGATGCTGTTGGTGTCAGTGGGGAAAGCCAGGCTTCCTGTGTAATTATTGGCATCTTGGCAGGGGGCAATCTACGCGACAACCAACTGTTTTAACCGGAACAGAATAAGGTTGTCGTGATGCTCCTACAGGCAAACTTACCAAAACATCCAAAGTTACTAGTATGAATTATTTAACAAATATAAATCAGCAGGAAAATAGAAACGGTGGCAAGTTATCCCAGCAAGAAACTAGTGTCTTTTTTTGGAGGGCATGGGGGGATGAAGTTGGAAAACCAGTTGTCACAACATGATGATATACAAACGCAGAAAAGCTGAAAATATCCAGCAGGTCTGGTAACATCTGGAGAGAGAAACCAAGGTAGCTATTCAGGTTAATATTCTTTTGTCAGATTTCCAGTAGTTATAGTATCTTGCTCTTACCATATACTGCTATTCAAGAAAAACAGCCATTGCAAAGATGACTCAAGTACACAGGAAGGAAAAAAAACATTTTGTTTTACATTTTAAGTAATGAATACATGAAAATAACATACAAAAATTAAGTCACAGTTAGAAATTTAACGATCCCTGTACAGTCACCATCTGTTAAACAATAGGGTTTGGAAAAGCAAGTTTGGGCTCCAATAATTATGCATTATGTTAGAAGGTATCCAGTAGTATGCATTAACAGAAGGATATCCAGAGTGCTGATCATTACTTCCTCCATCATTGACCTCCGTCTTCATCTTCATTTTTAAATTGCCATCCTTGAACAGGAAAGAAATATATTACTTTAATGTGGCCTTCTCCTAATCCTTCAAAACAAAGAACAACCCTCATTACTTTTCTTCCTAATATCTTCAGGCTATACTCAGACCAAAATATATATCTGGTCAAATAGATACTTATACAATAGGTATTGGTTGGAGACAGCATTCCAGCATTAGTACAATATGAAACAACATCAACTCCCACCTGATGAAAATCAAACATGCTGTCTAATTTTGGTGAAGTACCACACAAACTGGGTTTTAATGTTGTTCAAAACTTCCTAAAAACTGGATGAAGCTTCTTTCCACGTCTGCTTTACAGATTGAGGTGGAAGCCTCCACCCACAAGTTAAAATGTGTACAAGCAGGTCAATTTTTTAAAAATTGACAGCCTCTCACGATGATTGTGTCTCTATCTCTGGGCTGGAATGTCCAGGGTCAAGTTCTACCAACCCTGGACGTGTGTCCCCTAACATGCAGAGTTCAAGAATAACATGAATTCATTTCAGGATATATATTCCACAACTCTCAAACTTGAATCTATTGGTAAATGTAACAAATCAAAAACTCTGAACATTAATTCTATGGCAGTAGATTGCCTTCTCCAGCTTAAGTCTTCAAAGCTCAATTGGTTCACACTTAAAAATGTGAATAACTATTTGCTGCCAACTACTAAAGAAAAAATTTATAAACTCGGTCACCAAATCCAAGATAGCAGCTCAGTGACTTTGATGGTCTGGTGGACTAATTAAGACAAGAGCAGAGGTTCCCCAGCACCTGTCTGAGTGGCCCTAAAGAACCGTTGGATGTCGAGTAACAATCAAATGTTTCCAGTTTGGCAAATTATCAACCTAACCAGATTGGTTACAAGTTCCTAACTGAATCGAGCATTACATAGAAACATAGAACAATTTGCTTTTTAAAAAAAAAAGCTTCTTGTTGTAAGAAAACAAAAGAAATGACCTGTTCAGTCATGTTGTTAGGACTTGAACCTGGACATTCCAGCCCAGAGGTATAGAAACAATAACCACAAGAGGCTCCTGCTTGGACACATTAAGTTATGACTCTCTGGAACAAGGACGAGATGAACTTGGATATTTTGGCCCAGAAGTAGCTGCACTACCACAGCATCACCAGAGCCTTTATCCTGACATTTTTTTTTTTAAAATCAGGCAAAGGTAAACCTCCATCTCATTCATCGAAATTTGTTGACCAGTCTGCATTAATTGATTATTTCAGCTGTGTCAGTATAAATCCATCCCAGTGTCCAAATTAGGAAGGGATTTTTCATTTGTTTTAGTAAGCCCCTCAGTAGTCACCTCTGCTAAAGTATACGACTCGAAGGGATAAATTTCAGGCTCTGGTCTGTAACATTTCTCATGCATAATGGCTACATGAGCAAGGCAAGAGGGACCAGTGTCCCAGCAATAGCCAGTAAGGAGGGAAGAGCAGATCATTTGAGGAGTTAGTTTTCTGAAGTGATCCAAAAAAAGGGTTTTCAAACTCAGGCTTCAAGAACTGAAGCCCTTGAATCATCCTCAAAATAAAATGGAACTGCCAAGTTTGAGGTCTTCACAACAGTGGTAAGTGTCACTGTTTCAGCAAAATGGAATCTTGGATAGATGACTTAGATTGCAATTCAAGTAGAGCCATAATGCTGCAAAGTACTGATGGGTTCTCTTAAACCAAATGCGAGGTTTGATCCCTAAACCTCTAGCACTTGACCAAAACAGGGGAGATCCTCAACATGAATACATAATAGCAAATGAAGGCATATACATACTTACATCACTTGGAGCTTTATAGCATGTTACGCTGAAGGTTGAGCAGGCTCAACAATAGATTGGTAACGCTGTTTGTCAGTTGGTTGTGGAGCATCAGCTTTGCTTGCTTGTGAATAGATACGGTCAGAATAGCCCTGGTTTCTCACATGAGTGGTGTAGGTTCGTGGAACAGACTGCTCCACTGTAACTAGTTCTTTTGACCCACTGTAGGAGAGAGGTTACACATGGATTGAAAAGTACAATTTCAGTAAATCCTTTGTTTCAATGAGTCAGTAGAGGTATGATAGACGGGTATGGATTTGGACAAAACATTATGAAACAACATTGCACACAATTTTTAATAGTATGATTCGTGAGGTCCCTTCTGCTCCCACACCTCAAACCTGGAATTGACTGTTGAGCATTACATAAACACCCTGGAAGAGTTAGAAATGACTTAAATATAACCCAGCTGTCAAATCAAAACATTTGAGACCATAGCTGCATCAATGACTGACTAATCATAGCCAGATATAAACAGTTTAAACGTGGCTAAAATGGTAAGTAAAAGAAGGTTTCAACTGCTCTATGGATACAGTAGTATAGTAATTGTGTTACTGGATTCATAACCTAAAAACTGGACTAAATCCAGTAGAAGTGAATTAACATCCCACCATGACACTTGCAAAATTTATATTTAACCAACATTTCCAAAAGCAATCTTGCAATAATGACTGTACAGCTGCCAGTTTGTCCACGTGGCTTATCAATGCACTTTTGAAGAGGAAATCTGCAATAGTTGCCAACTAAACTCAAGACAGGATAGAAAAATGCACACAGAAAAGCGGGGTTTTCCTTCTGGTCATTATCCATGATTTCTGAAGGGTTTAATACACGAGGTCTTGAGGACCAGGTTGAGCTTAGCTGCATTCCCAGCACTTTCTAAGTACAAGAAGAAAGATTGGCTGATTCTTCATTCTTGTTTGTTTAGGTTTCTTGCACCTTGCCCAAGTTCAAATACCCAAAAGATGCTTGCAAATGAATTCCAGGTTAATTTTGAAAGCAATGCAGCTGCTTTGATGATAAGCAAGAGGTTGTAGGGAAATGGGACAACAATTTTGCCACCACAAATAGTGTCTGGCTTCCTATTTAGTTCCATGTCTCCATTCTTCCTTTCTAAATATCACATTACATCACAGAATGTTAATTTTCCACGTTCTACAAATCACATCGGAATGCAATCATTTAAGACTGTTATTCCACTGTTCTGTCACAAAAACCAAAAGAACTGCAGATGCTGTAAATCAGGAACAAAAACAAAGTTGCTGGAAAAGCTCAGCTGGTCTGGCAGCATCTGTGAAGGATAAACAGAGTTAACATTTCGGGGCTGAAACGTTAACATTGTTCTTTCATACTGCTTTCGTAATACTCACCAGAACTTAAAGATCAGCATGGTGGCAAAGGCACAGAGAAGTAGAAAGAGGAGAATGGAAAGAATTGTTGTGATTACCACCATTCCTCCAGTCCTCCCACCTGGTGAAATACTAAGAACGGTAGGCTCCACCACTGGAAACAAAGGAAAAAAGGTGTTACAAACTGATCACATATATGAACACTTGTGCCCTGGATACATTCAGGAATTAGTCTTAAGAAAGGAAATAACATAGCTATTTAAGAAGTGAAACAAATCCCTGGCGATAGTGACGCTGGCTTTTTTTTGGAAGGGGTGCAGAGAAAGACAAATAGAATAGAGTTGGGGCAGGACTCGTCAAAAAAGACGACTCATAACATTTACGCTGTAATTAATCTTTATGTATGCTGCATACAAACATTAGAAATAATCCCAAATTTCATTTTGTTTGAAGGACTTAATTAAAACTGTAAAAATAATCTACATTTCAATTTCTTTTAAAACAAAAACAACTTTGAAACATATTCAGCTATTTCAAATAAATTCATCCTGTAATTATAATTGAAATATTTCCCTGCTCCTAAGGTTCTTGCGTAGATTCGTAGCTTGGGTTTTGGGTTGAGGTTGGTTGGCTCGCCGAGCTGGTTCATCAGTTCGCAGACGTTTCATTACCCTGCTGGGTAACATCATCAGTGCAGCCTCCGATGAAGCGGTGTGTTTTCCCGCCTGGTTTTTAAACTCTGGGGTCTGTTGGAATTTTAAAAACCAGGCGG
>JAHRHZ010000021.1:40210068-40264855 GCA_024137785.1 Ginglymostoma cirratum
CACAGCAGGCCAGGCAGCATCAGAGGAGCTGGAAAGCTGACATTTCGGGTCTGGACCCTTCTTCAGAAATCATTTCTGAAGAAGGGTCCAGATCCAAAATGTCAGCTTTCCTGCTCCTCTGATGCTGCCTGGCCTGTTGTGTTCATCCAGCTCTACACGTTATCTCAGATTCTCCAGCATTGGCAGTTTCTACTATCTCTGATATCAGATCAACTGTGTTTCTCCTGTGCTTTCTGATTCGAAGACATTAAAACATGGATGCAAGGTAAAAACAGAAGGCTATTTGGCCTATCCATTGAGTCAGCTGTCACAATGAGATCATGGCTGATCTGATCTTTATCAATTCTACTTTCCTGCCTTTTCCCTGTAACCCTTGATTCCGTTAATGATTATAAATCTGTCTATCTCAGCCTTGCATTTATGTAATGACCCAGACTCAAGAACCATTTGTCATGACTAGCCTTATACTGAAATAGTGCCTTCTGGTCCTAGACTCTCCTGCTAGGGAAAGCAAGCTTCTACACCCGCCCTGTCAAGCCTCTCTGAATCATATATGATTCAATATGGTCATTTCTCGTTCTTCTAAACTCCAAGGAACACAGGATCAACTTTCTCAATCTCTCCTCATAACAGCCTAGTGAACTTCCTCTAGACTGCCTCCAGCGCCAGTACCTCTATCCTTAGGCAAGGAGACTGAAACTGTTTGCAGTATTCCATCTGTGATCTAAACGGTATCTTGTTTGATTTTAGCAAGACTTCCCTATTTTTACATTCACACACAGAATGAACTGCCAGAGGAATTGGTGGACATGGGTACGGTTACATGACTAGATCAGGTTAGAATTATCTGGTCAGCACAGATGAGTTGGACAAAAGGGTCTGTTTCCATGCTGTAATAGTCTATGACTCTACAAAAGAGACATTTTGATAAGTACATGAATAGGAAAGGTTTGGAGGGATATGGCCAAACACAGGCAAACAGGACCAGTTTATTTTAGGAACATGGTCAGTGTGGACCAAAGGTTCTGTTTCCGTGCTGTATGATTTGAAATAAAGGCCAACTTTCTATTTGCCTTCCCCCTTATCTGATAATCTTGGATGCCAGCTTTTTTGTGATCTGGCACCAGGACTGAGAAAGTCCCACGGTGCTGCAGTAATTATCCATTTTAAAAAATATACAGCTCCTCTACTCTCGCTAGCAAAATGCATAATCTCACATTTTCCCATGTTATATTTCACCTGCCAAGGTTTCGACCACTTATTCTATAGATTCTATCATTCTCACCATTTGCCTTCCCACCTACTCGCATTATCCACAAATCTGGCAACAGTACATCTACTTCCAACATTCAAGTCACCAACAAACATTGCCAATAACCGTGGCCACAGTACTGATCCATGTGACACTCCACTAAGTTACAGGATGCCACCGTAAAAATGCCCTCTTATCCCAACTCAGTCTTCCATTAGTTAGTCAATCCTTCCAATAACATACAGTCTTATAGGCGGACATAAGAGATGCCAAGGGGTACAAAATATTGTCGCAGGTTGTCTATAGCCTCTCAAACAGTAGTGGAGATATAGGGGAAGGCATTTAACAAGAAATCAGAAGCATGCAGTAAGAGTACACCAGTAATGATGGGTGAATTTAATTTACACGTAGATTGGACAAACCAAACTAGCAATGATATTGTGAAGGAGGATTTCCTGAAGGGTATACATGATTTTTTTTTGGGACCAATACATTGAGGAAATAGACAGAGAACAGGCTATTCCAGATTAGGTACTGCGCAATGAAAATGGATAAATTAACAATGTTGTCCCTTGGGTCACAGCAACTATGATATGATAGCATTCTCCATCTGCATGAAGAATTAAGTAGCCAAATTTGAAACCAGGGTTCTGAATCGAAATAAAGGGAACCATGAGGATGTGAGGCACAAATTGGCAAGGATAGATTAGGGAGCCTTATTAAACAGTTTAATGATGAATGGACAATGACTAGTATATAAAGCGTGTGCGTGCGCATGAATTACAACAATTATTCATTTGTGTATAGCGCAAAAATAAAAACAAAAATGAAAATGTGGTTTAACCATGGCTTACAAGAGAAATTAGGGATAGCATTAGATCCAAAGAGATATAGAAAATTGCCAAAAATAAAATGCTAGCCAGAGGATCGGGAGCATTTTTGAAATCATCAAAAGAGTACAAAACATTTCATCAAGAGGGAGAAAAGAGAGAGAGAAAGTAAAGTTGCAGGAAACAAAAACTAACCATAAATAGAAGATTAGTGAATACAAACGTAGGTCCTTACAAATCAGAAGCTGTGGAAATTATAACTGGGGAATCAAAGAAACGGCAGAAGGCTTGAGGATCCAAGGTCGAGAGGGTAGAATTGAAGGATGTAAATATTAGAAATTATACGGTGTTGGGGAAATTAATGGGGTTAAAAGGCTGCAAATCACCAGGGCCTAATATTCTACATTCCAGGGTACTAAAGAAGTGGCCCTGGAAATACTGGATGCATTGGTGGTCATCTTCCAAAATTCTGTAGACCAGGGTGCGATTCCTACAAATTGGACGTAAATGTCACATTGCTAATTAAAAAAGGAGGGAGTAAAAAAAAAAAGTTACAAACCAGTTAGCCTAACATCAGTAATGCAGAAATACTGGTGTCTATTATAAAAGACATAATACAGAACATTTAGACAAATACGGGATTGGAAAAACCATCATGGGTTAATGAAAGGCAAATCATGCTTCGCCAATTTACTGGGGTCTCTGAGGGTCTAATAAGTAGACTAGATCAGACAGAATCAGTTGATGTTGTGTCCTTGCACTTTCAGAAGGCTTTTAATTTAAGTCGCAATAAGAGGTTAGTGGACAAAATTAAAATCACATGGAATACAGGGTAATATATTAGCATGGATTAAGAATTGTGTGAGCCACAGGAAACAGTTTGGGAATATAGGTATCTTTTTCCAAGTGGCGGCCAGTGACTAGTGGTACCATAAGAATCAGTGCTTGGGCCCTAGCTATTCACAATGTATATAAATGACGAGGGAATCAAGTGCAACATTTCCAAGTCAGTTCAGGACTCAAAACTGAGTGGGATTGAGAGTTGCAAGGAGAATGCAAGAAGGCTTCAAGGTGATTGAGACAAGTTGAACGAGTGGGTAAACATACGGCACAAACGTGACTGAATGTGAAGTTATATACTCAGTGTGAAAAATGGAAGAGCAAAGTATTATTTAAATGGTGATGTCTTGGAAAATGTGGATGTGCAAAGGGAGCTGGGTGACCTTGCACACCAGCCAAGGAGACAGACAGGCACAGCAATCAGTACTTAAAAGCACATTGTTTCCCTTCTGTGCCAAATTCCTAGTCTGAACTAAATTCAGCCTTTGGCTCATTCAGTTGGAGTCTCCAATTACATTTTTTTCCCCCCCCAATTTCCCGACCAGATACCGTATTTTGCTTTTGTAAAAAGAGCTTCGCTACAATTAAACGATCAGGAACATTAAACATCAGGATCCAGCATTTCCGTCTGCTGGAACTGGTGTAAAATTCTTCCCACGGTTCCCATTAAGAGGAAAGATTTAGATCTTTTACCTGTATGTTGCACCAGCTTTGAGTGGTGCATTACAAATCTCTGGAGGGTTGTTGACTTGGTTCAAGCACTGGACATCATTTCCAGCTCTGAACAGATATTCATCAATCTCATCTTGGATTCTTGAGGGATCTGTGCTCGCCATGAAAGGTGAAGAGGTACAGGTAGCGATGGCAAATCTTGCAGCACGGTATGGCCCAGTTGCTCCTCCTCTTGTTTGTTGATAACTTCTGATTGTAGTGCCAATTTCTTTTGGGAGTGCTGCAAACAGAAGTATTATTAATATCAGTTCAGCTGTTTGTTGGGAAAATTAAATAAACCAATCTTAAATGACAAAAAAGGTAGCAAATTTTGAAATGGAAGTTATTGTTTGAATGTACATCATCACCATCCTGTAGGCTGAAGGAGGAAACTAGTCACAGGCAAGTGAAACTGACTTGTTCCTGTTCTTAACTTACGGTAAGGAAATTACTGCAGATATTACAAAAAAGTGCCTTACTCTTTTATGGCATATGGGCATTACTGGCAAGGCCGGCATTTGATGCCCATTTCTAACTGCCTTTGAACCAGGTAAGGACGGCAGATTTCCTTCCCTTAAAAAAAAAAGGATATTTGTAAGCAATAGATAACAGTGTGGAGCTGGAGCAACACAGCAGGCCAGGAAGCATCAGAGGAACAGGAAAGCTGACGTTTCGGGTCAGGATCCTTCTTCTCCTGACCAGAAACATCAACTCTCCTGTTCCTCTGATGCTGCCTGGCCTGCTGTGTTCCTCCAGCTCCACACTTTGTTATCTCTTACTCCAGCATCTGCAGTTCTTGTTATCTCACATTTGTAAGCAAGATGAGTTTTGTGACAATCAAAAATAGTTTCAATAACCAATTAATGAGATTAACTTTAAAGTCAATGAATAAAAGAAATCTGGAATTAAAATTCCACTACTCATGGTGGGATTTGAACCCATGTTCTCACAGCATTTCCTAGACATCTGGATTATTAGTCTAGAGATGTTGTTACTGTTCCAGCACCCTTCCATTAAAAAAAAATGTCAGGGTGTACCAATAGCATAAACCTAAAGATCAGGAACAGCACCACAGTAAAAGCAACCTTTGTTCTAGAACAATATACTTTTGTCCAATAAAAATCTTCTGACCATTGTCTAACACAGAATGTCACCACATGGCTTACCAAATGCTATTATAATGAAGCACTCTTACTGCAATAGGAGTACTTTGGCTACCATTCACTATTTCAAAAAATGTTTAGTTGGACATCTCTACCCTCACAACAAAAACTATGGTTCAAATGAATGTTTTCCTGCTTAAAATGGATAAAACCTCAAGGCACTTTATTGTTAATCCACAAGACAGATCAATCGTGGAAACTCACCAATAACTCAGTTAATTAGTGTTTTAGTGTTTTAAAGACCTGGCAGAATGCTCTAACATTTTCAGACTCTTTGTAAAACAACAGGAGTGAGGGCTGTTGAGCCACAGTGGTAGTGTCTCCAGTTCTAAGCCAGAAGCCCTGGGCTCAAGCCCTACCTGCTCCAGAGGTGTGCAAGATTATCTCAGAATGGTTTAAATTTAAAAATATCTACAAGAGGAGGAGCAGAACTTTCCTCTCACTATTGAGAAGGCCGAAGTCAATTTCTTCATTTCCTAACTAATATGTCCGACCACATCCCCCATCCCCCACGCCCCCTGCCCTCCCTCCCTCTCAGGTAATAGTCTGAGGTTAAGCCATTCCATTTATAACTGTCAAATTTGATCTTGAGATGAACTTCCATTTTCATATTGTTACCATCGACAAGACCTCCTATGTGCAGAAGACTAAGAGAAAGACTTGCATTTATGTCACATTTTTCATGACCACTGGATAATTCCAAAGTGCATTTTGAAGTTGTAAATGTAAGAAATGTGACAGCAAACTATACAAACAGTAAATGTGTGAATGATCAGATATTCTGTTCGCTGAGACACAGAGGGATAACTATTGGCCAGGGTACCAGCTCTCCTCTAAAAATAGTAGAATATCACCACAGGATCTTTTACGTCCATCTAAGCAGGCAGGCAGGATCTCCACAGCAGCTCATCCCCTCCTGAAGACTTTCATGTAGGACATCGTTATCTCTAGCATAGACTTGCTTGCTCTGAGCATGACTTCTGGTCTCCCATATTTTGTGCTTCATGACCGTCATCATCCAGAATTCTGCTTCTTGTGTCTTAACTTGCATCAAGTTTCATTCCCCTATTACTCCGTGATTTATTCATGGGATGTGGGTGTCAGTGACTAAGCCAGCATTTATTGCTAATCTCCGATTGTCCACAGGACAATTAAGAGTCAACCACATTGCTGTGGGTGTGGAGTCACATGTAGGCCAGACCAGGTGAATAAAGCAGATTTTCTTCCCTAAGAAAGGACATTAATGAACAAGATGGTTTTTTACAAAAAGCAGCAGTGGTGACATTTTCACCTTTAGGCTAGCTTTTTGTTTCAGAGTTTTTTAAATCCAAAATGTCACCATCTGCTATGGTAGGATTTCAACCCATGTCCCTAGAACATTAACGTGCGGTTCTGGATTACTAGTCCAATGACATCGTCACTATGTCTTGCTGGCCTATATTCACTCCCAATCAAAAACCATTCTCACTTTTCAAAGTGCTTCATGGCCCCCACCCTCCTAACCCCTGGAATCTCCTCAAGCCACACAACCCAGAGAGATATTGGCACTCCCCTAATTCTAGCTTCTTGTACATCCTCAATATTGAACCACACCTTCAGCTGCCAAAGCTCCAAGGTCTGGGATACTTCCCTACACCTTCCACCGTGCTTTCCTCTTAAGCTCCATTTTACAATATCATAAGCCGGTGCTCTGCAGGCATTAGTGCTGGGGCCTTTAAGTTTCTTTTATTGTTCATCCATGGAATGCAGGTGTCACTGACTAGGCCAGCATTTATTGCCCATCTCTAGTTGCCGAGAGGGCAGTCCCTAGTGCAGTTAAGAATCAGCCACATTGCTGTGGGTCTGGAGTTACATATCAGCCGGTCCAGGTAAGGACAGCAGTCTTTTTTTCCACTAAATATACATTCCCAACATATAGTGACACTCTCTGGCAGACAGGCACAGTTTCAAACTTTGCAGATGATAGAAAACTTGAAGCCTGTTTAACTGTGAGGAGGATAGTGTAGAACTTCAAATGTTTGCAAACAAGTTGATGGAATTGGCAGACAGGTGGCAGATGATAACCATTGCAGAGAAATGTGAAGTGATCACTTTTGGCAGGAGAACATGGAGAGACAATACCAAATAAAGCACAAATCTTAAAGGGGATGTACAAGCATAGGGACCTGAGTGTCTACATACATAAGTCATTGAAGGTAGCAGGGCAGGTTCAGAGACCAGTTAACAAAGCATACAATGTCCTAGACTTTATTAATAGGAGCAAACAACACAATAGCAAGGAGGTAGCATTAAATTTGTATAACTATTTCAGCCTCAATGAGGGCACCACAATTTAGGAATGATGTGAAGACTTTAGAGGAAAATACAGAAAAGATTCAAAAGAATGGGTAAAGGAGTGAGGAACTTCAGCTATCCAGAAAGATTGAAGTTATGGTTTTTCCTTTGAGAAGGCCAAAGAAGTGCACGTTGGGTGGATTGGCCATGCTAAATTGCCCACAGTGTCCAGGGATGTGCAGGCTATGTGGATTAGCCATGGGAAATGCAGGGTTACAGGGACAGAATAGAGGGTGTAGGTTTGCATTAGATGCTCTTCAGAAGGTCAGTGTGAACTCGATGGGCCGGATGGCCTGCTTCCACACTGTAGGGATTCTATGATTCTAGGGTACAGAGGAGACTTAGTCAAGGTATTTAAAAATCATGAGGAGTCTAGACAAAATAGATCGAATGAACCTGTTCCCCTCCATGAGGTGTTCAATAATGAGTGGACAGACAGTCATGGTACTGGGCAAAAGAAGCAACGAGACAAAACAAAACTCATGCAGAAAGCATTTGGGATCTGGAATGCACAGCCTGAGTGTGTGATGGAGGCAGGTTCATCGGAACCATTAAAAAGGAAAACTAGACCATGATGTGAAAGGGAAGGTGGTGGAGAATTATGGAGAGTAGCACTAAACTCATTGCACATTCACAGGGGCTGTACAGCCACTAATGGGCCCAATGGTCTCATCTTGCATTATAACACTGCTGATATTCTATGAAGTGCACTTGCTCCAAATTTAACTTCGACCCAACAAGGAAACACAAAGATTGCTGTAGCCCCAGATACCAGTGATGGCAACGAGTTCAGGCATCAAAGATGTATTTAGTGAACTGCACTTTCCAATCGATGCATTGACTTTCCTGATTTGAAATGCCCCTGTTATTTGCGCATTATTTTAATTTAATGGCTTAATTGGTAATTTAAATGTAGCAGGACTCCCTGTGTAGAGAAACAGGGAGGCGCCTCAAACGATGAGAACGGTGTACGATCCACTTCATCTCAACTATTTCTAAAGACTTACAGGTCGAGTTTGCTTGCACTCCGAAGACTTCCACAATAGTACCATTAGGAAAGAGACAAATCGGCTTGCTCAGAGTGATAGTGGTCGCAGTTCGGATAAATAGAAGGTCAGAGGTCAAGGGAACTTGTGGTTTGAAATTCCAATCTATGGAAAAAGAGACCCGACATTTAGTTTAGAACCTTTTTAAAGTAAATCTATTGGAAACAAAACGAATTCGATCAAAGAATTGTACTAAGAAAGAACTTAAGTTTCATAAAATTTGCAGTTCTCTGACTTACCGACACTGACTGCAGATGGGATCCAAACACATAGTAAAAATACCACCTTCATTTTAGTAGGAAAACTCCCCAATTACTCCTTCTTAAGAAAAACAAGCAAGCGGACTGAAAGAATCAGCAAGTCTAAGTGAATGAGGAACATGCAGTTCAAACTGTCTCGAGTCAATGTGCTGCTCGTTTAACCTGTCCAACCAGTCTGCCAGCTCATCGACCACTTCTACTAAACTTCACCCTTACTGCCTTCCTGCTTCCTCATGTTTCAGAGTTCGTCATAAAATTGATTTTCAATAAACAGGCAAACCGTGACTCACAAATATAAAGAGAGTTTTATTTAAATCAATTGGATTACTGAGGGGATTGAGCATTGCTGTGAGTCTGTCATTACTAACAAGATGATCCTGGTCTTCCAATGAGCAAGCCGTTACAGTTCAAGCTCAGAGGTTACTGAGAACAGTCAGGAGGTAGACGATAAACCGACTTGTTTAGTTAAATCAACATATTTCACCCGAAAAGTACCAATTTGTGCATTATACCAAGCTGTGAAAAAAAATACCTTCAGATATAAGGCTTATTGCAACATCCTAAGATAGGACGCCATATAAGTGTATATTCTTTTTAACTTGGCATATAAGTAAGTAAACATAGCCCCTTGAGCGCTGTTGTACTTTTGCATTACCATGAAGTGGTATCAGGGAAACAACCAGTATAACACTTCACACTCATGCTGACTGCAGACTAACCCTAGAAAATGTACGACTCCTGTAGCACAAAACTTCCCACACTTCCTGAGTTGGACAAGAGCAGTATTAACCTTAAGGTGATGTGAAAGGATTCTCACTGCTCAGTGAATGCTTTGGCATTGTGGGGTTTTCAAATGCAAAAGGAATGAAAAGTGACGAAGTTCAATGGATGGTGCAGGAGGGCATGCTAGCAGCAGCACCAGGTATACCTAAACATCAGGAGTCAACCTGATGGAGCTGCCAAATATGGCAACTTGTGTGTCAAAGTGCACAACCAGCAAGTGACAGACAGAGAGCTAAGTGATTCCACAACCAACAGATCAGCAGGAATCCTCTGTTCTGAATCCTGCTATATCTGATCATGAATGGTGGTAGACAACTAAGCAACTTGCCTGAGGAAGAGGATCCACAAACATCTCCAACTTCAATAACGGGGAAGCCCAGCACATCAGTGCAAAAGATAAAAACCAAAAGAACAGCAGATGCTATTAATCAGGAACAAAAACAAAGTTGCTGGAAAAGCTCAGCAGGTCTGGCAGCATCCATGAAGGAAAAAACAAAGTTAATGTTTCAGATCTGGTGACCCTTCCTCAGAACGAAAGATAAGCCTGAAACATTTGTGACACTCTTCAACTTGAAATGCTGAGTGTGTGATGGAAAGTGTCTTCACTAATCCTATCAAGCAGTAACCTGCTCATTGATGTCCAGTTTGGGTACTGCCAGGACCACTCAGCTCCTGACCTCATTACAGCCTTGTTTCATCATGGACAAAAGAGCTCAATTCCAGATGTGAGGTGAGGTGAGAGTGACAGCCCTCGACATTAGGGCCACATTCGACCGAGTGTGGCATCAAGGAACCCTAGCAAAACTGGAGTCAATTGGAATCATGGGGAAAACTCTCCACTGGTCATAGTCATACCTGGCACATTGGAAGGTGGTTGTGGTTTTTGCAGGTCAGTCATCTCAGTTCTCCTGCAGACACCTCTGCAGGAGTTCCTCGGGGTAGTACCCTAGGCCCAACCATCTTCAGCTGCTTCATCAATGACCTTCCCTCCATCATAAGGTCAGAAATGGGGATGATTGTTGATGACTGTACAATGTCCAGCACCATTTGCAAATGCTCAGATACTAAAGATACAGATACTGATTCCTCAGACACTCAATGTTTAAAAGCACCTAGATCTGGACAATATCCAGGGTTAGCTGACAAGTGCAACATAGCACAAGTGCCAGGAAATGACTATATCTATTAAGAGAGAATCTAATAATCGCTCCTTGACATTACCATCAATGAATGCCCACTATCAACATCCTGGGGCTTACCATTGACCAAAAACTGAACTGGGCCAGCCATTTATGGTTGCAAGAGCAGGTCATAGATGATGAAACCCTGCAGTGAATAATCCACCTCCTGACTCTCTAAAGCCTGTCGACTATCTACAAGGCATAAGTAAGTAATGTGATGGAATATTCTCCATTTGCCTGGATGAGTCCAACTGTAAGAACATTTGAGAAACTTGATACCACCCAGGACAAAGCTGCTACTTGATTGGCACCACATCCCCATGGGCAATGCCCACATCCCCTGAATGCATTAAAAATGTGAATGTTCCCATCCTGCCTGTCCTTATGGGCAGATGTTTTCTGAATCAGGGCGGCACGATGTCTCTGTGGTTAGCGCCGCTACCTCACAGTGCCAGGGACACGAGTTCGATTCCAACCTCGGGTGACTGTCTGTGTGGTGTTTGCACATCATAGCCATGTCTGCGTGGGTTTCCTCCGGGTACTCCGGTTTCCTTCCACAGTCCAAAGATGTGCGGGTTAGGTGGATTGGCTATGCTAAATTGCCCATAGTGCCCAGGGATGTTTAGGTGAGGTGGGTTAGACATGGGAAATGCCAGATTATAGGGAAAGGGTAGGGGAATGGGTCTGGGTGGGATGCTCTTTGGAGGGGCAGTGTGGACTTGTTAGGCTGAATGGCCTGTTTCCACACTGTAGGGATTCTGTGATTCAAATGGAGAAACCTTTGGTCACCAATTGCTTTTTTTCAATTGGATGCTCATACTTATATCAACATGACAGTGCTTCAGAGGGATAATCACCAGATTTCCAGCTCCTGGTCACCTCCAATGTGTACGTGTAACTGACTGTCTATTCAGGACAGGGTCAGTCTTGCCTACAATGCCTTCCCATGTTCAAATACTTTGCTATTTGAACATACTACCCTCCCACATGAAAGGTTAATCACAGGAACAAGAGGGCCATTTATGCCTATGAAACTGTATTCAGGCAAGAGCTAGTATCTTTAACTAAGTGTGGAACTAAAAGAGGGCATAAGGACAAAGCTATGAGATGAATCAGAGAAACATTCTGACTCTCGGGTAAAATATTTGAAAGGAATGGGAATAAAGCTTTAGACGATGACAGACTAGGGTGATGATTACACAGATGCTGTGCTGAATCAGGGCCATGGGTCTAGGCCCGAAACGTCAGCTTTCCTGCTCCTCTGATGCTGCTTGGCCTGCTGTGTTCATCCAGCTCTACACCTTGTTATCTCAGATTCTCCAGCATCTGCAGTTCCTACTGTCCATGGAGTTGATTATTTTCTTGTACTGCTCTGTTGAATACACACCATTAATATTATTGATTATGGCAGCACTTCAATTAAAGCAGAACTCAGGAATTAGTAGACACCACTTCACTAGCTAATCCGATCATATAAAACATGACACATTCCCACTGAATGAGGATATCGTTTGCTGCCATTTTGTCTGATGCATTCTTCCCTTTTAGAAAGCCAGCTAGTGGGAAAATACGTGTTCAGTGTTGTGAGAGAAACAGAAATGGCGAAAATAACCCTAATGTTAATTATAATCCATTTATTAAAGGGACTCTGAGGGATTGGACACCACAGTATTAGTACACTGCTGGAAAATTTGGAGATTAGGTTACTTCACGCTTTGACATCCTCAGCATTCTTTAGTACAGTAGACAGTCTGTATAGATCATTGCCCAATCAAAGCTGAGATAGACAACATCAGTATTATGTTGAGGAGTTCACCAATTAAGATGATAGTAAGTTCATGAGAGGCACTAGAAAGGTGCAAGTGAAATGTGGAGGAGACAGACCTCCTAGGATTGATGAGACCATTTCAGACTATGAGTTCCATGTCACAGTGAACATGGCTTCTAGGTGGAGAAGCTTGAGTTCCAAAGTCACCATCAACAGTGAACCTTAATTTCTATAATTTGATTCCAGGCAGTGTGCTTATTGAAAAGTAAATATTAACAAAGATTGATGCTGGAACTGAGCCTTGGGAACACATTAATGCTTGGCCATGTCAGATGTACCCTGAAGTATTGGCTACTAACAATAATTCAAGCAAATATATGGCCCATTAAGATCTACCTGGGAAGCAAATTCCCCACCTTTGTGCTTATCTGCTGTCTCACTATCCTACAGATTTGAGAAATGACCTGTTGTTTGGGCTCATTTAGCACATGTGGTGGATCTTCAATGCTGCTATGCATTTTATGTCAGGCATATTGTCTTCTATTGTCTTGTCATTGTTACCACTCTTCTGCAAGCTAGCTCCTCCATGTCTTTGTAATTCAGGTACAGTGAGAAAATAGGTGCATATATGTTGTGGCAAAAACCTGTTGCTAATTCATACTAATTTGTTCTATTCATTAGCAACACAATCGTCTTTAGGACATCTAATACGATCTAGCCTTCTATTTAAACCTTTCTTATCACTTTCTGCCACAAAGGATGAACAGGGGATGTTCCAAAAACTCACAATATAATTTCTGAGCTAACAAGATGTAGAGCTGGGCGAACACAGCAGGCCAAGCAGCATCAGAGGAGCAGGAAAGCTGATGTTTTGGGCCTAGACCCTTCTTCAGAAAATTTCTAAGCCAACAGGATGTGAACTAGATTGTTCTAGACCCCTTTAAAAGTAACTGTCCAACTCAATCATCACCATTGGGGCCCTCAAAATGTTCACAAAGCTTCTTAAAGAGCAGATATTACACATGTTCCATAAAACTGAATTACACTCACTAACCAAACTATCTGGTGATCTGCATGCTCTAAAGAGGTCAAGTGGTGAGAAGGGAATATCTATGTTAATTATTTGCAGGGCCTCCAAAGTTATTTAATAAAGTTCTTCACAAAAGACTATTTGCCAAAAGTCAAAGTCAAAGGTGTTGAAAGCAAATTATTGCCCTGGTTGAGACAAGGAATGTGGATAATGGGCAGAATTGGCAGGACCCAACTAGTGGTGTGTCACAAGGATTAATGTTGGTGCCTCCACAATTAGAATTAGACGGTGAATTAGATAATGGGACAGAAAGCCATATAGCCAAGTTTTTTGGTGACACAAAGTTAGACACTATTGTGAGCAGCATAGATCAAGACATAAAATTACAAAAAGATATGAATAGATTAAGTGAATGGGGAAAAAAAATGGCAAATCAATTTCAATGTCAGCATGTGAGACCATCCAATTAAAACCTAAAATAGTTTGACTTTAGACCAAGATACTTCCAAAATAGTAAAAAGCTAGAAACAGTGCAAGTTCAAAGAACCTGATGTTTTGGTACACAACCATTAAAATGTTGTGAACAGGTACAGAAAATAATTTTAAAAATGCTAATGAAATGCTGGATTTTATAGCTAGACAACTAAGATACAAGGGGACAGACATAATCCTACAGCTGTACAAAGGCCCAGTAAGATAACAACTCAAACACTGTGAGCAGTCTGGTAACCACACCTTAGGATGGTTATATTAGCCTTGCAGGGAATACCATATAGATTTGCTGGAATAAAATCTGGACTGTAGGAGTTAGTTATGAGGGGTGATTATACAAACCAAGGTAGTAATGCTTGGAATTTTAATGGTTACGAGGCAATTCAACAATCTGAGGCAACAGAGAGTGCAGACAAGGACCATTCAGTTGATGTTCAGGTGTACAATGGATTTCTAAACTTCATTTGATGATGTACCGTACAATGTGGTCTTTTTCCGTCTGCAAGGCCCTGCAATGAAATATGTCTGAGCAACAATAATCCAGCCTTACGACTGAGCACCAAATTGGCCATCTTAATAATGAGGACACGTTGGTTGGTTGTGAAATGTGAAGCAAAAGCAAATTGGTGTAGTGAGAATATGGAGCTGATCTGGATCTATAGCTCATGGTGTCTTGGTATATTTCTCCCTCTATAACGAAATATGAATGTTACTGCATTTCCCAGTACTGACAGTCATCTTGAAGAACACAAAGATTTTAAAATACTAAAAGGGAAAAACTGACATATATGGCAATTAACATTTGTAGTTGAAGTTTTACTTCTCAATGGAACAGGTATTCAAATCCCTCTGACCGATTGGAACACTTTGTAAGCCGCATATGTAGAAGGCTACTGCAATGTTTCTGCAAGACAGATGCACTGCAGCACTCCGTCATCGACTATTGATTTGCAGCTACATTCACATCCATGCCAACAAGTTCAGTTCTCACCTGTGACATCCATCAGAAGACACTCCAGCTACCATTAGAGCAGCTGCTCAGAATACCATTGGCAGAAGGACATCTCATTTCCTTGTTTGCCATTTAACAAGGGAAAGGTGAATGCGGCTATAGAAATGTAAATGAATGAGAGGAGCAAATATAAAATGGTTAGGATAAATTTCCCTGTCACCCTTGATATACATGCAGCAGTAAATGTTACAAATATTACAAACATGGACAAACCATTTTGAAAAACATTTAGTTAAGGAAACAGTAAAGGCAGGTCCATGCAGGACATCACCTAACCACAAACTGGAAAATTCCACTTTACACCAGCACTCAGAAAATATTCCAGAGGTTTGAACTGGTAATCTGATAACAGGAGAAAAAAACCAGCTCTACCGGTTTATAATTCAATAGTATCATGAATTCGAATCAGAATTTCTGGCACATTCTTTGCATACCTGTCAAGACCAAGAGGTACTCAATGTTAATGTTGGGAGGCCCAGGAGAAACAGCTTCAAACAGAATTCCTCTTGTGTTCTGTTTCTTTTACTTGATATTGCCACAGATAACAGAGATCTGTTGGAAACCAGTGCCATTGGTTAAAAACAGTTTGATTACAGAAATACAGTGGCTACTTCTTTGAAAAAAAAATGCCTGGTGTGCACATTCTTTTCTTTTAGGTAGAATTGGACAATTTCGTGGCTGAATCAAATTTTCACATTTGTAACAACTCCAGGAATAGCAGACCTTGATTTCTAACACGCTGCCTGAGCAAGAGACGTGACACCATCTAACGCATTGCAAGCTTTTTAATGCAAATTCCGTTACAAATATTGACAGTAAAGCAGTCCCAACCAGAAAACATGTAATAGTATCAGAGATATTAGGAACTGCCAATGCTGGAGAATCTGAGATAACAAGGTGTAGAGCTGGATGAACACAGCAGGCCAAGCAGCATCAGAGGAGCAGGAAAGCTGCTGTTTTGTCTCTGGACACTTCTTCAGAAAAAACGTAACAGTATGAAGGTTTTCATTTGTCTTTGACCTGCATTCAGTCAGTTCCTTTGGGTTCATAATTTTATGCCCTCCTGCTTCCTCACAACCTCAGCCTTGAGGGCAGAGATACAGCTAGCTTTCATGCTGCTGTCAATGTTCACTGTAACCAGGTATCAGGAGGCTTCAGAAAGCACCAGGTCTGACTTACCATGCTCCAGTCAGTATGGGTCAGACTGAGAAGTGTAGCTCTCAGACCACCACAGTACAAGGGCACTTTCACTTTGGAACAAGCTCAATGATCTGGTTTATCTTGATTCCTTGTCCCATTTGGGCAATAAACAGCAGCAGTCTACTTGTCCGTGGAAAATATTAAAGCTGAGGCTCGATTGCGACCAAGAAGAGAAGGGTGTCCGGTGCTACTGTTCTCTCTGGCAGTGGCACTGAGGTCTGCTACAGTCGCCTATGTGCTGATTGAATTAAGATCTATTATCTCAACACAACAACAGGCATTGAGCTAGGATCTCTCTTGCTTTGCATAATATAGGAACAACATTTACTGACTGACTTAACAGAGAAGGCACTCTTTCACAACTTATGAGTGAGAGTTTCACTGAAACTCAAAATATACTAACATAACCTGTTTCAGTTGTTTCACTTCAGGAGTTAAAGAAAACACATTCAGTGCACTATGTTGCTTTTGTGTTAGCCTTATTTAAACTTCAGAATGGATATTGTCTATACCATGTCCTCAGGCAGATGGTATTGCATACTTTTTAAGCGTTTCAATCCCAATTTGGCCCTGCCCGCGACAACCTTTACATACACAACATCAGGATCCTCCAAAAATGGTTTTCTCTGTGGCTCCTCAGGCACACAGCAATGCAGTGGCATCTTCTGGCACTAAAAATCAAGCCTACCCCAGCTCGGAGTCCCCATTTCTGAAGAAGGGTCCTGACCCGAAACGTCAACTTTCCTGCTCCTCTGATGCTGCCTGGCCCGCTGTGTTCCTCCAACTCTACACCTTGTTATCCCTGAAAACTCGTTAAGCTGCTTATAATTTAATTTCTTATCTGAACTGGAGGAAAAATCTAGGTCTAAACTTTCAGATGAACAATTCCCACATATGAACTGGGCCTGCTGTATGTCAATGTCTCAGCACCTACACTGATTCCTTGTATTCTTTTGCACAATATGACTGTTCTTCCATTTATGTCCCTTCAAATTTTCCTCCTTCTTATCCTGAAGTTGCTCAGTTATGTTGGAAAACAGATACCTGCTCCTTTCAAGTATATCCCTAAGTGTCCATTCTTTCACGGAATGTTACCACACAGAAAGATACTACTTGGTCCATTGTTTACTACTTCTTTGAAAACATTGTCTAATTAGACACACTCCTCTGCTCTTTCCTCATTGCCCAATAAATTTTGCTAGTTCAAATATTTATCCAATTACTTTTTAGTTATTGTTATGGTCAAAACTGCTTCCACCCTTTCAGACCATGCATTTCAGATCACAAACAACTTCCTGCATAATTAGTTTTGAAGCATCATTGGACTCAAAATGTTAACTCTGTTTCTCTCTCCATAGATATGGCAAAAAAAAATTGTTGAGTTTCTCCAGCACCTTCTGTTTTTAATCACTGTTTAACTAAATGTTTCCTTCTGTGGCCTTTGGTTCTTTTGCTAGACACCTTAAATCTGTGTCCTCTGATTAGCAAATCTTCTAAAAACTCTTTCTTCTTACTTACTATATCAGTATCTTTGGAACACAAGATCTGAATGGCCCTGGCAGAACCCAAACTGAGCATAAGCGAGCAGGCTATTGCTGAGCAAGTGCTGCTTCATAACACTGTTAATGACACCTTTCAACACTTCTCTGATGGTCAAGAATAGATATTGAACCAAGGGTCCATGTGACTTTTTTGGAGGATGGTGATTACCCCACACAAAAAACAGCTGGAAAATTCTCCCTGATGGGCTGACCATTAGATTATCACATTATTGTCTGTGGGAGCTTGCTATATGCACACTGGCTGTCTGTTTCCGGCATTACATAAGCGACTACATTTCAAAACTACTTTATTGACTGTAAAGTGCCTTAGGATGCCCAGAGGTACTGAAAGGCGCTATATAAATGCAGGTGGTTCTTTCTTTCATTAAGAACCCTTTTAACATTCTATTAGCTACTGTCAGTACATTGTAGCTGGTGTCATCAGTGTATTTTGCTAAGTGAGCCCTCAGTACAGTTCATTAAATGGTTTAGTCCACTAAATTACATTTTGTAGGCAGAGATAACAAGGTGTGGGGCTGGATGAACACAGCAGACCAAGCAGCATCATAGCAGCAGGAAAGCTTGACGTTTCGGGCCTAGACCCTGATACATTTTGTAGGCACACAAGTTAAGAAAATATCCCTTTATGAATAATTTATTGTAGGCAATGGAATATAAATTAATGTCAAACCGTTTCTTTGTTCAGGATATAAGCCTAGTCAGGTTGCAATTTCTAGCATTTACAAAAAAAGTTAGTTCTTTCTACATCTCATTTTGTGGAATGTCCCTCAAGCTAGAGTTGGGTCATCGATGGTAAATACTTTGAGGTTTTAAATTTCTTCAGCCATTCCAAAATGTGGTACGCCCTTTTGCTCATGATGAAATAACTCACCATCCAAATGCTTTTGTGTTGTATCATTGGTTTCAGGAAAATATTAAATACCCATACAGGTTAGAGAGTAATATTTACTCAACTCTGTGTTTAGAATAGAGAGGGGTTCTCAAGTTTGGAGCTGGGAGCCCCGTAAGTTGATTTTCCACTTCTAGGAAAGTACTCTGATTGTGTTGTGTCTGAATTATTCACGTCATACAGCCTTCCAAATTTTAGACCTTTTTATCCAGCTTGCATAGTATCTCCAAGAGCTCCTGTCTCATCTTCTGCTTAGCAGAAATCCTGACTTTCCTTACTTTTCCTAGCAGCTTCTCCTCACCAGGATTCTCAGTGTTCTTTTCTCTGTCTCTGTCTTGGTCTGCTTTCTCTTTGTGTCTGTACTAGTGTGTTGATGAGCTCTCTCCTCCAGGTTCTCTGTTTGTAGTTCTCCTTTGTAATTGAAGCTCTTGTTGGTGTGCTGCCAGCCACACTGCTTCTTTCTTTACATCCTTCCAGTTTTGCATAGGCCAGTACTTCAAATTGTCTGAGAAATTACAATCGATACCATTACAGTTGCTCTGACCTCTCAAAATACCTTTTCAAATATTCTTAAAAACAGTTACAGATTTCTTAGACCTTTTGAAGACATAGCAATTTTCCCTACTATACTATTTTCAGGTCGGAGGTTGTCATATTCAAGTTGGTGCAACCATCTTAAAAGATGTTTCTTTGTGACTGGAAGAGAAAGAACTGACCTAGGTGGGAAGGTTTGGCAAAATTAATGGATCATTGCGTCCAGCATCATCAGCAGCTTTGTAACTGCGCAGGGCAGGCTAAATAAACACCGATTACGGTTGGTCTCTGTGTGCCACATAAGAACCTGCACCATCCCATTTAACCCCTGGAGCTGGTAATGAATTTATATCACTGCACTGGGCCTGGCACAAATGTTAATTTGTCTCCTCAGATATGGCTTTATTAGTTTGAGCTATACATTGAATTTAAGCAGAAATTTTGACAAAAAAAAGACATAAAAATAAAATCAACCGCATTTACTACTTTTAACAATAAAAGATGACAATGAGCATAAGCTTGCTTTACAAACGCTGCTCCATACTGATCTTTTATTGCAACATTCCCCATTGGCTAATGCTGCCATGAGGCAGAAAAAGGACTAGCAAATGCATTATCATGACAAGGCCACAGGAAAGACCACTGCATCACCACTGCAATTGGTAATATGAGGAAGTGATTTATTAAAACAAACAGAAAACACACAGAGTGGTGGGTGCGTGGAATGTGCTGCCGGCAGTGGTAGTGGAGTCAGATACATTAGGGACATTTAAGCAACTCTTGGATAGGCACATGGATGATAGTAAAATGTAGGGTATGCAGAGTAGTTTGATTTTAGTGTAGGATAATAGGTTGGCACAACATCGTGGGCTGAAGGGCCTGTACTGTGCTGTACTGTTCTATGTTCTATACGTCCCAACAACAACTGTCAAAATCCCCCTTGTGTAATTCTTCCATCAGATCTCAAGTCTTGAACAATAAGGAAACATGTTGTTGATGATGTTGAAAAAGAGAAACAGAGAAGTGGAAAGAGAGACAATTAGCAGATATGCCAATCTCAGGGAAAGAAAATGAGTTGAATGACTTTCAAAATGAAATTGAAGACTGTTAAATGACATAATGAATAATAAATACAGTAACAGATATAAAAGGATAAAAGATTGGGCAAGTATTACAAGCTGGTAAGACATGCTGGAACAAGAAGATGGAGAAATAATAGGTGGAGACAAACTATAAACAGAACAGACTGAATATTAAGGCAACAAATACTAGCATTTCATAATTGGCATTGATAAAATAAATGCCTCAACAAAGATTTAGAGGCCAAGCTATAACAATTGTGACAAATTTAAACACTTGCAGTTGGACACTGTTTTTAAGACATAAAAGTGTTTTATTGATTTTAAATCTTGTCAAATGACACTCAAACCTCAAGACTGGTGCTGAAACTTCCAATGTTAAACACAAGATTGCATTTTTGCATTCTTGGGTATGGATGAGTCATGTATAATCTACCATTTACTTATTATCTGGTCTAGTCATGTATGCGGAGCTTTCAAAGAATGTATTACAAATTGTACAGCTTGCAATTTGCTGTAGACCCTTTTCAGTGACGGAGACGTTTTATGGAATTTGCAATTCAGGGAAGGAATAGCAATTAACAGAGACAGGTGGTCTCAAGTGTCCCTGAAGCGACTATATTTTTCCTTTCAAAATTGGAACAAACAAAAGGACCTGATATAGTTAGGAGGTTAAACTTAAAAGCAAGCAAAGTTAACAAAGAGATAGTAAGAACTGCCAGTGCTGGAGTCAGGGATAACACAGTGTGGAGCTGGAGGAACACAGCAGACCAGGCAACATCAGAGGAGCAGGAAAGTTAACATTTCGGGTCAGGACCAGAGCGGCCTTTCCAGTGGCTCAGCTGCTCTATTTGCTAATGATCCCCAGAGTGGGACAGGAAGGGACGTAGAAAAAGCAGCAAATAAGATCAAAGGGTGAAGAAATGGTTAAATAATCAAAATTGTTGGCAAATTGTGTCTAATGTTTGAAACAAAATACATGAATTAATGGTAAAAATAGAGGTTAATGGATATAATCTTATAGCTATTATGGAGACATGATTACTAGGAGATCAAAGCTTGGAATTACATATTCAGGGGTATGTGACTTTTCAAAAAGGGCAAGCAGCAAGGGAAGGGTGGTGGGGTAGCCTTGTTAGCAGGAGATGGAATAAATACAATAGCAAGAAATTATCTAGGATCAGATGATATAAAATCCATATGAGTGCAGGTAAGAAACAACAAAGGCAAGATAATACTGGTGCAAGTAGTCTATAGGTTCTCTAACTGTAGCTGTACTGTAGGACACAGAATAAATCCAGACATAATGAGGGCATGTAAAATTAATCATGGGTGACTTCAATCTAGATAATTACTCAGGGATGAGTGCAAAGTTGGCTGGAATGGACTGGGAAAGGAGTTTAGCAGAAAAGACAGTGAAGGAAAAAAGGCAGACATTTAAGAAAATAGCTCACAATTCCCAGTGAGGAAGAGGGATTCTAGGAAATGGATAAACTACACATTGCAAACCAATGAAGTTAAAGGGAGTACTAAATACAAAACAAAACATGCAATTTGGCAAAGATTAGTGGTAAACCAGAGGACTGGGAAATCTTTAATAGCCAAACAATGACCAAATCAAAAGGAGAAAATAAACTGAGGGCAACCTAGCAAGTAACATACAAACAGAATGTAATAACTTCTTTAAACATATTGAAAAGGAAGAGAGAGGCCAGAATAAACATAGGCCACATAGAGAGTGAGGCTGGGGAAATAATAATGGGGTACCCGGAAATGGCAGCACAGTTGAATAAGTACTTTGCATCAGTCTTCATGGTGAGGATACTGCGTTCCAAAAATACTAAATAGTCAAGGGGCTGGCAGTAGGGTGTGATGGGATGGGGAGAAAATAAGCACAATAACAATTGGAGAAAAAGTACTAGGAAGTTAATGGGGTTAAAGGCTGATAAATCCCTAGACCTGATGGGATACCTCCTAGGGTATTAAAGGAAGTAGTTCCAAAGCTATTGATTACACTAGTAACCAATGCTTACATTCTGGAAAAGTATAGAGGATTGGAAAACTGCTGATGTTATTCAAAACATGAGAGGAGGGCCAAAAAAAGTAACTAATTGCCAGTTAGCTTATCATCTGTCATTGGGAAAATATTAGAGTCCATTATAAAGGATACGTTATGAGGCCATTTAGAAAAGCATAATATGATCAAGTAGAGTCAACGTGACTTCACGAAGGGGAAACATGACTGTAGAATTTATTAGAGTTCTTTGAGGATGTAACAAACAGGATAGATAAAGGGTGATCAGTAGACATAATATATTAGGATTTCCAAAAGTTATTTGTTAAAGTACTGCACGTAAGGGTACCCATGGTGATCGGGTACCATGTTATTACGTATGGAGGATTGGCTAAATAATAGAATAACAGTGAGTTGGACCAAATGGGACATTTTTAGAATAACAACCTTTAACTAATGGAGTGCCACAGGGAGCAGTGCTGGGGTCATAGTTATTTAGAATATATGTTAATGACTTGGATGATGGAAGTGAATGCGTGCCAGGTTTGCAGATAACACACACAAATAGTTGGGAAGGCATGCAATGAGGATGACACAAGGACCCTACAGAGGGATATAGATAGGTTAAGTAAATGGGCAAAAACTATTAATAATATATGTACAGGGACTGTGGAGGCTGGGTTGTTAAAGGCTGAGATAGACAGGCTTTTAAACTGTAAGTGGATCAAAGGTTTTGGGGAAAAGGTGGGAAATGGAAGTTGAAGATTATCGGATCAGCCGTAATTGCACTGAATGGTGGAGCAGCCACAATGGGCTGAATGGCCTAAGTCTGTTTCTATGTCACATGGTCTTAAAGTAGTGACTAATCAGACTAGAATGATTCCATGTTTGTTTCCAGCTCTGTGGTGAGTTGGATGTTATCAGTTTGGGCTCCACAATTAACCTCTGTTCGTGGAGCTGTTATTTGTGAGAAAACACATGACGAACCCTTGTAAAGGGAATGGGTGCAGATGCCAGACGAGAACAGACTTACATTACCTCCCTATGTTCAATCATTCATCAATATTCCCCGTTTCGGCTCACACAGAGTTTCTCTGTTTGGCTCAGTGCATTTATTCAGAAATTCTAGAACTTGTCCTGGCCCCACGGCCCATCCTTGCTTTTGGTCTTTTGATTCTGGACCTATTCTGTCCAGTCCAGCTCCATGATTGGTTGAAGACGTTTTTCCTAAGTCAGTCTTACATAAGGTGTAGCTCACCTTTAAAAAAAATACTCCTTTAAAGTCATCTATGTCACTGAGGATGTCATGGTGGCTCAGTGGTTAGCATTACTGTCTCACAGCATTACGGACCTGGGTTTGATTCCAGCCTCGGGTGACTGTCTGTGTACAGTTTGTACATTCTCCCCGTGTCTGTGTGGGTTTCTTCCAGGTATTCTGGTTTCCTCCCACAGTGCAAAGATGTGCAGGTTAGATGGATTGGCCATGGAAATGCAGGGTTACAGGGATAGAGTGGGGGTGTAGGTATGGGTGGAATGCTGTTCGGTGGGGTGGTGTGGACCTATGGACCGAATGTTTGACTTCCACACTGTAGGGTTTCTATGATTCTGCGTAACTTTGTTTATAATGTTTCTGCTATCATCACTACTCCAACTCTTCTTAATGAAAAATCTTGTTAACTATTCCATATTAAAGCTGTTAAATGAGTTGTTGGGTGGAATATTCATAGAAATCTGAGTGATGTGGGCTAAAGTGAGTTTGTGTAAGAATCAGATGAGAAGCCTTCCAATGCCCATCTTGACATTGGCAGTATTTCACTCCATCTTTCATGCATTTGCCTGGCAGTGAGGTGAGTTTCTCACTAGGCAGCAACAAGTTCCCAATTAAGGGGGGTATGGCTTGTAAACATCATATTGACAGCCCAAATCACCTCACTAACACCTAGCTTTCTATCACCCCAAACATATCAAGCAAGCTAGACCTTGAGAAAACCTGGCATGGAACACAGAGAAGGTATCTTGCTGTGACGGACCTCTATGTTGTGTACAACCAAACTACATGTCAGGCCACAAACCAAAGGCACCAGCCATCCACATACCTTCTCCATGGACCTTGGCCGTTTGATATTTGCCAATCCTTAATGGCCATCATGGCACCTCTCCAAAGTACTTACAGCCCACTGAGCAAGCTCAGACTCATATTGCTGGGTGCACTGGCAACAAGCATTGCAAGCACGCTGGTCAGTCATGTCTAGGAACTGCTTATCAAAGCCGGTCAGAGTTCTGGGGCAAATACAGTTCTGGGGGTCCATCTGTTAATTGTAAGGGCAGCAGGAGGATCACTTCCAGATGTGACAGGGAGTCAAGAAAGTGGGTAAAGCAGAGGCATTGTAGAGATGGGGCAGCACATGGTGAATGGAAGTCTATGGAACAGTTTCAGTAGGCATGGTAGACTGCAGGAGGTGTTAGGGATGCTAGTGGCAGAAACCACTGCATTGCTTACCATAGGGGGTGAATAAGGGAGCAGTTTTGGCATCATTAAGATACAAGGATGAAGGCAGGAAAGCAGAGGCGAGGATTATCAGGTCAGCCACGATCTCATTGAATGGCGGAGCAGACACGATAGGGCAAATGGCCCACTTCTGCTCCTCCATCTTGTGGTTTTATGGTGCTGAATACTGAGGAATTGGGGAAATGACACCGTCTTCCGATAAGGGGGCAAGGACACTGGAAGGAGGAGCTTTCATTATACATGAATAAAACTGTATCCGGTGCTATATACCAAAGAGAAACCATTGACCCCTGGTTCCTGAAGGTGTGAGCTGGGTGCAGCAGACTATTGTGGAATGTAAAATATTTATTGGTCATGATGTCAAAAGCTGGTTGCCAGGGTAACATTCAGGCTCTATTGGTTTTGTTTGTTCACTTTTGTTGTCCATCAATAAAAGTTAGTGTTTGGAAGATGTCCAATTGCTTGCCTATGCGTACTGATCCCCTACTGGACGATGATAAACTATGGGTCTACAGTGGGCATTGGGGACAGCGTAGTGTTAACTTGGATGGTGTTCTGTTGGGATATAAGTACTGACAGGTAAAGTGAGAGATGTTGTTGTGTATGTGAGGGATCTAAGTGCTATTGCAAGTGTTGCTAGGTGCCTGCCATCCAGTTTACCAATCCTTTTCTGGGAATACAATGGCCTTTCAATGATGGCATGGGCATGATGGACAATGATTTTTCGGCAAATATCCAATGAGTGGTGAGTTATTCCAGGAATGGCATGTGGTAAGTAGGGCTCGAATAGGATGTGAGGGATACCATTGGGTGGGAAATTTCATAAGATATATTGAGAGAATTCATTAGGAGTTGTAACAGAAATCCCTCCGTAAAACTCGATGCTTTGTGTGGGGGAAATCATGTCTCGCTAACTTGATTGAGTTTTTTTGAAGAAGTGACAAAGAAGATTGATAAAGGCAAAGCAGTGGACTTTCTCTGTATGGAGAGATAATAGGTACTGTATGGACTTCAGAAAGGCATTCCACAAGGTTCCGCATGGTAGACTGGTTAGCAAGGTTAGATTGCATGGAATCCAGGGAGAGCTAGCCAATTGGATATAAAATTAGCTTGAAGGTAGGAGACAGAGGATGGTGTTGGAGGGATGTTTTTCAGTCTGGAGGCCTAAGGCCAGCAGTATGCCACAAGGATCAGTACTGGGTCCATTCCTTTTTGTCATTTATATAAATTATTTGGATGTGAACATAAGAGGTAGAGTTAATAAATTTGCAGTGAACAGTGAAGAAGGTTGTCGCAGATGGGACCTTGCTCAGATGGGCCGATGGGCCAAGGAGTGGCTGATGGAATTTAATTTAGATAAATGTGAGGTGCAGCTTTTTGGAAAGGCAAATCAGGGCAGGACTTATACACTAAATGGGAGATTTGCCCAACAAAGAGACCTCGGGGTGCAGATTCATCGTTCCTTGAAGTAGAATCGCAGGTAGCTGGGATACTGAACAAGGTGTTTGGTACGCTTGTCTTTATTGGTCAGTGCATTGAATATAGGAATTGGGAGGTCATGTTGCGGCTGTATAGGACATTGGTTAGGCTAATTTTGTTATACTGCATTCAATTCTGATCTCCATGTTATGGGAAAGATGTTAAACTTGAAACTGCTCAGAAAAGATTTACGAGGATGTTGCTGAGGTTGGAGGGCTTGAGCTATAGTGAGATGCTGAACAGGCTGGGGCTATTTTCCCTGGGGCATCAGAGGCTGAGGGGTTGACCTTGTAGAAGTTTATAAAATCATAGGGCCATGGATAGAGTGAATATCCAGTCTTTTTTCCTAGGGTAGGGGACTTCAAAACAAGAGGGCATAGGTTTAAGGTGAGAGGGTAGAGATTTAAAAGGAACCTAAGGGGCAACATTTTCATGCAAAGGGTGGTGTGTGTATGGAATAAGTTGCCCAGAGGAGGTGGTGAAGTCTGATACAATTACAACATTTGAAAAGCATCTGGATGGGTATATGAATAGGAAGAGTTCAGATGGGTACGGACCAAATGCTGGCAAATGAAACTAGATTAATTTAGGATATCTGGTCGGCATGGACAAGTTGGATCAAAGGATCTGTTTCTGTGCTCTACAACTCCATCACTCTTTGACTGTTTAACTCGGACGTAGCCAAAAACAGTAAGTTTCAGTCCACTGTTGTTATATAGTCATTGTTAATAAGACTGGCTGTCTCATCTGCCATCAGTTTATTTCCAGACAGGAGAGACCGGCCTGACATGTTGTAGGATGCATGCCTCCATGAGCCATATTTAGCTGCAGAACTCGGTAACCGAATAAAGCAACAAAGAGGCTTTATCAGATGGCGATACCTTGGATACCAAAAGCACATTGCCTCAGGTGAGATCACCATGAATGAGAAACAGAGTTATCACGTTAAATAATCTTCACAGTAATTCATGCAGACACTGTTGTAATTGGTACTTTAAATATTCAGCACTTCTTTTTGTTATACCAATCTAATGTATCATATACAATTTGTATATATCTCTGCTAAAGGTGGATTTGCTATGAGACAGACAGCATATGGACAAGTTTTAAGTTTACAAACTTTGAGCAATAAAATACTTTACAATAACCATTATCTCAGGGGGTGGGGTGGGTGGAATGTTTGTCATACAGAGGTTCAGTGGTTGGCACTGTTGCCTCGCAGCGCCAGGGACCCAAGTTTAATTCCACCCTCAGGCGACTGCCCGTGTGGTATTTGCACATTCTTCTTGTGTGTGCGTGGGTTTCCTCCAGAAGCTCTAGTTTCCTCCCAGAGTCCAAAGATGTGCAGGTTAGGTGGATTGGCTTCTCTATGTCTGTGGAAAAACTTTAGACCCTTTTCCAACTGACTTAGAAATGATTTTATTTCAAAAATCCAATTTCAAAAACATTGATCGTCATCAATAAATCAGTATGGTTAAACAATATGATGCTGTGAGGTGGTTAAAATTGTATCAGAGATAAAAGGTACTGCAGATGCTGGATAACCAGTTAAAAAAACTGCTCCATCTATATCTCACAACCTCCTGATGGCGCACTGAGAAATGCTCCACCTGCTGGCTGTTAGTACAATATTCAGGTCAACAAAATTCTCTCAAGATTGACGCCACAAAAAGGAACTATTTCCTGTTTCACTTCATCTATCCAGAAAGGTCATCCAGTCTTGCTCCACCACATTGTTTGCCTCAATCAATTCAAGCCCTTTCTCCTCCACTGCTCTGCTGTTTATTTTGTTTTATGTATTTATCATTCTGGCTATGAATGGCCTCTTGCTAATACAAATCACCAGCTTTGACCTAATCTCATAACTTTATTTAATGTATTTTTCTGTTTATCATCTGGTTTACATTCAATGTCTTTTATAGGTTATAGGGGTATTTTTTTTCTTTTTTTCAGAAAAGCACCCATGTGGCCAAGGAACCTGTAACAAGCAAAGCACAATAGGGGCAATGCTTACGTGAAAAAAAGTGAAAGAGCTGGGTCGGGATTAAATCAAAATAGAATTGGAGTGGGAAATAAAGCGCTTCACCACCACCGCCTCCCACCCTCTATGGTGCCCACCCCTCCCTAAAGGCATTGGGAGCATTGGTGGACACCACAAGCTCCCTCTCCAAGGACATGTGGGCTTGAACATAGCTGCGGAACACAGCCGGCTGTCAAATTTTTAAACCATCTGCTAGAGTGGGATTTGAAGCATGTTCCCCAGAACATTAACTTGTGATTCTGCATCACTAGTCCAGTGACATTATCGCTATGCCATCACCTCCCCTCTCAATGAAACTCTTACAAGGACAACCAATTTGAGTTTCTCCAATCATTCCTTATAATTCAAAATTCCAATTAGGAACCAGCCTGTTGCCCTGTTTGAGTACCCATGTGGTCTGTAGAAACATTCCCCCTTCCACCTCACCACTACAGATCCTGTTACGATGCAAAATTTAAACAATGAAGTGACCTAAAATTATAGGAACAAACAGGCCTGAAATATGTAACTTTATGGAATCTGATCATTAGTCAAAGTGAAAATGCTCTCAATTATTCTTAAAAATAAATTAATTCTTTACCACAGTGCAATTATAATTTTCAGCTTTTCAGTAACAACAACACACTTGCATTTCTATAATCTCAAATAATACGATGTTGAAATAATGTATCCTCCTCTGCCTGATTCAACACTAACAACCTTAAATCAGCTAACAATTTGATTCACATGCATTGAATATTCAGATCATTTCAAATTTACAATGTACTAAATACAACAACGAACATTTGAACAATCTGCCCCATCTCACTTCATCCACCCTTCCTTTTTCTGTTTGGTTTGAGCAGTTTGTAATTTATTTAGCTTTCCCAACATACCCACTTCCTTCAGAGTCCCAGAGTTACTGAAATGATAATTGGTTTTTGTGCACTGAGCTGATACAAACAACATAGGCTAAGATACCCTGTCACCTTTCCAAACCTCTGTCTCTGGTCTGAGGTTTGCCCAGAGCAACAAAATCTTGGTAACACTGTGTGGAGCTGGAGGAGCACAGCAGGCCAGGCAGCATCAGAGGAGCAGGAAAGTTGACGTTTTGGGTCAGAACCCTTCTTCAGAAATGTCCCAACCCAAAACATCAACTTTCCTGCTCTTCTGATGCTGCCTGGCCTGCCACGTTCCTCCAGCTTCACACTATGTTATCTTTGACTCCAGCCCCGGCAATTCTTACTATCTCTGAACAAAATCTTGGTACCAGGATTGAATATGGGTCCCAAGCCCTCATAAGCAGCAAGGTGCTACATTACTGGTGGGAGTCTCCTAATTGGCCATGACCCAGACCACCATCGAGTGCCTCTCTCTGAGCGCACAGCTCCATCAGGAGTCTGGCAGCCTCACCAGTGCCCAGCTATAGAAGTGACCCTTGGTAAGGGCACAGGGAGAAGGAAGGGCAACTCCATCTTCAGGTTTACCCTGACTGGGATATTTCAATGTGTCAGTGGCCCATCCCAGTGGTGGCTTCAGAGCTGCTGGGACACAGAGTGAGCAGAGAGGAATCCCATCCCCAGGAAGTTCCAACTGG
This sequence comes from Ginglymostoma cirratum, assembly GCA_024137785.1. Classification (NCBI taxonomy): domain Eukaryota; kingdom Metazoa; phylum Chordata; class Chondrichthyes; order Orectolobiformes; family Ginglymostomatidae; genus Ginglymostoma; species Ginglymostoma cirratum. Next base: position 40,239,654 of record JAHRHZ010000021.1, read on the forward strand.
ATGTGGCAGGCAAAATGCTGGCATGGATTAATTAATTGACCATTAATTGGTGATTTCATAATTGGCTGCTGCGTCCAGTTGGTGAGTGCCACATCATGGAGTTCCCAGTTCTGGGAAAATGCCAGTCAGTGGGATGTTATCATGCTTCCCTCCTGAAAGATTCCACTGCCACCTCTCGCAGCAAGCAACCTTTAGAAGGCTGGTAAAATTCTTGCCTTTACCAATTCTCTCCACAAGGTGAATGTGCTTCTTGGGGATTTGCTGTTTGTTTGGGTGCTCAGCTAGTGCACGTCAAAACGTTAGTAAGAGTGGAATGTATCACAGTGAACCATGGTCCTTATTGGTGCATGTACGTGGTCAGATTAATTTGTGTTCAATGCTCCATTTGTTGTTCAAGGGTACAGAGACCAATCCTACCAATCTCCCTATTTAGAAATCCATCAGGAATTAAGCTGGGGCATTCCTACTCTGTCTGGATGAGTGGAATGGATAATACAATTCATTCTTCCACCATCAGGGGAATTGTGAAACGTATTTCAACATAAAAACAGTTGGGAATCAACATTTAGTTCTGTGGTCTAACCAGCATCACACTCTCTCGACTGTGAACTGACAGAATATTAGATCCTAACCTTTTACACAACCTTTATTTTAAGTGTCTGCTTCTCCACAAGGCCCCACTGCACCTTCAATGTGATTTCACTCTACATAACCAACAAACACTCTCAATATCTGCAATGCAACACATACTCCCAGCTATTATCTTCTCTAGATGAATAACATTGCTAAATAAATTGTCCTTGATTGGATATTGTAGGAAATTGTTGTCAACATGATGCATTATGCAAATATCAGTCTGAGTTTTCTTTTCTAAATAAATTAATGCAGATATCTAGCACAAATATATTAGTCATACATACTCCTAACAATGAAACACAAAGCTTAATTGCAGCTAAACTGCTGATCTCTTTCTTTTAATTCCAGATTTTTGCTGCTACGAAATTGACAGTAAGTAGAAGGGGTAAATTCATTCTGAAACTAGATGGTGAAATAGGAAACCAGATGCCAATTTTCTTACTCAATACTAGATTTATTTACAGAATCTAATATTACAAACATCAGCCTCCTCCCTAACTAACACCCAGTGCCCCAGCTTATTGCAACTTATTTTTAACAGTTATTTACAAATGTAGGAATTTAGTCATTTAAAATAATGCATTTAACTTAGAAGGTACAGATGTAATGGCTGCTGCATAGAAAGGCCCTGCTAAACCTAACTCCTGTAGAAATCAATTCTTCTGTCAAAGTTGTGATTTTTCAGGAATGCAGCTTTAAGTGAGGATGCCCTGTAACATTTGAAGTGGAAATTATGCACTCTGGCCTCCATGAAGCCAACCTGTTACAGAAGGCCTTGAGTGGACCAGAAAACCTGGTTTCCCAAGCATCTGTGAAAACTCTCAGAGCCAGATGAGATTCGAGGGCAGACAATGGCCAAGTGGTATTATCATTGGATGATTAATCCAGAGCCCCAGGCAATATGCTGGGGAAACTGAGATAACAAGGTGTAGAGCTGGATGAACCCAGCAGGCCAAGCAGGATCAGAGGAGCAGGAAGGCTGACGTTTCGGGCCTAGACCCTTCTTCAGAAAAATGTTCTGGGGACCTTGTTTTACATCTCGCTATGACAGATATTGGAAGTTGAAGTCAGTCTTGAGTTAAGAGTTTAATGATGACCACAAAGCTATTGCTGATTGTCAGGAAAAACCTATCCGATTCACTAATAACCTTTAGGAAAAGAAACTGCTATCCTTTCCTGGGAGGAATTCGGGGATTTACATATACACAATAAGCCTTCTAACTGATTAAAGATTTCACACCATCTTGGGTTTTGTTCAGTACATCCTCATCAATGGCGTGAACCCTTGATCTTTTACTTATAAATTCTGTGTCTGATACTACCTCTCTCACTAACACCTGAAGAAGGAGTGAGGCTCTGAAAGCTTGTGTTTTCAAATGAACCTGTTGGAGAATCCTAATGGTGTTGTGTGATTTCTGACCTTGTCCACCCCAGTCCAACACTGCCAACTCCACGTCATGAATTGGCCACTTCAATGGCAGAATTGGCCATTGGGCTGGAGGGTTGCCCTCCAAATTCCAAATATCGTGGTGATGGGAGGCCAACAAACATTCCTCCCCCTGCCTCCCGTTCTTTCCAAACCCTCAATCCTAGTCCACTCTTGCAGACCTCACAAAATGTAGCTTGATGAATCTAGACAAGGTGTAATTGACCATAGCAGCATCATGACAAACAACTGTTGTGGGTAAAAGTGGGAGTAATGGTTATAATCTGAAATTATCAAAATTAGTTTTGAGTTTGAAAAGGTTTCAAACCTGAGGTTGTGTCTGTGTGTTGAACTTCATTGGACCAATGTAAAAGGACATGGACAGAGAGTTCAGTGTCAATGTTGCTACTATGAGTGTGTTCTTGTGCACAACCTATTTGTTTCAGAATGCTTTAGATATATATGGCTGTGGGTGTGTGCAATCTTAAAGGAAGCAGCTTTGAGCAGATTGTTTAGCACCTTCTGTATTGCTGCACATGCAAAACTCACAAGTGACATTGTTAGTGGGGTCAAAATAAAAATGCCAAGAGGATAATTTGCTCCTTTCTGAAAAACATAAAATCACCTTTTGTTATTAAAATGTACTATTATGGTTGAGGGTAAAAAAGTGGAAAACTTTGATTGATGAAGCTCCTGCACCCTTACAATGAACAGTGGTAGTTCAGACATGCAGTTTGTCTATCTCAGGGGTCAAGGTCAAAGGTTTGGAAAGCTTTGTACAAGAGGTTGGAACACGTTGCCTGAAAGGACAGAGGAAGCAGATTCAGTTGTAATTTTGGTGAATACCTGAACAAAAATGATTAGAAGTCAATGGTGAAAGGGGAGTGGATTTCACTATGACTGCCAAAGAACTAGCACATGTATGAGAGGCTGAATGGCCTGTTTTTGTGGTCTATTGTTCTAGATTCTGAAGACAGCATTTATATTGACAGCGAACAATGTGTGCTTTTCTCCAGCATTAACCAATAACATGATTGTATCATTTTGCACAGGTACAACAATTACTCAGGCAGTCTCACTGATGTTTGTGCTGAAAATGCTGATGCTAACATTGCTCACTCTTATGTTTCACAGCTCCTACATTGCTGAATCCCTCAGATAAACTTTACTTAGCTCCAGATTTAACTCTTTCAAAACTCTCCTTGCTGGCCTCCTCTCCATCTTCCAGGAAGACTTGTCTAACATTTGGTTGCTTGTAAACTGCCCCAAACAGAGTTCATTTGGCAATCACTTTTTATTCACTGGGTTTCCAAATCCACCAACTAAATTCAAATCCTTGTTCTCCTTTAGAATTCACCATCATTTTACTCCATCTATCTCTGCAACTCCACCTAGTCTTACATCTTTTACCAAATGTTCTTATCTTTTCAGTTTGGTATCTATACTAAGATCAGGTTTTCAGTCAGGTGACGGAACATGAACAGGCTTTATTTAGCAAATTTACACACATTGAGTGGTAGGTCAGAACATCTTCTGGATGGCTACAGACCCTGGTTCTAGTTCTATGAGATCCAACTACAAACTGCACCCCCCTCCCTCAAATTCGTCCACAGTACCACATTAAACCACCAGCATTGAGCCATAAGCATTTAATTCATTACTCCCAATTTCCACCCCTGCACCCCACAACTCTCTTTTTCCTGAGACATTTATCTCCATAGCGGGCTCAGCTCTCTGGGAAGACAAAAAGGATGGCTGCGCTCCCTTCCTATTGTCTTGGGAAGTAAACGCCAGGGTGGAGCGGAATGGCAGCTTCTCAGGACAGCTGGTCCATTGGCTGTACAACCCTGAAGACCAATCAGAAAAAAAAATAGGATAACCCTCAGACCCTGAACTATAACCGCCTTGAAGGGGAAAATAACAAACTGAAATTATTTTTTCACCTCCATGTGTGATGGACTTTGAGAACAAAGAGCAATCTAGAGTGACAATTTCCATCAGAAAGTAAAAGTGTATCACCTTTAATAAAAATTAGACTTCCGGATCAGGATCCAAACGAGATTCCTGCAGAGCATTGTGAGCTGTGTGCCGAATGGCAAATTGATTTACCTCCTGATGTATTCCCAAGCCCTTTTTCCAAAATGTCATTCTCATTCTGTAGACAGTATCTATCATTAATAATGATATCACTATCTATCATTAATCATTGTCTTCTACAAATTTAAACAAATACCTTTGTTTGCACTCTCAAGAGCTTCTATTTCAGACTAAAAGTTATCACTGAGTGATTTTAGCAGGTTTTCCTCAGCTATTAATTTGCAGTGATCTTAAAGCAGTGAATATCCTCATTTTTCTCAAATGTATCTCTATTATAATAAAACCCAGTCTACCTAATCTCATCTAAACTGAGCTCTCATTATCACTTACTCAGCTTCTCTTCTGTCCTGGCTTACTATCAACGAACCCAAAGTCTGCCTATTCTTTTCATATCTCTCTTCTACTCTCTCTCCACAGATCCGCTCACCTCTCCTTCCCCTCTACCCCAAACACCTTTTCCTAACTGCTGTCAGTTCAGATGAAAAGTCACCAGACTTGAAACGCTATCAGAGATAAAAGGTACTGCAGATGCTGGAGAATCCGAGATAACAAGCATGGGGCTGGATGAACACAGCAGGTCAAGCAGCATCATAGGAACAGGAAAACTTGACGTTTCAGGCCTAGACCCTTCATCAGAAATGGGGGAGGGGAAGAGGGTGACGTTTCGGGCCTAGACCCTTCATCAGAAATGGGGGAGGGGATGAAGGGTCTCGGCCCGAAACGTCAAGTTTTCCTGCTCCTATGATGCTGCTTGACCTGCTGTGTTCATCCAGCCCCGTGCTTGTTATCTCGGACTTGAAACGCTAACTCTGTTATCTCCCTAAAAATGTCACCATACCAGTTGAGTTTCTCCAGCAATTTCTGTATCTCTTTATTATGCCAACTGCTTGAGAACACAAGTTGACTCTGCACAGATTTTTGGAAATCTTCTGTAACCTGCTAATTTTTCCATTTCCAAGTGTGACTGCCAATAGTTGAGCCTTTTGGTCAGCAGTCCCTTGGAGTTTGTTAAACTGCTCCAGTTCTTATTTAAGATAACAAGGTGTGGAGCTGGATGAACACAGCAGGCCAAGCAGCATCATAGGAGCAGGAAAGCTTGACGTTTTGGGCCGAGACCCTTCATCCCCTCCCCCATTTCTGATGAAGGGTCTAGGCCTGAAACGACCCTCTTCCCCTCCCCCATTTCTGATGAAGGGTCTAGGCCCGAAACGTCACCCTCTTTCCCTCCCCCATTTCTGATGAAGGGTCTAGGCCCGAAACATCAAGCTTTCCTGCTCCTATGATGCTGCTTGGCCTGCTGCGTTCATCCAGCTCCACACCTTGTTATCTCGGATTCTCCAGCATCTGCAGTACCTATTATCTCCAGTTCTTATTTAACTTTGATTTGGTTGAACTCCTTTTGATGTTTGACTTCACCAGGGTTAACTGTTTCCATGGCTTTGCTGATGAATCTAAATTGCAGGCTCAGTTGCCACTTACGCAGGTTTAAAATTTCAGAATGGTGACATGATGTTGACATTCAATATGGACATTGCTTGCTGTGCTCCCTCCTGTGGACTTTCTCCTGCACTTTTACAGCTTTTGTGTGGATTTGCCCCTCAGCAGTTCAGTGTTTATGTGGTTCTGAAAGCTTGTTGCATGCTGTGTCCTGTTGCCACTGTGCTTTTCTTCATGTTTCTCCCCCCACTTCTGGGGTCAGATCACTGGCCTTGTTTTGTCCCTCACGTTTAGCACTGTACTGTCTCTGGGATTCACTTCGTGTGCTCCTTGACACTTGCCTCATGTTCTGTGGGTCTGGTCACTCTGTGGTAAGATGAGGTCTGTGCTCAGGTGAGCGAAATTAACAGCTTATATTAATCATGACCATACACTGGGATGATAACTGAGAGGACATCTCTGGAACCCTACAGACATGTATTTTAGTTCCATGTGATCTGACCTCATTATTGGCCTAGATCCTTACCCATATGTTCAATAGCTACTTTTAAAGCTTTTCACTCTACGGTGTTTGTTACATTTTGTTCTCAGCCCTACTAGTGCCTGAGCTTTCAGCTACTTAGACCCTTTTATTACCTCCTACGTTTCTGACTCGGTATCTGTTTCCTTATTTAAATTTGTAAAGTACCTGGGAGATTTCTGTACTTTACGAGCACTTACGACGTGGCTGCAGGTAAACACACAGCAGCATCTGAACAGCAGAACAGGACCTAGGAAACTGGGCAGCTGTCACGAAAACATTACAAATGACAAGTCTCCCTAACTGCCTATCTTTTAAAAATCGCACAAAGTTTAACTTAACAGCACAGGTTGGACATGCGCTATAGAAACTCATGGCTGAAGAAAAGAAACATAAACAGCAAAATGTTACATTTAATGAGATTTCCTTCAAATGCAACCACAATGAGCTTGCGATTTGTTGTGCACATCAGGTAAAGAGGATAAGCTAAATGTAAATATAATGCCATGCATAGATTTTCACTTGGGATTGTTTAGACAGCTGAACAAAGAATCTGTCTGCTGCTAGTAACTGATCTCTCATTTTATTCATAGGCTTATCTCTCAACACAGAAGTGTGATGACCAGCACATCACACCAAACTGGCAGAAATACACTCAGGGGTTTAATAAGTGGAATCATAGAATCATAGAATCCCTACAGTGTGGAAACAGGCCCTTTGGCCCTACAAGTCCACACCGACCCTCGGAGCATCCCACCCAGACCCACCCCCCTATAACCTACCTAATCTACACATCCCTGAACGCTATGGGCAATTTAGCACGGCCAATCCATCTGCCTCTGCTGGTTATCCAGCCTTTCTACAGATTGTGATTGAAGGACAGTAGGGGATTAGAGATTCCATTGCCACTCCTTGTATTCCAATAGAAGTTGAGCCTGAATCCAGGACTGGTCCATAAAACTCACCAGATGCCTATTCTGAGCCTAACCTGTCGTCGACTGTCACGAAAGTAAATGACAGTTATTCCTTAAGGAGCTAGCTGTTGAATGGGTGTGCCAGCTCAATAGACTGTATGAAGTGTAAAGTTGCTGCCATCATTCTCTTTAAGTATAGAAAATTACAGAGCCTGCTTGTTCTCGTGTGGTAGAGAGAAACCATTGAAGTAGCCTTCAGGTGAACAAGGGACACTGGATCCGAAACGTTAACTCTGATTTCTCTCTACAGATACTGCCAGAACCTGCTGAGTTGTTCCAGCAATTTCTGTTTTTGTTTCCAATTTCCAGCACCTGCAGTTCTTGTGGTTTTTTTAGAGGGAAACCACTTTCTGGTCTAACAGGAAGAGTCTCTGTTACATGTGAGCAACTAGTTCCAGATGATGGGCATTGTTACAAAGACTTCAAGTAGCACCAGATGTTAGGCCTCACTCCTCTAAAATCCTAAGGTGTCCTGACCAGACGTTCGAATGACATGATCATAGTGGGTGAATTTTAACGGCACTCTTCACTATTAACATTACCAAACCCAGATACAACACTGAAAGCCTTTGAAATAAGGTTCTGGCAATATGAGTGATCAATTCAATCAGCTGCTGTCCTAGCCCCTTCATCTTAAATGACCTTTGAATCTTCTCACAAGGTGGCAGGATGTTACTCCAGGATTACTCTGCCTATATGGATGAAACAGCCTTATGTTATGCTGCAGCAACAGACACCCAACGTTTGTTTAAACCTTTTAAAAAATTCTCTTGTGGGACATGTGCATTGCTATCTGGACCAGAATTTATTGCCTGTCCCTAGTTGGCCTTGAGCGGGTGGTGGTAAGCTGCCATCTTGAACTCCTTCAGACTATGTGCTGGAGGTAGACCTGCAATGCTATTGCGGGGGTGGGGGACTTCCGGGATTTTGACGCAGTGACACTGAAGGAACAGCGATATGTTTCCAGATCAGGATGGTAAGTGGCTTGGAGGGGAACTTGCAAGTAGTGCTGTTCAGATGTATCTGCTGCCATTGCCCTTCTAGATGGAAGTGGTCGTGGGTTTGGAAGGTGCTGTCTAGGGATCATGGGTGAATTGCTGCAGTGCAGAAGTAAATTGTACACACTGCTACTACTAAACATCAATGGTAGAGAGAGTGGATGCTGGTGGATGTGGTGCCAATCAAGCAGGCTGCTTTGTCTTGAATGGTGGTCAAGTTTCTTAAGTGATGTTGGAGCTGCATTTATCCAGGCAAGTGAGGAGTATTCCCTCATACTGCGGACGTGTGACTTGTAGATGGTGGTCAGGCTTTGGAGGGTCAGGAGGTGAGTTACTCACCGTGGAATTGTTAGCCTCTCACCTGCTCTTGTAACCACCATATTATATGGTGAGTCCAGTTGAGGTTATACTTGATGGTAACCCCTGGGATGTTGATTGTGGGGGATTCAGAAATGATAACCTCATCAAATGTCAAGGGGCAGTGGTTAGATTGTCTCTTTTTTGGAGTTGTTCGTTGCCTGGCATTTGTGTGGTACAAATGTAACTTAACACTTGAGAGCCCAACCCTGAATATTGTCCACATCTTGTTGCATTTGAACATGGACAGCTTCAGTATTTGAGGAGTCGCGAATGGTGCTGAACATTGTGCGTTCATCGGCGAACATCCTCATTTCTGACCTTTTGATGGAAGGAAGGTCATTAATTAGATGGTTGGGCCTAGGACAGTACCCGGATGAACTCCTGCAGAGATATCCTGGAGCTGAGATGACTGACCTCCAATTAGCACAACCATCTTCCTATGTGCCAAATATGCCTCCAATTAGCTGAGAGTTTGCCCCCGATATCCATTGATTCCAGTTTCGCTACAGCCACACTCAGTCAAATGTAGTCTTAATGCCAAGGGCTGTCACTTTCACCTCACCTCTGGAATTCAGCTCCTTTATCCATGTTTGAACCAAGGCTGTAATGAGGTCAGGAGCTGAGTACCCCTGGCAGAATGCATACTCAGCATCACTGAGCAGGTTATTCTGAACAGACACTGCTAGATAGCAAAGTTGCTGACACTTTCCTTCGCTTTACTGATAATCAAGAGTAGACTGATGGAGCAGTAATTGACTGGGTTGGATTTGTTCTGCTTTGTTTGTATAAGACATATCTGGGCAATTTTCCACATTATCAGGTAGATGTCAGTTTTGTAGCTGTGCTGGATGAGCTTGGTCTGGAGAGTGCAAGTTCTGGAGCACAAGTCTTCAGTACTATTGACAGAATGTTGTCAGGGCCCATAGCCTTTGCAGAATCCAGTGCTTCCGATCATTTCTAGATATCATGTGGAGTGAATTGAATTGGCTGAAGACTAGTATGTGTAATGCTGGGGACCACTGGAGGAGGCTGAAATGGATCATCCACTCAGCATTTCTGGCTGAAGATTGCAGCGAATGCTTCAGCCTTATCTTTTGCACTGTTCCATCATTTGAGGATAAAAGGAAGTGATGGAGGGAGAGAAATAAGAAATGGAGGTAGAAGATCAGTGGAGGGAGGAGGATGAGGGTGGAGAAAAAGGAAGTTGAAAGTAAAGATGAGACAGGAAAGAAAATGGGAAGAGGGACAAGATTGGAAGGTAAGCAAAGGAAGAAGGAAGAAGGAGAGAAGGGAGTGATGGGGAAAAAGACTAAATGTCTGCAGATGGGGAGGTAAATGTGGAGATTTGGCAGGGGAGAAAGCCAAAGTGGAGGAAGGGACAAGGGGGAAAGACGAGGAAAATGACAGGCAAGAATTGAAAGTTAAAGAGCGTAAAATGGGGAGGAGAAGAGGGAGGAAAGAGTTATGGTGAAGGAAGGGATAAAAGTAATGAGGAATGATGAGAGAGGGAACATCATGGGTAAAATACAGTAGCTACAGGCTAAGAAGGGATGAGGGGATGGGGACATGGGCAGACAAAGAGGTGTGAAGGAAGTGAGAAGAAGAAAAATAGGGAAGAGAAACAATAATTGGAGAAATATTGTGAAAGAGCAGGAGATGCGCAACAAATAAGACCAAACTAATAAATTGAAAAATACCATAGTGTGGTTTCACTCAAGAATGAGGCTGCAGTACAAAAGCTGCCTGGAATAGGAATTATACAGATCAGGGTAGAGATTACAGAAGAGGGTGGAAATGGCCTGTTCAGGCTCCAGTGGCACAAAGTTTGACAATGTTCAAAGATTTGTGTGATATAGTTCCAGTTAGTCAGTTTAGAACTGTGTGTCACTCCAGACAAAACTTGAGGAATATGAGTTAGCAATGTTAGTAATGTTATATGCACAAGTAGTGGGCTTTTTGGTCAGCTGTTTAATTGTGATTATAAATGTATGATATGAGCTGTCAGGTGAAAACATACAGAGCTGAAATTTGGATAGGCCATATTACTGGAGGTGACACTGCAGAAACTTGACGCTCTTCAAGTTTGGTGCATTGCTCGCCAGCCATTAGAATGGCTCATGGGATGCTTTTCACTGGGAAGGGCATTCATGGGCAGGAGGTCTCTGAACTGCCATTATCATGGTGGAGCTTCAAATCAGCCAATGTGCTTTCTGTAAATGTAGACTACACAGGTCCATTCAGCATAGTCATTCACAATGTAACTCCAGACACCATCCGGAAGAAATATCGTCACATATGCAGTTTACCAAAGAGATAGCTTTATTGGAAGGCACTGTTTAGGCAATCCATTGGTGCCAGTACCAGCTTGTATAGGCACAGATGACGGCACTGGATGGCACTCATAACATTGGCCACTACTCACACTCTGGAAAGAATCAACTCCAACTGTACCAAGTTCAAACCTGACTCCTCTAAACTCCTTGACAGTGATAAACAGGCAATCTGGCCAGCTTACAAATACACCCTACATTTCACTGTGCATGCCTCATCAAATATTTTCTTTACACCACCCAATCAAAGTACTCATCTGAGTCCCTTTTAGTAGAATGCATGGTGTGCACCTTGGTCTTGAGAGAGCGAACACCTTTCCCCTGACATTGTGGCATTTTGTAGGATAAGGATGAAATGGGATTTGAGAAGATGCATAGCTGAAAGCATATAGTCATCCTTGATGACTTGCAGTGAGACTCCAAGCCAAAGCTGCACTGAGAGTTGCTCCAATTAGTCCTGGCACCATCTCCTCCATGGGGTTCCATCATGAACCTCCCCTCACCCTTCTGATTAGCTGCTGCTTCTATTATTATGGATCATGTTGTGCTTTGTAAAGGAGAGGAAAGTGTCAGTGAGTGTCATGCTATATTTTTGGGTGATGTACCTGGCACACTTGTGCAAGTTGTGAGAAGTGAGTAAGCGGCACTAAGTGTGTAAGGGGTGAGGTGATGATTATGAATGTGAGGTTCAAGTCAAGCGTGTTGGTAGATGAAGGAAGGGAGTGTGATGAACAAAATAGTGTTTGGGGCTAATTGATAGGATGTCATTGACTGACCTTGACCACTTTCATTAGGGCATTACGTTTCTTGCAGTGTTGCATACAGGACCTCAGCGATAGGCTGATGCCATTGACCTATGGACATTTGCTCACACTGTATTCTCAGCAGTCAGTCGGGAGGGCAGAATGAGGGGGTGAGGTCACGTCCACAGTGGAATATCATTTAATCTGTAATCACCTTCCCCAAATTCTTAAGTCAGCAAACACTTTCTGCTTTGGATCCAGGAACATGCCACCACACACCCATTGCTGACCATGGCCTTGTTACTCCTTTGTCTCAGAAACTGGCATCTTCCCCTCATTGTTAGGGAAGAGTCAGGATCCTGTCTTAGTAAGGCAATGGAGGGAAATACATCACCTATCTTGACTCCTTCTCACCTATTGTGAGTTGTGTTCCTTCTGGAATAAGAGAAAGGAAGGTGTTACACTCTTGTGACGAATTAGGTGGCACAGCTATTCCCTTTGATAGATCGTCGGATGATGAGGGGCGCCCTGATAGAAGTTTATAAAATCATGACAGGCACAGATTGGGCGAATAGTCAAGGTCTTTTCTCCAGGGTAGGGGAGTTCAAAATTTAGGGTGTAGGTTTAAGGTGAGAGGGGAAAGATTTAAAAGGGACTTAAGGGTTAACTTTTTCATGCAGAGGGTGGTCTGAGTATGGAATGAGCTGCCAGAGGAGGTGGTGAAGGCTGGTACAATTACACTATTTAAAGAGTATCTGGATGGGTATATGGAGAGAAAGGGTTTAGAGGGATATGGGCCAAATGCTGGCAAATGGGACTAGATTAATGTAGAATATCTGGTTGGCATGGACGAGTTGGACTGAAGGGTTTGTTTCCATGCTGTATATCTCTATGACATTATCTATGACTCCATGATACCTCACACTCACCTCTATCCCTGCTACTGTCTCTGACTCTATCAAGGATTATGCTCTACCAGTCTCACTATTACCTGCAACATTTTCCCTCATTTGCTGCCTCTCACTCAAATGCCCAGCACCACTAACACTGCATGGCCTCTGTACTCACCTCCTTGGGACATCTCCCCACTGTTAGTCCTGGACAAGAAGGATGTCCCGTGTCAGCACTACCCCATCCAGCAGGCCCTCCAGGACCCTGCCCACAAAGCAGGGTGCTGATTTCCCCATCTGCCGTGTCCAGGGTAAGTGTCAGGATGCATGCAGGGCAGCTCCAGACTGACTGTGCTTATCTGGGTGCCCAACAGAATTTTAAAAATGATGTGTATGCAAAGGATGCTGGTAAATTCTAGGATATTCTTGAAATTGGCAAATTTTTCTGGGAATGATGCATTGTAAGTTGGGGTGAAAATCTAATCTGAGAGAAGCAATAGAGGCATGATAGGTAATTAATGAGGCAGCTTTGGTCAGATACAGCAAGAGAACATGCTCGGCCTCACAATTACAAAGCTTCCAAAAATAAAATGACACAACTCACTCAGCCAAAAAAAAGTAATATTCAGTCCAAACAGTGTTGTCTCCAGTCCTAGAGATAGTAGGAACTGCATCAGAGATAAAAGGTACTGCAGATGCTGGAGAATCCGAGATAACAAGCATGGGGCTGAATGAACACAGCAGGTCAAGCAGCATCATAGGAGCAGGAAAACTTGACGTTTCGGGCCTAAACCCTTCATCAGAACTATAGTAGGAACTGCCGCTGCTTGGCCTGCTGTGTTCATCCAGCTCTACACCTTGTTGTCTCCAGTCCTGCTGCCACCTTTCTTTACAACTCTCTCCAATCTAACTGTTCAAATTGACAATGTTTGGTCACCAGGCTGAGTGCTTTTCATTGTGATTGTCATTGCAGACTTTTTCCTCCAGCTTCAAGCTAAACAAATCATACAGCTTCTTTTCACGCCGCCAAACACCAAGTGGCCCGCAACCCATACAATACCAAGTCTGCAATAATTTTTGTTGACTCTCCCCATCACAATCTCTGCTCTAAAGAGAACAACTCCGGCTTCATGAGCCTCTCCATGCATCTGAATTCCCTCACTCTTACCATCATTCTAGTGAATTGCCTCTGAGTGCTGGCTAGAGTTTCGACACGCTTGCTGAAGAGAGGGGCTTGGAATTGTACACAACACTTCAGCTGAGGTCTAACTAGCCATTCATAAAGTTTTACCATATTTTAATCCACTTATACTCTATACCTCCAATTATAGAGATTTATTTATCCTTCGACAATGTACAACCTTTAACCATCTTTTCATTTTGTCATTCTTCAAAAAATTGTGTCTGTGCATCCCTAGATTCCTGCACCTCCTATAAAATTGTACCATTTAGTTTATATTCCCTATCCTAAATTTCCTTTCCAGAAAGCAATACTTACACATTTCTGTGCATTTAATTTCATCTACCATATACCCTCTCACTTTCCTATGTCTTCCTAAATTCTTCTCTAGGTATATAGCTATAAATATGGTGTTACCTGCATTCCTGGGACCAAAAATTTGCATTACATTTTTTTGTCTTTAATTGAAACACCTTACTGGCTTCTGGACCTAAATATGCAAAAGTGAAAGAAAGTAGAGAAAATGATAGAAAGAAAGGAATCTTTGGAGGTGATTTTCCTTATGTTTATATCCAATGTTAAATGAAAATGTGGACACAGAAAAAAAGAAAATGTATTACCTTATAAAAATGATTCATTCACTGCTTAGAATGATCAGTAAACTTGTCTGATATAATTGGGAACTGTTGCCTTACGAATTGAAATGTGCTGATGGAATGTAAGCCAAAATAAGGAAATAGAGTGGACAGATGGCAGAATTTTACATGGAGATTTCTGAATATTTCATAGGATACAAGACCTTGACTCCACGGAATGAAGAGTAACTTCTTCTGTAGTTGACTCTCAAGAACAAGGATATTAATAAAATGTATCTTGGAAGCCTGTGAGGCTAAAGCATAAATTTAAACAGGGACAGGGCCATGGAGGGATTTGAAAAGAATGTGTCTGATTTCAGGATTAAGACGGTACTTAACTACTTTAGTGATAACAGGGATGATGAATGAATGGGACTTGGTGGATGTTAGAAGGCAGGAAATAGAGTTTCAGATGACCTCAAGCTTACAAAAGGTAGGAGCCTGGGAGACCGATGTGTGTTAGAATAGCAAAGTCTGCTGGTAATAAATGCAACATTTGTGCAGCAGCTGAATGGAGGCTGGGACAGAGTCATTTTTTCGACTGGAAGAAGTTTTATATTGGAGTTCCCCATGGATCAGTATTGGGACCCTTGATTTTTCTGATAGATATAAACGATTTAGATCTTGGTGTGCAGATGACAATTTCAACATTGTCAGACAAAGCAAATCTTGTAAAAATTGCAAACCTTTGGGAGGTTAATGTAGAACTTCAAAAAGACTGGCACATTGGTGAAGTGGGCAGAAGGGGAGCAGTTGAAATTCAATGCAGAAAAGTGTTAGTTAATACAATTTGATTAAAAGACCATGGACAGACAAGAGAGGGTACTATTCTAAAGGGTGTGCAGGAGCAAAGAAGCCTGGGTGTATGTGAAACTAAGTCATTAAAGGTAGGAGTACTCTTTGTTTGCGCTGTAAACAAAACATATAGAATTGTGGGCTTCATTAATAGGGGCATGGAATACAAGTTCAGGGTGGTTATAATGAACCTTTAAGACACTGGTTAGATCTCAGATGGAATATTGTGTATGGTTTTGAGTGCGACACTGCATGAAGGATAAGAATGCATTGGAAAGAGGGCAGAGAGGTATAAGAATGGTTGAGAGAAAAGGTTGGAGAAGTTGAAACTATTTTCCTTGGAGAGGGGAAAGCCAAGACGAGATTTGATAGACGTTTCAAAATTATGAGGGGGTTGGACAGAGTTGATAGGAAGAAATTGTTCTTGCTAACAGATGGATTGGGAACCAGAGGCCATGGTTTTTGAGGTGTTTTTATAAAAGAAGTGGATTGGAGGCGAGAGATTAAAAATTCTCACAACAATTAATTAGGGCATGGAATGTCAGTGGAAGCAGATTCAATTAAGGCATTCAGGAGGGCACTGGATAATTATGTAAATGGGCTGAGTTACAGTAAAATGGTACCATGGGCCAAATGGCTTTCTGTCCCATGTAACAATTCGCTGATTGGGAGCATTGTACACAAACATGCTCTGTGAAGTTTAGTCATTGTGCACCTGGATGTGAATGAATCATGTAGCCTTGCATGCATCTCCACATATATGATTGGTTGATTCTTTTACTCACTTGCATATCACTGTTAAAGCCTTTAGTTAATGGAGAGTAATGATACAGTGAACATAGTAATAATTAAATTGTTGATTAACATTTACCACTGAATCAGAACAATTTATTGTGTATCAATTGTTCTCGTCTCAATCTATTGGTCAGGACAAAGCTGTAGTTAGGATGGTGTGCAAGTTCAGTTAGTGCATGCAAAAACAAAGTGAAAATGCGGGGAGATTCAGCAGACGTGTGGATGGAGAGAGAACCCGCATTAACGTTTTGGCTAGGAATACGGAACAGATAATTGGGACACAAGAGAATTTATCAAACTATGATACATATCTGTGCCCGGTGAGCACCGTAGGGACAGTAATGCTAACTGGATAGTATTGTACAGTGGACACATGTTGCTAAAATGTGTTCAGTGTTTGCTTTGCTCATAATAATGCGGAGTATTGAACGACCTTCTCCATAAAGAGGCCGTTTTTTTTTATTTTGAGGTTTGGGTAGAGATTAGTGCACAGAATTTTCTTAAGTTTTTTTTAAAGGCTGTACATTTGTGAGTACGGCTTCAGATTATTATCGGCTGTAGTCTAGCTATCGGTTCATTTCAATTGGCTGCGGAGGGCAGGAAGTGAAAATATTGTTCCCACCTTTCAGTCTCAGCTGATCTCTCCGAGACGGAAGTGAGTGTGGTTGTTTCAGACATTTGAGTCTGTTAGCTTTACTTTGAATGTCTCATCCCAACAGAAGCCTGGCAATGGTGGGCTGAGGGAAGCGGTGCTATCGTTTTAGCTGTGAGAGAGCGAAGAGCCGGGCTCAGGACAGGCAGAGAGTCAGGGAATTAAAGTGGGCAGGAGGAAGAGATACCTGCAATGAGAAGAGTGTCAGAGGGTAAGGGATGGCATCCATTCAACAGAGCCGAACTGGAGACGAAGGAGAGGACGGCGAGGATGGCTCTCTCCACAAGATGCTGATGGCGATAGAGGAGGAGCGGATCAGAGCGAGCCTCAAGCAGGAGATGAGTGGCTTGGGTAAGTGCAAAGGGATTTGTTCCTCCCTCTTGCATTCACTGACAGCCTTGAGATTCTTCTAACGTGACATTAAAAACTCCACACTCTTCTGGGTCAATCCTAGCAGAGGACGACTACAGACTTTCCAGAGTTAGTCCTGTTCAAGTTGATCCTTAGTGAAGTGATGCCTTTCGGTTTTGACAGATCACTTTTAGTGGTGGAAAGAAATCCGCTCCATCAACGCCTTGTTTTTAAAATATCAAACAGCGAGCGTTAATTGGGAGAGAATTTAAAGAACCTGTTTAAAACCGTTGGTTGGTTTTAACTGTTCAATAGCTGCAACAGGGCCAACGAGTGTTTGGAGTTTACAGACGATTTTCGTTGTTAACTGGGCGTTTTGTTACTATTACCCTCAGCGCGTTTTTGTTCCTCTTAGATGTTACATTCGCAGTTTTAAGTTGTAAAATTGCCTCCATTATTTGGTCGTATTCACATGATGCGCTAAGGTGTACTGGGTTTTACCATGAATAATGGTGGGTGTGGAGACGGTAACTCCATAGCTATCTGTCTAGTGGGCACTAACTAGTGGACAATGACAGCCAAATCTGAACGTTGATTAAATGGCCACAGGCTGTATCGCCTTTGCACATTCAGCAGAAGTGGTGTGCTCTCTCTGATGTTTTACTATGCTCCTGTCTTTACTGTGGGACTTGCCTGGGAGTTGAACGCAACATTTTTAAATGGTTATTTTTAAACCATGACCACAGGCCAGACTTCTATTCACAGGTTTGTCAGTTACGTTTTAGTTTCTATTTCGGGAAAAAAATGGAAGAAAAGAACAAGTAACCTCTCCCTTTTCCTATGATTGATTCAATTACCCGGTGTGTGAAGCTCAGGATGAGGTAAGCTGCAATTTCAAAGGAAGCCGCAGGTGGGCAATGAGCATGCGCTGGTGCGCGGCGCATCCTGGGGGTTGTAGTGTCAGGGTGCCCGGTTCGTTGTAGGTTGGGCAGGGGAGCGGACTACAATCCCCAGAATGCAGGGCGGCGAGGGACAGCGCGCATTGTTGCCCATTCTGATAGAAGGGGATGATGTAATTGTTAGTGGAGCCACCCTGGACCTCCATCTGCGCCGATCTCATCAGGGTAGCTTCAGACTGCAATACAATCCAGAGTGCTGGAGAAAGCTCAGCTCTGGCAGCATCAGAAACATGAGACCTGAAGAATTCAAATTGGACTGGAAAGGTTAACTGAGGGCAGCTTTACACTGGCACTTGTTGCAGATTGTCCAAGCTTCAACAGCTTTTGCAGCAGCATGTATGTACCTGTCCCCTAATAAAATGTCTGCATTTTTATTTTGTCATGCAGCTGAAAAACTGGCGAGTTATGTGCTGGGATATTTTGGTGCCTTTTACTCAAGTGAGGAGTAAAGCGTTAACAATACAAAATAATTGTTTCCTATTTTTCCATCTTATTCACTACATTTGCCACAGCTCCAATTCAGGTGGCAAATATTTATAGAACTGTAGCCAGTCATTGTGTGCTAATTTTGAAACTACATCAAAAACTGGTGTATTAAAATAATTGTGGTGCTGTGGAATTGTGATTTTTTTTTTTTAAATAATACAAGTTCACTAAGAAATTTTAAGAAATATCATACCTGTCTTTCCCACACTATCAGAAGTCACATGACACCAGGTTGTAGTCCGCCAGGTTTATTTAAAACCACAAGCTTTAGGAGCGCTGCTCCTTCATCAGATGAGGTGAGCTTAAATAAAATGTACTGGATCATAACCTGGTGTCATGTGATTTCTGACTTTGTCCAGTCCAACAGCAGCATCTCCACATCATTTCCACACTGACCGATTTGTGACTCCAGTTCCAAATCTAACTTGATCGTAAGTAGCCCTCCATTTGGCCTAGCAAACTATGGCTGTCCTTTTTTTTGGGAAATTAGGGATAACCAATAACTGAAGCATTTCCATGGGTGCTTGTATTCTCTGTCTCTCCCATGTTCCATGATACCACTACAATGCTGGTTGACTTTTCTCCTGTCATTCCTCTCATGCCAAGCACCATTTTTAGATTCAGTGGATGATTTTAACAGCCAGGTGGCCTTCCTGCCAGTAACCCAGCCCATTTATCAGTGCTGTGGGTCTGTACAAGTAGCAGCTGACATGTCTGCAACAATGACAGTGTTCTTCAATGGACAACAGGTCCCAGAGTGAGATTCAAACGTAGAACTTTGGGTTCAGATGCTCGGGTGCTGCTTGCTGAGCCACAAAACCTCACAGATATCCACGTTCTGTGACTGAATAAATAAAATGTTGTTTCAATGTTCATTTTAAAGTGCTGTTTTCACTGACTGCTGGGTAGCTTGGAGGAGGCAACGGCCTAGAAGTATAGTTGCTGGACTATTAATCCAGATAATGTCCTGGGTAACTGGGTTCGAATCCTGCCATGGCAGATGGTGGAATTTGAATTCAATAAAATATCTGGAATTAAGAATCTCTAATGAAGACCATCAATCCATTGTCGATTGTTGGAAAAATCCATCTGGTTCACTAATGGCCTTTAGGGAAGGAAACTGCCATCCTTACCTGGTCTGGCCTACATGTGACTCCAGACCCATAGCAATGTGGTTAACTCTGAACTGTCTAGACAATTAGGGATGGGCAATAAATGCTGCCTAGCCCGCAATGCCCTTGTCTCATTAATGAATAAAGAGAGAAAAAAGTTTGGAGATGCTATGAGTACAGTGATTAATAAGATGACTCACTTCAGATCTAATCATCCCATTCTAAAAGATCTTTTATCAAATCTTTTTAAAGATTTACAATATAAGGAATATATAATCACCTCCTGTAAATAATGAAATTTTTCACGATGTCTGCTGTACGCTGGTAAATTTTTCAGTCACGGTTTCCGACTTTTGGTAGATTTACCAGGGTGGGTTAGCATGCCGACCAAAAGATGTTGGTTTGCAGCCACTTTCCTGTGTACCATGATGTTATTCCAGTGCACTTCAGTCAAAAGTGATGTTCCAGCCAATCTGTTTTGGTTAAATGGATAATACAGGTGAACTGAGATAGTGAATGTTGCTCAGTAATGAGGAGTAGGGTTATCATTGGTGCTCTCCATCATGCAACAAACGGTGATTATGGTCAAATATCCTACCCCAAGTTTTCAAAATCGGTCAACTCTGATAAGAGACAAAATTCTGCTGGTCTGAATCATGTACATGCACTTGCCCACTAAACCATTAGGGAGAGCTTACATTGCCTATGTCATTTATATGATATGAAGGAACATTTATAGCCTCAGAAGTTAAAATGTGTTAGCAATAGGATATACTTTGGCTGTTGTAATGAGACATTGACAAAATGTACTTGATTATAATGCAAATTATTTGGTCAGCTGGGGATTCTTGGCAACAATGGAACTTCAGGAAAGCAGCAAGTGCTTTTTACATGCCTGTCCTCTGGTACTTTGAATAAATGCTACTCCCGCTCAGCACGACAACTAACCATTGAGCTATTGGACTGGAGTTCCACCGGCACTGAATTAGGTCAAACACAAGTCTTTCTAACTTTCTGCTTTCCAAAAGCGCACAAAGTAGCAATGATCATGATTGTTGGACAACCATTTTTTAAAAAAACTTCCCATACCTGATCTTTATTTTCAAACTGCTGTAACGGGAAGTTAAATGTTGATAAATGACATGGCCTAGATAAAGTAAGAGATTTCCTTTAAAACCTGAGCCTCTTTTTCTTAAAGCAGATAATTTGCATATTTAGTAACAGTATCTCCAGAGAAATTATTAGTAATAGGTTATGGTGGTCTCTAGAGATGCAGTAGAAAAATTGAAGTTTAGAAGAATGTGAGGTGACCTTATTGAAACACGTAGGATTCTTAAGGGACTTGACAAGATAGATTTTGAGGTTCTCTTGCCCCTGTAGGGGTGGAGGACAGTATATTGTCGAAATAAGGTGTTGTCTGCTTAAAACAAGTGAGGAGGAATTTCTTCTGAGGGTAGTGAATTTGTGGAATTATTTACTATCAAGGCTGAATCATTAATTATATTCAAGGTCGAGGTATTGATTTTTAGTCAATAAGGGAATCGAGGTTTATGGGGGAAAAAGCAGAAAGTGAGGATAATCAGATCACCTGTGATCTCATTGAATGGTGGAGCAGATTTGATGAGCCGAATGGCCTACTTTTGCTCCTGTGCCTTATGTTACTTGCTGATTAATGCAATGGCTTTGACTCATGATCTTTGTTGAGGTGAGTTAATGTTCTACCATGGCACTTATTAAATTTCAATTCAGTTAATTAAGCAAATAAAAATTTAGCAGGAGTAATAATGACCATCTAACTGCTAAATTGCTATAAAAATTAGCTAGTTCCGTGATCACCTTTTTGAAGCTGAAGATTTGCTGACTTTATGCTGTGCATGTATAGGCCAAACAGCCATGAGGTTGATGCTTTTCTACTCTCTGAAATAGCCTAGCAAACCACTTAGTTTTTCTTTGTCTAGCAGTTTTATATAGCTGGTAGATCACCAAGCAGCGACCTAGGCGTGACAGAGGCATGCACAGTCCAGTCAACCCTGAAAAGTTGTCTTCACCAGTATTCGGGGAAGTTGCCCCAGAATAAGGGAAATGTTCTCATGGACTAGCCGTGAAACACCTGAGAGAGTCATACTCTCAGAAATAGAGGTAACAAGGTGTAGAGCTGGATGAACACAGCAGGCCAAACAGCATCAGAGGAGCAGGAAAGCTTGACGTTTCGGGCCTAGACCCTTCAGAAATGGGGGAGGGGAAGGGGATTCTGAAATAAATAGGGAGAGAGGGGGAGGCAGCTAGAAGATGGATAGAGGAGAAGATAGGTGGAGAGGAGACAGACGGGTCAAAGATGTAGGGGATTTAGGGAGGGGAGAGGTCAGTCCAGGGAGGACGGACAGGTCAAGGGGGCAGGATGAGACTAGTAGGTAGGAGATGGGGGTGGGGCTTGAAGTGGGAGGAGGGGATAAGTGGGAGGAAAGACAGGTTAGGGAGATGGGGACAAGCTGGGCTGGTTTTGGGATGCAGTCAGGGGAGGGGAGATTTTGAAGCTTGTGAAGTCCACATTGATACCATTGGGCTGCAGGGTTCCCAAGCGAGATATGAGGTGCTGTTCCTGCAACCTTCAGGTGGCATCGTTGTGGCACTGCAGGAGGCCCAGGGTGGACATGTCATCCAAGGAGCGGGAGGGGGAGTTGAAATGGCTCGCGACTGGGAGGTGCAGTTGTTTGTTGCAAACCAAGCGTAGGTGTTCTGCAAACCGGTTTCCCCATGTAGAGGAGGCCACACCTGGAACAGTGGATATAGTATATCACAGCAGATGTGCAGGTGAACATCTGCTTGATGTGGAAGGTCTTCTTAGGGCCTGGGATGGGGGTGAGGGGGGAGGTGTAGGGGCAGGTGCAGCACTTCCTGCGGTTGCAGGGAAAAGTGCCAGGTGTGGTGGGGCTGGAGGGGACGGGGTTAGGGTTAACATACGTTTCAGCTAATGTCCCAGATTCAGTTGCCATTCCTGAATACATTCTGCTGTGTGGGAGGGAGTGCCTCTAAGAGTACTCAACATTGACTCCAGATCCTATAAAGTCATATGGCAGAAGGTCAAACAATTCCAGCTGATCCTCCCTCCCTCATCTTAGGATTTAGGATTCAGTACTCTCCATCCTGAATATCACAGGGAAGCAGAAGGAGGAAACCGCACCCCCACCCCTGACAGAATTACACTGGACGAATAAAAAATTTGATCCTAAGAAACAGAGATGCTAGAGCAGATGACCAAAGCTTTAAGGAGAACATTAGGAGGGAAGAAAAATGGAGAAGTTTAAAGAGGGAATTGCAGACCTTTGATCATTTGAGAGCTAAAGTCATTAAATGGTGAAGCAATTTAAAATCAAGGATCTTTGAGGTCAGTGTTAAAGTGCAGGTATCTGAGAGGGTTGGAGGCATTTAGAGGTGGGGAGTAGACATTCTCTGGACTGATTTAAATGCAAAAACGATGCTTTGAAGTTGGCTCCTGGAGAAATGATAGCTTAAGCTCCTGAACCCATGTTGGTGCAAGTAAAAGCATAGGCAGCAGAATTTTGTATATGACCTCTAGTTCAAGTTGGGTACTCTTAAGGGGGTTAGCCTATAGATTGCTTCAGAGTGAGTATTTGGAAAGCTTGAACAGGCTGGGGCATTTTTCTCTACAAAAAAGGAGATGAAGGGATAATCTTAAAGGTCTTCAAGATGACAACAGTTTGATAGAGTAGATGCTTGAAGCTGAGACCGCAACTAAGAGTCATAAATATAGCTGTCATTCATAAATGTATTGGGCATTCAGAAGAAACATTCTTTACCTAGAGAAACGTTAGAATATGTTAATCTGTACCATGGTCAGTAATTGAGGTGAATAGCATGAATGCGTTGAAAGGGGACGTTGGCTGAGCAGGCAAGGGGAAAAGTGATAGAAGGATATATTGATGTGGAACATTAATGTCAGCATGGACTAAGTGACCTGTTTCTGTGCTATTCATGGAGGAATAAGGCCTTTGGCCCACCATGTCTGCACCAACCATGATGCCATCTAAACTGATCCCATCTGACTGTACATGGTCCGTATCCCTTTATTCCCTGCCTCTCAAATGGTGCTATTGTACCTGCTTCTACCACCTCCCCTGGCAGCACGTTCCAGGCGTCTACTGCCCTCTGTGTAAAAGAAAACTTGCCTTGCACATCTCCTTTTAAACTTTCACCCCTAGTATTTGACATTTCCACCCTGGGAAAAAGATTCTGATTATTCACATTATCCATTCCTTTCATAATTTTACATACTGTACTTCTATCAGATCATCTCTCAGCTTCTGACTCTTCAGTGAAATCTTTGTCTAATCTTTCCTTTTTACAGACAACCGCTTGATAAACCTCATTTCCACACTCTCCAACTCTCCAAAGCTTCCACATACTTCCAAAAGTGTGGTAACTTGAACTGCACACAACCATAAATATATACATAGATATTTTTATATATATTAAATATATTTGCGTGGAAACTTTTTATTGTGTAGTTTCTCTGGAATCATTACGTTAATATGAATTCAATAAATCTCTTGTTCACACTGTATCCTCCTAATTGCTACCAAATTACAGACGCCATTGCTGCAACCAAACATCTGGAGTTATTCAAGACTGACCAGAGCTGTTGGCCCAAGCTTTGTGACACAAGCAATGACAAAATTAGTGACAATAAATGTTGACAGTCTGAAATCAACAGCACGTTCTCATGTCTGCACGCAGAAGTTACTGTGACAATTATACACTTAAGTACTACCGAACTGCAATCAAATAACACTTGCTGAATTGCCAAAAACATTTTCTTTTAAACTCTAGAAACATTTTGAGGAAGTAACATTTCATTGAATAAAGTGTGGCTGGGTTTTTAATTGCATACAAATTCATAATTCGATCCTGAACAAGTTCACCGATACTCCACAGCTTATACTTGCGGAATGTCAGCTATCTCCATCATAACATTCACCTTTCTATTTTTAAGGCTATTGTATTTCAGTTTCTAACCCAAAATTGTGTGTCTCTCAATCATTTATTTTGCATTCTGTGAAACCTTAATGAAAATTTCATGCATTACATTTTCTGGTTTGCCTTGGGAATGCTTTAATGCAATCGGTCATCTGCCTTGCTTGATGATACCAGTGTTTAAAGGGAAAATCCATTGCACAGAGATCACAAGACCTTTTGTGTGAGTTTTTCTCAAGGGCAGTGTTGAGTACTGCTGACTGCAAAATTCAGGCCATACTAGATTGCTGATGCACACGCTGGGAGACAAATGTCATGTCTGGGTGTCATATGAATTTTAAAACTTATTTTAAAATTGATGTTGGACTTTTAAAATAGTTGCTACAGAGTGCAGGATTTACAAGTCAACTGAAAGTTCTGGAAAATTCCAACATCAAAACTGCAGAAGGACAAATCAAGACAGTTCACCACTGGACGCATGTGGAACAAAGACAACACTGACTTTGTTTGTCTCCAAGCCCAGCGTGATGACAAAAGAGACATCAAAATTCATTATGCCTGCAGAGGTGCTAAAAGTCTTAATCTACCTGCTAAATATTTTAAATGAAGTTTTAACTTGGGTTAACAAGCATGTTTCTTTCTCTAAATTACTCCCCAATCTCACCAGCCACACACTCAAAACGCCCCTTCATTTTTTTTGATGGGTGGTATTTGCGGACGCCATGAACCCAGTGTTCCAAGCACTGATGTCAAAACTTGTTGTGTTGTGACAGTATGCACAAATGCGTCTCTCTCTCTCTCTCTCTCTCTCTCTCTCTCTCTCTCTCTCTCTCT
>JAHRHZ010000021.1:40264865-40285730 GCA_024137785.1 Ginglymostoma cirratum
TCTCTCTCTCTCTCTCTCTCTCTCTCTCTCTCTCTCTCTCTCTCTCTCACTCACACCTACCCTTGCCCCTGCGGAGTCACCTGGAAATCTGCACACATGCAATTTAAAGCAGACCATGGTGTGCGTGTGTCATTGTCAACAAAATGCAGCATTTTTGAAGAGCTTTAGCGACATTTCTGAGCTTTTGAGTTAGTCATACCAGCAGCAAAAAGCAGGATTCCAGGCTAATAGTGAGACCTGACTGAAAGTTTAAACCACTATGAAACTTGTTTCTAGAAGACTGTAAGAAATAGGAACAGAAGTAAGCCATTCAACCTATTGAATCTGCTCCACCATTCAACAAGATCATGGCTGATCCGATAATCATCAACTCCACTTTCCTGACTTTTTCCCTTCGCCTTAATGTCTGTCTCAGCCTTGAGTAAATTATCAACCCAGCTTTGAGAGAAGAAATTCTTCCTCATCTCTGTGCTAGTTGGGCAACTGTCTACTCTGAGATTATGTCCTCTGATCCGAGGCACTTCCACAAAGGAAAACAGCCTTGCTTCATCTAACCTGTCAAGCCTCACTCCCCAACCCCCCACCATCCTCAAGAATCTTTTTATATGTTCCAATAAAGTCACCTGTCATTCTTCCAAACTCTGAGTACAGGCCCAACTGGCTCAACCTGTAATCAAAACAGAATCTCTGCATACCCAGGATCAGCTGAGTGAACATTTTCTGGACTGCTTCCAATGCTACTATATAGTCCTTTTAAACAAGGGAACTGAAACTAAATCACACCTGGAATGCTGAGAACAATCAATGCCTTGTATAGTTTTAGCAAGACTTTCCTATTTTTATACTACATTACCTTTGAAATAAAGGCCAACATTCCATTTGCCTTGATTGTTGCCCATTGAACTTGAATAAACGTATTACAATGGCAGTTTTCAAATCTTCTGGGACTTTCCTAGAACCTGAGGATTATTGAAAGATTCCCACCAGTGCATCCAC
Organism: Ginglymostoma cirratum; assembly: GCA_024137785.1. Taxonomy (NCBI): domain Eukaryota; kingdom Metazoa; phylum Chordata; class Chondrichthyes; order Orectolobiformes; family Ginglymostomatidae; genus Ginglymostoma; species Ginglymostoma cirratum. The sequence continues at coordinate 40,265,862 of JAHRHZ010000021.1, forward strand.
TATCTCTGTAGTTACTACCTTTTTAATATCCAAGGATATATCCCATCCAGGTCCTGGGGAGATATTCATCTATGGCCTTGTTAGTTTCCCTAGCACTTTTTTTTTCTGTAGTGATAGTTATTGTACTTATTCCCTCTCCTCTGAAAGATTCTCATATCTGTCTGAAAAGCAGATATCCTGTCTATAAGTACCATATGAAATCTAACTCGGAAGGAATTCTACAACTCCTGTCCTCTGCCTTGCAGATTCACCTGAATCTGAGCTTCCAAGTGCAGGCAACCCCTTTTACTGTCCTCTGATATTCATTTGAATTGATTATTGCACTTTTTGTTTCAAAATATTAACATTCTAATAGTACACATTGTATTCACAAGTGTAAGATCTCCTCCTTTCCTGTCTCTCTGAATTCGTAATGACCATGCCAGGTTTGAATATGTAGATAAGTAAGACTTTTGGCCTAAACCTGGGGGAGTTTGCATGTCATTTTAAAACTGACTACACAAGCAGGATTTGGGGAACACCAGCTTTTTCAAAATGAAGCCCCTTGGTTATGGGCAGAAGGTGGGGAGAGTAGAGAGTTCACACTCATCCCATGTCTGCAACGCAATACAATTTAATTATTCAGAATGTGGCCAATCTACTTGGTCACTGGCAAGGCTGAAGTTGATGCTATGAAATCTTCTTTGGAGCTTAGTTCTTGAGAAAGCGAATGCTGCAACAGATTCTGCACCTGCTGTTGGAACTGTCCGCTAATACAAATTTTCGCCTTTTAGTCTCTTTTGAAGTTTTTATAAAGAGCAAGTGTTTGCAGCATCATTGTGCAGTTGGAGTGGTGCTTACACAAGCAAGTCATGATAAAAAGTAGCCGAGCCGTCTGTGTATTGGGACCAAAATTGGGTATCTGGTGGTGGATGTGTTAAAATAAAGGATGTTGGCATGTTGTTCACTGTTGGGTGTTCTAATCAAGTAATATTTCAATAATGCAAATTCTTGTTTCATTCAGTGCTTTGCTGGAATAAAAATGTGCTGGAGAAACTCTGGCCTGGCAACCTCTGGAGGGACAGAGGGAAAAACAGGGTTAATGCTTTTGAGTCCAATATGATTCCTGTTCAGAACAGTGTCTTGCTGGACTGTGCAGGAAAAGTATGGCTGAAGTCCACGTCTGTAGAGGCAAGAATTTGTTCCGTTGTGTTGTTTTTAAATGTCTCTGTACTTTGAATTGCCAGTAGGGCCATTGTTCTAGGCACATCTTTCACAACCTGATGACAAAAACAGTTAACAATAGCTTCCAGAGCACAGTAGTGAGATTTCCAAACAGAAGGTGTGAACATCAGCATCTAGTGGAGTTGAAATATAACACCATGCAATAACTGAGCCTGTTTCATCTGACTAGACTTCATCATGAAGGGCAGTATTTTGGGGCTAGGCAAAAGAAGCCGACTGGACCAAGTATTCTTATCAGAAAGACGCAACGTGGCAGGAAAAGTCAACTGTTGTGGGAAATTCTTCCACAAACCCTGACAGAAATGTTTATTAGTGTAAACAGTGTTGGAGAATCATTTTGAATGCTTACAGTTTAAAAAAAAATGTGTAATCTGTAATCAGGTACTGACCTTTCCAACTGCCCTTTACTGTTCTCCCATTATTGATTACCAAGTATGTTGGTGATCAATATGCGTGGTTGTTTTAACAGACTATGATTCTGATTTTCAAAGGAGTTTTCACTTCAGCTTCAGGTGATGTCTGTTGTTTTCCTGACTGCAGATCAGACTGTTTTCAGTCAATTGTTTAAATGCAAGCAATGTGGTCATGGTGGATGTTGGAACCAAATTAATTGAATTAGATTCAGCATTCAATCAACTACAGTTTACACATTTTTCATTACTTACAGCATTCATACTGTCTATTAAACAGCAATATTTAGAAATACCTCCTGATCTGTCTTTTTTTTTCTTTATGGAACCTCAGTTTGAAACTTGTACAACATCTCCCACTCACTGGATCTCTCGTGTGTTCTCAATCAATGAATACTGGCAGTTAAATGGACCTTGGACTGATGTTATAGCTGAGCCTGCTTCTCGTTTTCTTTGTCTCTGTGGGGTCAAGAGCAGGGACTGTGGTTAATTAACTTTTCTTTCCCAAATACACCAACCAGTTACAGTCATCAAACTGCTGGTTATTTTCTTCTTGATTTCTCCCCTCATGGTTTTATGCCTATGTTCTTTCCACCACTCACTGCTTTTCCCCCAACCAACCATACCTCTCAACAGTTTGTATTGATCTGATAGGCTACTTTCAACTGTTAGTGACATGCATTGGGGGTAGGGCACTGTAAATCAAGCCCTGCTATTCCCAGAGTCATACCAGATCATAGTGTTTTAAAGATGTGCACAGTACCCCAATTTATCTGGCTTTCAGATGAACGCCATGCCCTTGGGGTTCAGTTGTCTTTCTTTGGGAATTGGTTTGTAAGAAAGTTTGTGCAGAGTGACTGATTCACGTGGAAAATGGCTCTGATTTCTCAATTCAAACAGTGCAGAGCAACTGCTAAAGGAAAAGTACCTTTGTTTTAAAGTTTAAACTGGAGTTTTTTTTTGCTGCAGAGAATAGACAGCTTCTGCTAGTGCGAGCAACTGCACACACTTGTCCTTCAGTGTGTTTATCGGTCTCCAACTTGTTTCCAGTTCTAACCTGTTCAGTTAGCTAAGAACCAATCAACTTCCTCTTGTAATCAATCCTTCAGCTCCTGATCATCAGCACATTGCAGGAACTCATTGCCACAAAAAGCGGAATTCATAATCCGTATCAAATTCCTTGTTGTGGAAATATGTAGCCATGCTAGTAAATCCCTGATTTTAAAAAAAAAAATTGTTTGCATTCCACTGTTTTTAAAGACACTGTTCTTACACAACACACTCACCACAAACTGATGGTGGGACCTCCTGTTCTGTGTATTTACCAGCAAGACTATGACATGAATAAAGTGAGTGGTTTAGCCTGTACTGTCCCTCCAATCCACTGGAACATGCTGGGAAGATGGAACATTCAGCAACCTAATTGGGGTGACACGCTGGCTCAGTGGTCAGTGCTACTGCCTCACAGCACCAGGGACCTGGGTTTGATTCCACCCTCGGGCAACTGTCTGTATGGAGGTTGCACATTCTCCCCATGTCTGCGTGGGTTTCGTCTGGGTGCTCCGGTTTCTTCCCACAGTCCAAAGATGTGCAGGATAGGTGGTTTGGCCATGCTAAATTGCCCATAGTGTTCAGGGATGTGTAGATTAGGTGGGTTATAAGGGGATGAGGGTCAGAGTGGACTTGTTGGACCAAAGGGCTGTTTCCACTCTGGAGGGATTCTGAGATATACAGTTCATCCTGAGGTCAGACAGGGAGTGCTAGAATTGATGAAGCACAGTCTTATGACATAGTTTGTATTGGTGTAGTGTTCTGCAGATCAGCATGAGAATGTTTGACATTGTGAATAAAGTAATGTGCAGGATAGAATTTGGAAGGCTATTGAAAGATTTGAAAAATGCTTTCGTTTTTAAGTGCAAGTCTCACAGTACCTTGAAAGAATTTGGATGTTTCCTCCATAACAGTTGTAAATCCATTTTTAAAATGATAACATTTTGTTGCCCTAATGCAAAGGGGTAATCTTCCTCTGCTGTGATTTCTCAGACTGTGCATACCTAATAATGAGATCCGTTCCTCTCGTTGTTAAACCAGATTTTCGTTGGCACCATATCCTATGAGCTACTATATCACAGAGATTGTGATTGTTCCTTGCTATGTAGAACTTAACTACTTCCGCTTAGATGAGAAAAATGTGAGAGTTGCAGGCACTATAATGTGATCTGCATGACTTTTAAGGAGTGTTGGTCAAAAACGGGACATAGTTCTCATTTGCCATATCACCAAAGGAATAGTGGGCCTCTGTGAGGGACAGCAATAAATTAACAATTCCTCCTTAACGTTTTGACGTTCTTATTTTATTGAATAATTTTTAATATTATTCTAAAGCAAAAGGCCAATTGAATAAAACTGAGAACTGTTTTAAATTGGTAGATTTGATATTTCTCATCTTTTGATAGAGTTGGAAAATGCTGGGCTATAGTGTGGAGCAACCATAATTACTTCGAACTGTCATCGACAATGGCTCAGTTATTAGAGGATTTAACTTTGAGCCCCAGTTTAGAGACTTAAGCATGCACACCCATGCTGACAGTCAGCGTAGTACTGAGGAGTGCTGCACTGTTGGTGATGCTGTGTTTTAATATAAATAAGTTTATCTGCCATCTCAAGTGGACATGGAAATCTTGTGTTGCATTACTGCTTCAAAGAAGACAAGGAGAAGTTGACCCCCACCTTCCAGCCCAGTACTTAACCATCAACATCACAAAAACAGACCACACATGTGCTCATTATCACGTTGTTGTTTGTGGGAGATTGCTTTGTACAAATTGGCTGGTTACTGTGTTTGGATCAGTCAGTTCTGCTATAACGCAATAGTTGCATTCCTGCACAACATCACATTATAGAAAATCACGTCATAAAAATAACAGAGCCTAAGGGAAAAGTGGGGTTGGCTCAAACCACCAAAAAAATCACTCAAAAGCCCAACACACAGGATAGCACAGTGTGAATAAACATTTAACATCTAGTAATGAAATAAAAGTAAATCTAACACTTTCCTTGAAAAAATGTCAAGATGACTTGATGGGGGAGGAGGAATTTCAGGTTGCTCTGTTGTTAATGCAGGGGCAGAGGGTCGTCGTCGTTGTCATCATCATCATCTCCTTCAGGTGCGGAAGTAGTTGCAGGGTTAGGGTGAAAAGTAGTTAATCCAGAAGTGGATGGCTGTGGTTCATTGTCTTCTGACTGTTTGTTTCTTGGGGGTTGGCTTAAAAAAGACATCCAATTTTTGCTGGTTTACCCTTTTTCTTCCTTGAAGCTGTTCATGGGCTGGCAAATAAGATCTTTTTCCACAAACTACTACCCTGCTCTGTTCTGCATGGTCATCTTTGTCCTCTAAAAGCTGAATTTCCCTCAGGGTAGAAGAAAAAACAGAAGTGGAACACTGTTGTGGTGCTGCAAGCTGGACTTCATCTTCTTCTTCTTCTCCTTCATCTCCAGCTTCCACGTCTCCCTCAGCGACAAGCTGTTGTAGATCGGCTGTAGATGGGTCGTCATAGTGGCACTTAAGCAGCTCTTCAACATCCTCACTCTCCACTTCTTCAAATCCAAATTGCTTTCCAAGACCAAGACAACGTTTTTTGATTCTTGGGAGCTCCTCTGACGGATTAAAGGTTTTAAAATCTTGGGGGGGGGGGGAAATTCTGGGAGATGCTTCTGCCAAACTGTATGCAAGCAGTCCTTGCTGACATCACCCCAGGCCTCCACAATAATGTCAATTGTATTCTTGATGTTAAAGCTCTTCCAAAATTGAAGAACAGCATCCTTATCCCCTTCAGTGGTTGCAATCAGCCTCTTAAATGTGCACCTTAAATAATAAGCTTTAAAAGCCACTATTGCGCCCTGATTCATAGGTTGAAGGAGAGAGGTTGTGTTTGGGGGTAGAAATAGCACTTTGACGTTTTCGGAAAGCTCACCAATGCTGGGAGAATAGCTTGGCGTATTTTCCAGGATGAGGAGAGTCTTGAAATCCTAATTTTCTTTTTCCCTGCAATACTTTCTAAAAACATCTCACAAAACATCAACAATAAGGTAAGAAAAAAAACTTGCCCCATCATCCAACTTCACTTGCTTGACTGGAAGTAGGTGCGGAGACTCTTGGCGCTAAAATTGCGCGTGCTCAGGACAAAGCCCATGAAACAATCATGTGATGTCAACACGTACTCCTCCGTGCACCGGAATTGTGTTATAGCCGACACAAGTTTACCTTTTAGAAATAGCATTCCCCTATTCGTCAACCATATTCTAGCCAATCCACGTTGCCGGAACACGTGTTATAACAGAGCCGACTGTATTGCAACAGTGAGCACGCTTCACGAGTGCTTAATTTGCTGGGAAGTGTTTTGGGATTCCTTTGGTTCTAAAAGGCACTAAAGAAATGCTGGTCATATTATCTTGCTAGATTCTATTTTCTTCAAAACAAATATCTAGACCTAAAATTCGTTGGTTTTCTGTTAACTGGAGAGAGAGGATATCATTGTCTTTTGCTTCTCTCCAATCAATTTATATACTCTTTTCAGTTTCACTCCTTATTGATAACTAGTCAGTTTGACGTAAGCAATGCAACATACGGTAGACAAGTAGGAAAAACGGACAGATTTTGATCTGGAATGAGGTTTTATAAATTGTGCATGAGCTTGACAGTGATTGTCATTAGATGCCAAAGGAAGTTTCTGCTCACTTCTAACAAAGACTGCCGCTATCTCAGCTGGAGTCACTTGCTACTCTTCTCCCTGTGATACTTGATGCATTGAATCTTCAGGTTTCCTGTCAGGGCTGCTGTTCACTAATACCTTTAAAATTACACATTTAGTAACAGGGTTGGTGGGGGGGGGTGCTATATTCAGTATTATTTTCTGTCTGCTGTCCCTTCCCCTTTTGGCTTAATTCAGGATGGTAAACTTCGTATTGCTTCTTGAAACTCTGAAACACCTTTAAGTTACATGGAAAGTGTCCCCGATCTACCCTATCACCAGGCAGAGTTTCTTTTCTTTATGCACATTATACTTGGACCATTTATTTCATCAAATATTTCATCAATCATGGGGTATCTCAGAGTCCTCATGACAAGGAGTGAATGTTTCTGCAATTAGGACATGTTTGGGCTTTCCCTAATGTCTGAGAGGTCATTTATCATGGCCCTGAGTTTTGTAAATCAGGAGGGTGCCAGGTTCAATTAACTGACCTCCATGCACTAAATCTTACGATTGGCTGTACCCTTTAATTTATGAGCAGAATATCAGCCAGGCTTCCTTACTGTCTTGAATGTACACGAGTGTGGACATGTTGACAAATATTTAAGCTGCAAAATCCTGGTTTGCTTATTCAAATTGATCATTGGGGACTGATATCAAAAGGCAACTAATTTGTGGAACTGTATTAGATTTTGAAATCTAATTTCAAAAGAGAAAGGGAGTGACAATTAACCCATTATCTCTCTCTTTTTGACATGGTAGGGGTTGTGTCATGAAAATGATAAGAATATTCCCTACCATGTCTTGGAGTGAAACTGGATGAAGTGTTACAATCCCGTGGGTCAGATTCCATATGTATGCTGCCAATATCCAGCTCTACCTGCCCTCCACCTCTCTATTCAGTTAATTTGTCCACTGTCCAGAATGAGCAGAAACCTTCAAGTAAAGGGGAGCAGCTGTGGATGTTAGGAGGGAATGGGCAAGACCTGAGGAGGGAATTGAATTAACACCAGAAAGGGGAAAATGCTGACAGAACTACATTAGGAAGGCGGGGTGGGACTAGCTAAATTACTCTTGGAAAACCAGCATTGGCCTGATGGGCTAAATGATCTCCTTGTGTCATAGCCATTCTTGATCTTATGGTTCCAAATATTGGAATGGCTGAAGCCATTGTCTTTGTATTGTACTGCAAATGCAGTTCCCAGTACCAACTCCGGCCTTCTCCAAGGTAACTGAGACTCAGCCACACTGGGTTTGCTAACCTGCTGACTCTGAGAGAAACTTTCAACCACACATCCACAACTGAATTTAGACTACTCACTTCCTCATCCACAGCATCATATGATTTGACTCTCTTGCCTCAGCTCATCTGCTTCTAAAACCTTCATCCATTTCTCTGCTACATCCAGACTTAGCTAGCAACAAGTTGGAACAGTTATCCCATCTTTCACCTTCCATTCATTCTGAAGTCCTGCTGATCCTATCCTGACTTGCACCAAGTCACGTCGACCCCGTCAGCCCTTTGCTTGGTGATATGCATTGATTCTAGTTGAACAACAGCATTTTTTAATGAAAAGTTTATCCTTTTCAAATTACACCGTGGTCTCTAGCCTCCCTGTCTCTATAATCCTGTTCAACCCTATGACCCTGAGTGAATAATGCCCTTTCAATTCTGCCCTGTTCTGCATCCCTGAATTTAATTATCCCATAGTTGGGGATATGCCTGTATCAGTAAGGCCCTAGGTTCCAGCATTTCCTCCTTATACTGCGCCATCTTTTTGTTTTAAACATACTCCTTGAAAGAATATTCCTTTTATCCTTTTGTCCTAATACCTTGTAGCTTGGTGTCAAACTTGGGTACCATTCCTTCAGACATTTCACCACTTTTATTCGCAGTTCTATGTTCTTGTAGCTTGCAACAACAAAGTGATTAAAGGTCAGATTTTTAAGGTGCTTTACAGATTTGTACAATGTACATAACAGGCCCCTTAATTCTGCTTTTATTTATAAAATCTTAGCAAATGTCAAAATATTTGTACATTAAAATACGTTACTGCCTGTAAACTGCACTGACACGTCGTTCATCAGGGAAAGCAACGTTTTGCACGGAGGTGGATCCTAACATGAACTGTGTTTTTTATACGAGGTTTTGTGCAATTTTTAAAATCTGTGTCTGATGTAAAAACAGCGTAATCTTCCCTCCTCGAGCTAAGCCACAAGTCCCTTTTGGAAATGCCTGTTGCCTTAGTCATTAATGAAACAAAAGGGCTGCTGTAGCTCTGTGTAATCATTACAGAGTGTAGCTCTGTTTTGCAAAGCTCATCAGTCAATTCCTGTCACACAAAATTGGTTTCTTTAAATTGTTTATTCAGTCTCTGAATTTTTGGTTTCTTGCTAGCTAGCTCCATGCCATATTGCGTAATCCATGCATGTAGTGTTGCCTTTACTGAGAGGGAAAATGGGCAACTTATTCTCAAGCTTCAGCTGTGCTACTACGGGACCACCCAGTGAAGATGCACGAGAATATTTCTTTCCAACGTGACTTGAAAAGAAGACCCCAGTCTGCCTTTTTTCCTTTTTAAAATGCGCCAAGTTAATATTAGAAATTAAATGAATTAAAGAGCTATGGCCATGAGCTGTTTCTGGACATAGCTTTTACTGTTCAATTCAGACTGTAAATTGTAATGCTAAAAAAAAGGGAAATTAAAATGTTTTACATTTTAACAGGCTCTTTGTCTCTGTTGATTGGGTCAAATGCAAGGAATGCCTTGAGCATACAAGAACGGGCATTATTTATCAAATGAGGTGAATTCTACACGTTTGAATTCTGCTGAAATTTAGGCAAAATGGCACAAGTGGTGGATGATTTAAGATGTACAATGTTTTAGTTCCCCAGTTCTAAAACAAAGCAGTTTTATATTCTCAGTAGTTTGAAGCTGGGCATAATGTATGCTTAAGAAAAGGAAGAATTGACCATAACAAATCATGGTAGTGATTGCAGTAATTCAGACTGAAATCACAGAATTGTTACAGTACAGGCAGAGGCCATTTGGCCCATTGTGCCAGCACTGGATTATTTAAATCAGCATCGTTTACTTAACAGGGGATGTTAGAGGTGGAAACCAGCCATTTTGCTTTGATTCAGGTGTCACATCTGATTTCATGTGCTTACCTTCAAAAAGGGCATGAATAGGTATCTTTAAATTTTCCACATTATAGAGGTGACTATGTTTTACAATATTTAACAAGTCCTCATATTATGGATTTCTGGAAAAATAAATCTGTCCAGGAAAAGTGTGCACTTTCTCAAAAGCCTTAATTTAGTGAATACTGTATATTTTTATTACTGTCTTGTCCTTGAGCAGTTTAGACAGCTATCTTTTCCTAAAGCAAATTTGATAGTGCGCTTTAAGCTGTTAACAATAATTTCTGGTGCAATTAATTGGAATTTTCAGCGTATTTATTTGGGTGAAGAAAATTGTGATTCAACACCTCCTCCCCCCATCTTAGTTTTTATGATGACGTTTGATAGAGAGTAAGTAGAGTTATGATACAATGTTGTAGTTTCCAAAGGAGTAGGACGGATATAGAATTCTGTCATTAAGTCAAACTAATTCATTAAGTTGCTGATATATTAATTGACTTAAATAAAAGGTCTGATCCTTCTGAAACATTTTCCTCCAATTTTCCTTTGATTATTAAATATTTTTACTGTTTATTTAAACGTGTGGTCTTTATTTATCAACATAGCTTCTCTGAAAGAGAAGAAGATTGAATTATGGGGAAAAATGCATTTATCAAATGAAATTACCTCAGATTTATTTCATTAAACTGGAGGATCCTGTAATGTGATTTTTTTTTTCAGTGATTTGATGACAGCATGTTTGGCAAAATAATTGTTTTAATTTATGACCGTGGCTGCTTTGAAATGAATGCCCTGTTAACTTGTCAAAGCCAAGTGATTATTGAAACAGATTGTTACATTGTCCTATAGAGGAGGACTGACCTGGAGGTGCTTGATTCTATTAACATGTGAGAATTTTTGTTCTTAACTGTGGCACATTTTGTCAGTGGTTTTTAACTAGCCTGAAATTGTTTTACCACTGTATTGTTGAGCTAGTTTACATCAGCAAACTTGAAGAATGAGTACACTTTTTAATAACACTTGTACGTTGAAAGTGTGACTCATCTCACAGCTGGCTTTTAAAAATGTGTTTGGATGAGGACAGCATGGATGAGCTAGCTGGAGTCACCCAAATTGGGGAAGTGATAGCAGGGAACAGTCTAGTGAGGGGTTGACACTGCCCTTTGCAGTAAACAGCATGTGTCCAGAAGGCTGTGTCACCAGAGAGAATAACTTGCAGTGGGAGGGGCAGGATCCACATAGGTACCAGAAACATAGGCAGGAGAAGGAAAGAAATTTTATGCAGTAAGAGAGCTAGGCACAGAAACAGAGCATCAAAAGTTTAAATCTCTGAATTGTTACTTGAACGTAGATCTGAGCTGATTTGACAATCGCATTAGAGGAATGAATGTGTGCAGTAATGGGCACTGCTGCGAAGCCTCTTCTAAGGTTTAACCCCACTGCTTCATAAGGCACTGGCACTAATGCTAAGGAAAGTTGGAGCTGTACCATTTGGGCCTAATACAGGGGCCAAGGGATCAAATCTGCGAAGAAGTGGTAAATTAGAGTAAAGGTCAGGCAAGATAGGAAAGTATCAATCTGGAAATGATAACCTGAGATAAATCTACAAAGTCTTGTGCCCCTTCACAAGTTCACCCTTTACTTACATGTGCATAGTACATGACACTGACCCACTAGTTCAGAGCCAGCCCCTACAGTGAACAGAGTCCCTTACACTCCTGTTTATATCTGTCAGCCCAGGCTCTCTGAGGCTGTTAATCAGGCCCAAACAGGGAACTCATATTTTCTAATGTCTACCTGGCTGACCTCAGTCCAGTCACTACAAAACCATGACAGATTTATCCTTTCAAATGGAGGATATCGTAAGCGAACAACAGATAAGACTAAAGAAATTGATTGTGCCAACATAGGTGGCAGGTCAGCAGACTTGACAGAATATGTAAAAAGATATAGCAAAAAATGGCTAAAAGATTACTGAGGAGGGAACATTTAGAATGAGAGAAAACTAGCGAGAAATGTAAATACAGTAAGTACAATATTTATGAGAAAACAACTAAAAAAGTGTGAACATGAGTCCTGTAGGATGAGAATCTAGGAAAGTATTAATGGAAAATGAGATGTTAGATGAATTGAACAGGCATTTTGCATCCGTCACCTTGTTAAAGGATACAAAAAAATCCCAGAAAGAGCTGTAAATCTGGAAAGATGAAATTCCAGTTTCTGGGAAGTAGTATCGAGCAAATTTTAGTTTGTGCTTGACTTGTGCTTCACATTATGCTAGCTTAAAGTGAGAGAATGTCATCTGCCTATTTCCAGTACTGGCCTGCTTTACTTGATTTAATCCAAAACTACTTCCGTCCTGGCAGTTATTTAAAAAAGCAAACTACAGTTCCTATTCATTATGATTCAAGATTGCATCTCCTGCAAAGTTCAATGTCAAATACTTTTGTGTAAATGGATAGGGGAAGAGTTCATTATCTTATGTGGGCAAACAGAGAAGCTAATGGGTCCATACTTGGATGTACTGTAGGAAAAATGTTTTGGGATTTGCGTCTGCCTGTATGGCTTTTCTGTTGTGCATCTAATTTAGTTCAGTTTTACTTTAGAAATTGCTCAAAATTGAGGTAATCCAACCACCATTCTAGTAATTTGTAGCAGTGTAAATTAGAAAGTAAAGATGACCATAGTCCCAGAGGACTATAAGTCTGTTCCCTCTCTCCTTAGAGAGACATGTCTGATTTAACCTGAGGGTCAACATGCCCCCTGTAGGGGTGGGTGGCGAAGAGATTAAAAAAGGAGTTGGGGGGGCCTTAGCCTGTATGGGAATTGAGCCCCGTGTTGTTGACATCACTCTGTATCGCTAACCAGCCCCCTGCCCGCAGTGTAGTGCTGTGCACTTATTCATTTTGAATATGAGTAGAATTTGAATCGTTATCACCAACTATTTTATTTTGCTATCACTGTGTAAGTGGCGATAAATGTTGTTCAAATAATGTTCATTATCAGTATGTGGTTTGGAATTGCAATAACACCCTGCTGAATAGGATCAGTATGATAAGATACAACTCATTACAGCATTACAGTTACAGTGCTTTAAGTGGTTTCAGTTTAATGTGCAGTTACAATGTTCAGGATTATAGAAACTGTGTACAGTTTGACATGACAAATGTTTCTGTTTAGAACAAATGTCTCTGACCCAGTGGGGTTCAAATTCATACAAAAGAAAAGTAACAGTCACTTTCATTAAACGGGCATTTTAAACTTTGTTCACATTATGTCTACTGATTTTTTTTAATTTCCCTTGGGTAAATGTCTTCTTTTTGGTTGTCATCTTGCCTAGTCTGCTGAATAACAACTTGAGTATTTCATTGTTTTTCTGTGGTTATCCTTCAGTGGGCTAGATATTTTCAAAACAACCTGTTTAGAGATGGTATGACACACCTTTGGAAAATGTGGGACTTGAACCCAGTCCTCCTGGCTCAGACTAGCTTCAGTAGGGACACCATCGCTAACCACAAGCGCCCCTTTCTTCATTTTAAATAAATTCTTTTTTTTTGTTATATGTACATTCATGCGATGTGGGCTTTGCTGGCTAGGTCTGTATTTATTGCCAATGTTTAATTGCCCAGAGATCAGTAAGAGCCAGCTGTGGGTCTATCACATATAGTTCAGATCAGCTAAGGAAGGCAGATTTCATTCCCAAGGGGTGAATCAGACGGGCTTTTAAAAACAATCAATAGATGTCATTAAGCTAGTTTTTAATTCCAATCTTTTAAAAATTGAATTAAAATGTCACCATCTGCCATCGTGAACAATGTTTCAGAATATCAGCTCAGAACACTGGGATGCTAGTTCAGTTATAATGCCACTATGCCAATCCTCCAATCCTCTATATCCTCCTTACTAAGTTTGCAGCCTCTAGAATACACTTAACAATATAACCATATTCCTCTATTTCTTAACACAAATAAATTCTGTCAAAAATAAAACACAGAACTGCAGGTGCTAAAAATCTGAAGCAAAAACAGAATTGGTTGGAGAAACTTAGCAGGTGTTCCGGTTCTGAAGAACGGTCGCAGGAGCCGAAACGTTGGCTTTCTCTCCATAGATGCTGCCAGACCTGCTGAGTTTCTCCAGCACTTTGTTTTTGAATGAAATAAATTCTGCCTTTGTCTATGCCACTGCCAAACCCAACCCCCCCTCCCCCCACAACCTCTGCAGTGAGCTTGGATGCTTGTTAGCTGTCAAGAGAGCCTTTTTCCACATTTCATTTTGATAGCTGTAAAATTCGAACGCTATTTTTCATTCCAACAACCTCCAGACTTTGTTTCTTAGTTGCCTCTGAACTCAAGTTTAAACACCTACAATACCCCAATTTAAAAGAAAATCCCGTTTTAAGTTACTCTTTAGATCAAAGGCCACTGAGCCATGAATCCTGTCAAGGTTTGCATTTGTTTTACTTCAGACATCTGTCAAAAGCATCAGTGCGTACAAAGGCATTGTCGATGTTTACCTGCTAAATAGCTGTCCTTGAGAGGAGAAAAACATAATGTATTTATTAGTGTTAAGAAGTAACAAAGGGGTACTGTTATCCTGTTAAGTGTGTTCTTTAGGCTAGCAACTAATAGTAAGGATACGGAGGATTAATTTGCAAGTAAGTTACAATGAGGTGTGAGAACTACAGAGTAGTGATAATGGAAGGATTCACTTATTGTATAATCCAGGATGTAATGATACAATGTACAGAAGAGGGGCAAAGTAGGAATAAATGGGTCTTTTCTGAATGGCAGGCAGTGACTAGTGGGGTGCCACAGTAATTGGTACTAGCCCCAGCTATTCTAAAATATACAATGATTTAAGTGAGGGAACTAAATGTAGTAACTCAATGCACAGATGACACAAAGCTGGGTGGCAGAGTGAGCTGTGAGGAGGATGCAGAGATGTTGCAATGTGATTTGGACAGGCTGAGGGTGTGGAAAAATGCAGCATAACAGCAATTAAATGTGAGGTTATCCACTTTGGTAGCAAAAATAGAAAGGCAGATTATCATTTGAATTGCTGTAAATTGAAAGAGGGGAATATTCGGGACTCTGGTGTGCTCAAGCACTAGTAGTTGAAAATAAGTTTGTAGGTGCAATGGGACATAAAGGAGACAAACTGGATATTGGCCTTCATTGTGAGAAGATTAGGTATGGGAATAAGGATATCCTACTGCAATTAGACAGGGCATTGGTGAGGCCACACTGGGAATATTGTGTGCAGCTTTGGTTTCCTTATGTGAGGAAGAATACTCTTTAGCAGGAGTGCAGCAAAGGTTCGCCAAATTGATTCCAGGGATGGCAGGACAGACCTATGAGGAGGGATTGAGTTGATTAAGATTGCATTCATTGGAGTTTAGAAGAATGAGGGTGACCTCTGAAATCTACAAAATCCTAACAGGACTAGACAGGTTAGGTTAGATGTAGGAAGAATGTTCCAGATTGGGGTTGGGGGTGGATGTGTTCAAAACCAGGGGGATCATACTTTGAAGATAAAGGGGAAACATTTTAGGACTGAGATGAGGAGAAATTTCTTCGGCCAGACAGTGGTGAGCCCGGAGAATTGATTACCACAGAAAGATTGTTCTCAAGAAGAGTGTAGATACAACCGTTGTGGCTAAAGGGATCAAGGGTTATGGAGGGCAGGTGGGATTAGGATATTAAGCTTAATGATCATCTGTGATCGTATTGAATGTGGAACACGCTCGAGGTGTCAAATGGCTCACTCCTCCTATTTCCTGTGTTTCTATAAAAAAAATTTAATTCCGAATAATAACTGTGATGGAAGACCAAAGAGAATTTGCCTTTTTATGATAATGCCTTTGCATGACTCAGGACGTCCCAAATGATTCATAGTCAATAAAGTTCATGTTTTCTTTTGAATTGCAGTCATTATTGTAACATAGGGGAATTAGGCAGCAGTCAATTTGCAAAGAACAAGATCCCGTAAACAACAGTGAGATAAACAACCAGATAATCTTTCTCAGTTGGTGGTTGGAAGTCGCACATTTGCTTCAGCATTAGGAGAACTCCCCTGCTCTAAGTCTGCCCCTGAAGTAACCGGAGCTTTGGTTTGAGGCCTACTCTGAAAGCTAACACCTGCAAAAATGCAGTCTTCTACCAAATTTGCGCCAAGACCATCATTGGAGGTCAAGGGGTATTATCCGCCGTCTTGGCAAGAGAGAACAAACATGGGGAACTATTCAACAGCAGTTAGATACATGGCATACGGTCAGTTCCTTTTGATTTACTTGCCTCATGCTGCCAAAGTAGGTTTTCTGAACTTAAACTAACTATTTATTTAGAGGCTGACATAGTAAGTATTTTATGAAGCTTCATTCATGATTTTGGCTGTTGGCACTTGTTTGTTAATAGTAACCAGATGTAAAAGGACTACAGTTTCTCTTATTTCTGTGCCTCATTTCAGGTGATGAGTCATAGTTATGAGGAAACCCCAAAATCCCAGTAGTGGACCATGGTTTTATTACCTGCTTTTATTATCAACTTGTCTGAACTCCTTAACAGTGATGACAACTTGGAAGATCTTCACAAACATGCCACATTGTAGAAATGATTTTGCATTTTTTTTATGGTGGCTTGACTTGAACCCCCTGTTAATTATGTTAATGTGGATTTTACCTTGTTGCTACTTATCATGGTCAAACATGAACCCTGAAATTATTTGCAAAGAAATAAACCAATTTACCACTAAAGGCTTTTCTACACAATTTAATGTTGTACATGAGTTGTGCTTTGTACAGTTGACTGTATCATGTTCCACAACTTAGAGCAGTTTCAGCAAGTGAGATTCATGTCAGCACAAATGAAAAGTGAATGGTGTGACAATGCTGTCTCTTTATGAAGGTTATTTTGTCCTTGGTTTTTATTTTGAAGAGAGTTTGTAAAGGCAGAGGTGACAAAGAATTTGGGGAGTAACAGTTTAATAATGAGAGTGGCCAGTTCTTCCAGTTTGGGCTTTTTTTCTAGTTTTTTTCCACTATAGCAGTCACCAAGATGTTTTGAGTACCAGAAGTGTTGCAAGCTTCAGTAAAAGATTCCTCAGACTTCCTCTGAAATCTCTCTCTCTGGATGTTATCCCCTCCTGCCTGTAAGAATGTACCTTTCTGCCAAGGGGTGTGTTTATGGGATGTTATTACATTGGAGCAGTTAATTAATTAAGGTGCTGTATTGGGTCGGTTAGGTTTTCGGATAATTAAGTTACTCCTAAGTTCTGATCTTTTTTTTTTGTTCATGCTTCAACTGTAATGTTAAAATAAATTTTGTTTTGCTTAAAGCTGAGTAGTTTGACCAGTTGCATCACACCTGGGACATCCTCTTCACATCTCGGTTTAAAATAAGAAAATGTTGGGTCTAGGCTACCTTCATAAAATATTTTGAGGGTCTGGCCTGGTCCATAATAATGGACAGTCACATTGTTACACCTGGTCTTACAGATTGACACATTCCCAAATGCCATGTGTGGCTGTTTGGGTTCTTGCATTTGGGTTCAATTTGCATTTTAGAATTAATATGTAGTGGGTACTTTATTTACTCTGCATTTGTTCCCTGTAAAATGGATCTTATTTCTGCACAAAGAATTTTTCTTCCTACTTGGTGGTTTCCTTTATGGTGAAACAACCTGTCCTCCCTACCCACTGATGCCTGGGCTTTAGATTCCCTTGCTGCCCTAAAGCCCCCAGGATTTAGTTCTTAGCTGCCCCAATGAACCTTCTGGGGCCTGATTCTGCCATCTCAGCCATACCCAGTTTTGGCACTAGCAGGAGCTGTCATCCAGTCAGAGAGTGGAATGCCCTCCCAAGTGAGAGCTGGAAGCCGTACCATTAACCATAGCTGCCCGCCCACAATGTAGACACCTGCAAGATGGGATCATAGGGAGGGAGTTTCTTTTCTTTATTCATTCATGGGATGTGGGCGTCTCTGGCTAGGCCAACATTTATTGCCCATCCCTAATTGCCCAGAGGGCAGTTATGAGTCAACCACATTGCAGTGGGTCTGGAGTCACATGTAGGCCAGACCAGGTAAGGATGTCAGTTTCCTTCCCTAAAGGACATTAGGGAACCAGATGGGTTTTTCCGACACTCGACAATGGATTCATAGTCATCATTAGATTCTTAATTCCAGATATTTGTTGAATTCAAATCCCAACACTATCCTGGGGGGGATATTTGCTAATGCTCTTCGGGAGGGTTTAAACTAATTCAGCAGCGGGGTGGGAACCTGAATTGTAGCTCCAGTGAACAGGAGGTTGAGAGTAGTGAGGTCATGAATAAGGTTTCAAGGTCACAGGAGTGTACTGGCAGGCAGAAAGGTGGTTTGAAGTGTGTCTACTTCAACGCCAGGAGCATCCGGAATAAGGTGGGTGAACTTGCAGCATGGGTTGGTACCTGGGACTTTTGATGTTGTGGCCATTTCAGAGACATGGATAGAGCAGAGACAGGAATGGTTGTTGCAGGTTCCAGGTTTTAGATGTTTCAGTAAGATCAAGGAAGGTGGTAAAAGAGGGGGAGGTGTGGCATTGTTTGTCAAGGACACTGTTACGGTGGCAGAAAGGACGTTTGATGAGGTCTCGTCTACTGAGGTAGTATGGGCTGAGATTAGAAACAGGAAAGGAGAGGTCACCCTGTTGGGAGTTTTCTACAGGCCTCCGAAAAGTTCCAGAGGTGTAGAGGAAAGGATTGCAAAGATGATTCTGGATAGGAGCGAAAGTAACAGGGTAATTGTTATGGGGGACTTTAACTTTCCAAATATTGACTGGAAACGCTATAGTTCAAGTCCTTTAGATGGGTCAGTTTTTGACCAATGTGTGCAGGAGGGTTTCTTGACACAGTCTGTAGATAGGCCAACAAGAGGTGAGGCAACATTGGATTTGGTACTGGGTAATGAACCAGGCCAGGTGTTAGAATTGGAGGTAGGTGAGCTCTTCGGTGATAGTGACCACAGTTTGGTTACGTTTACATTAGCGATGGAAAGGGATAGGTATATATCGCAGGTCAAGAGTTATAGCTGGGGGAAAGGCAAGTATGAGGCGATTAGGCAAGATTTAGGATGCATAGGATGGGGAAGGAAACTGTAAGGACTGGGCACAATTGAAATGTGGAGCTTGTTCAAGGAACAGCTACTGCGTGTCCTTGATAAATATTTACCTGTCAGGCAGGGAGGAAGTGATCAAGCGAGGGAACCGTGGTTTACTAAAGAAGTTGAATCTCTTGTCAAGAGGAAGAAGGAGGTTTATGTAAAGATGAGGCGTGAAGGCTCAGTTAGGGTGCTTGAGAGTTACAAGTTAGCCAGGAAGGACCTAAAGAGAGAGCTAAAGAGATAGCCAGGAGTGGACAGGAGAAGTCTTTTTGGCAGGTAGGATCAAGGAAAACCCTAAAGCTTTCTATAGGTATGTCAGGAACAAAAGAATGACTAGAGTAAGATTAGGGCCAGTCAAGGACAGTAGTGGGAAGTTGTGCGTGGAGCCCAAAGAGATAGGAGAGGCGCTAAATGAATATTTTTCGTCAGCATTCTCACATGAAAAAGACAATGTTGTCGAGGAGAATGCTGAGATACAGGCCATTAGACGAGATGGGATTCAGGTTCACAAGGAGGAGGTGTTAGCAATTCTGGAAAGTGTGAAAATAGATAAGTCCCCTGAGCTGGATGGGATTTATTTTAGGATTCTCTGGGAAGCTAGGGATGAGATTGCAGAGCCGTTGGCTTTGATCTTAATGTTGTCATTGTCTACAAGAATAGTTCCAGAAGACTGGAGGATAGCAAATGGTGTCCCCTTGTTCAAGAAGGGGAGTAGAGACAACCCTGGTAATTATAGACCAGTGAGCCTTACTTCGGTTGTGGGTAAAGTGTTGGAAAGGATTATAAGAGAGAGGATTTGTAATCCTCTAGAAAGGAATAATTTGATTTTGAATAGTCAACACAGTTTTGTGAAGGGTAGGTCGTGCCTCACAAACCTTATTGAGTTCTTTGAGAAGGTGACCAAACTGGTGGATGAGGGTAAAGCGGTTGATGTGGTGTATATGGATTTCAGTAAAGCGTTTGATAAGATTCCTATAGGCTATTGCAGAAAATTCGGAGGCATGGGATTGAGGGTGATTTAGCGGTTTGGACCAGAAATTGGCTAGCTGGAAGAAGACAGAGGGTGGTGGTTGATGGGAAATGTTCATCCTGGAGTTCAGTTACTAGTGGTGTACCGCAAGGATCTGTTTTGGGGCCACTGCTGTTTGTCATTTTTATAAATGACCTGGATGAGGGCGTAGAAGGATGGGTTAGTAAATTTGCGG
>JAHRHZ010000021.1:40290730-40354433 GCA_024137785.1 Ginglymostoma cirratum
GCAAATTTACTAACCCATCCTTCTACGCCCTCATCCAGGTCATTTTATAAAAATGACAAACAGCAGTGGCCCCAAAACAGATCCTTGCGGTACACCACTAGTAACTGAACTCCAGGATGAACATTTCCCATCAACCACCACCCTCTGTCTTCTTCCAGCTAGCCAATTTCTGGTCCAAACCGCTAAATCACCCTCAATCCCATGCCTCCGAATTTTCTGCAATAGCCTATAGGAATCTTATCAAACACTTTACTGAAATCCATATACACCACATCAACCGCTTTACCCTCATCCACCAGTTTGGTCACCTTCTCAAAGAACTCAATAAGGTTTGTGAGGCATGACCTACCCTTCACAAAAATGTGTTGACTATTCAAAATCAAATTATTCCTTTCTAGATGATTACAAATCCTATCTCTTATAATCCTTTCCAACACTTTACCCACAACCGAAGTAAGGCTCACTGGTCTATAATTACCAGGGCTGGTAATATCAGTTATTGAATGGCATCATGGTCAAATTAGCACTAGTTCCCATGAAATTCACTTTATCCAAATACTAGCTATGTTTGTCGGTAGTAGCTCAGTTGGTCTCTGAATCACAGAGGTTCTAGGTTGAAGTCTCACCTCAGGGCTTGGGCACATAAATAGAGGCTGTCACTCCAGTGTAGAGCTGAGAGAGCACTGCACTGGAGTGACAGCATCTATTTTAGTGCAGCGCTCCCTCACTGTCGGATATGCAGTCTATTGATTTTGAGATGTTAAACCAAGACCCAATCTGCCTTCTCTGGATGGCACCATTTTGAAAAGAAGCAGGGGAGTTGCTCACAATTTTCCTGGCCAGTATTTATGCCTCAATTGACATCAGTAAATATAGATTACTTGGTCATTCAAACATTGCAATTTGAGTGCAGACATGTTTGCCATGTTTCCCACATTGAAATAGTGACTACATGAACACATCGTTGGCTGTGAAGTGCTTTGAGACCACTCAGTGGTCGTGAAAAGTGTTATATAAATGCAAGTTCTTTTACTTTGTCTGGTTATCATTTTTAATCATGAAAATGAGTTGTGCTATTTGTTGCCTACGTCTAGAAAGGTCCTGTTCAGCAAAGTGAAAGTTTAAAACTTTTCAATGAAAATGGTTTGATTGTTATTCAACTAAGATTTCAAAAAGAAAACACTAAACACAGCGTCTATCCCTATGTGTCATTACAGTAAGGGCTTTTCCATTCTCTGCCAGCAAACCCTGTGAGTTTTTTGTCGGTTATATTTATACCTACAATTGAATACCTGCAAAAGTCAAGAACGTGGTTGATTGAGTGCTCTTTCTCCATCTCTGCAAGTGTGTTCTGAGCATGAATATTTGTAAGATCTGTAAAGGATCTCTCAAGTTGGTAGATTTGTTTTATGTGGTTATACTTTCACTCAGGCAGTCTCCTATCTTTTGTCCCTTTTCACCCTATAACCCTGAAGATTCTCCTCTTTAGGTTATAATCTAATATCCTTTTGAATATTTCAATTGGACCAACCTCCACTAGGCTCTCGGGCAGTACACTCTCATCGTAACCATTTGCTACCTAATAAGTTCTTCCCATTGTCACTTTTTTGCTTTTCCTGAATCATTTTGCATTGGTGCTCTCTCGTTCGTGATCATTTCACAACTGGAAATAATTTTTCCCTATCTACTCTGAAACATTTCAAATCAAGTGGACCTAGACAATCAGATTTCCTCTTGGTTTTCTCTTCTCCAAAGAGAACAATTCCAACATCTCCAACCTGTCTTCAAAGAGTAAGCCTATGGTGCTCTGGGATTGAGCCAACCTTCACTTTTTCCACATGTTCAGCCTGTCTTGCCACCTCCAGAGGATGTGAGCAGGTGGATGTGAAAAAGTGAAAAAATGTGCTGTGGGTGTGCCCAGAACTAGGGAACACAGTTAGAATAGAATAGAATCCCTACAGTGTGGAAACAGGCCTTTCGGCCCAACAAGTTCACACCAAACCTCAGGACATCCCACCCAGACCCATCCCCCTAATCTACACCTCCCTGCAATTTAGCATGGCCAATCCACCTAGCCTGCACGTCTTTCGACTGTGGGAGGAAATCGGACCACCTGGAGGAACCCACGCAGAATTGGGGAGAATGTGCAAACTCCACACAGACAGTCGCCTGAGGCAGGAATCGAACCCGGGTCCCTGGTGCTGTGAGGCAGCAGTGCTAACCACTGTGCCACCGTGCCACTAGTTTGAAAAGTTCTGGCCACCCTGTCAGGACAGACAGAGAGACATGTTCTTTGTGAAATGCATGATTTGGAACTCTCCATACTAGACAAGGGATGTTGAATATTTTGAAGGCAGACACGTAGATTTTCTGGTTTGGCAATGAAATCAAAGGTTAGTGGGAGTAGTTGGGAACGTGGAACTTGAAATACACTCACACTCACTGAATAGCAGAACTGGCCCTCGGCTAAATGGCCTACTTCTCCTTTTCTCACATGTTTGTATCTTAACGTTCCTGTAACATTGCAATGTTGAAATCCTGGAACTCTCTACCTGACAGCATTGTAGAGAGCCTACACCATATAGACCTCAGTGATGCAGGAAGCTGCTTCACCATCACCCCAGATAATTTATGGCTGGACGATAAATGCTGGCCTTGCCAGTAATGGCCAAATCCTGCAGATTTTTTGTTGTTCTTTTAAGAAACTTCTTTTTAGAAAAGAATTGAACATCTAATTTGGTCTGATTTCCTGAGAACATGTGAACTAGCGCCTGTTTGACATATGTGTGCAATAGGAGTGGCTAAGTTTTAAATTGTCAGCATGTCATGCTGCCTTTTGCTTTTGATCTTCATCAGTCACAAGTGTACCACAGCATTTCAGGAACCATGTATAAAGTTCTCATCCAGTATCTCAAACTTTCAGTTAGTGACAGAACAAATCTCACTGTACTGGTTTTAGAGACAATAGTACTGAGCACTGACTTTTCTAAATAGCCAGGCTTTTAAAGTTTAAGAAGAAGGCAGCAAATAAAAATGGTAAGAAGAAATAATGCTTGTAGTGAAGGCATGGGGAGTCTGTGTTCACAGCTGACTACATAGCAATCCAAAAGAAAAGGATGCTGGATCTCAGAACTATCTGACCTTTGACACAAAAGATAAAATACTACAAAATTTAATTTAACAAAAACACAACTTTGCTTTAAAAGAAAAGGATTTCCAAAAACATTGCATCTGAGATCCAACATCCCTTTGAATGAAAAAAGGAGGATTTGTCCATTTTATAAAACTTTCACAACATCAAATGTTCCAAAGTTCTGCTGTAGTGTTGTAATGTAGGACAACGATTGTATATAGCAAGATCCCACAAACAGCAATGTGGTCGTAACTAGATAATAACCCTATACTCTAAATGATTTGATGGAAGTTTCTTGACTTGTGCCAAAAGTCCACTTTCTCAACTCGCAGATGATGTGGGAAATGCAGGATTATTAGTGATGGAGGGAGTGGTCTGGGTGGGCTGCTCTTCGGAGGGTCATTGTGGACTCAATGGGCCAAATGGCCTGCTCCCACACTGTAGGGATTTTGTGATTCTACAAGAACTGTCCTTGTGTACAGTTGTTCAGATTAAGTTACTTGTTACTTGGTGAAACTAGATAACTGTACAGAGGTGGCGCTTAAAGAAATCGGTTCCATGAAGCTATAACTTATTTCTTCCCAAGCCTTTGAAGACACTATGGTCAGTTTGTTTCTCTCCAGCACACAGTTGTGCCAAATAATAGACACAGTTTCACAGCTATGTGTTCACAATTTCTGCACATGTTATTGCAATGGAAGGCTAGTAGAAACAGTCATTGAAACTTCCACAGCATGACTGATTATTTTTATCCTAGAGTTAAACTTAGGTACAAAGGAAAACAGGAACATTCTAGGACCTGGTTCCCACTCCATTGAGTCTCAGCTCACTGCCAACTGGAATCTCTGAAATCCTTTGCTGAGGTGACTGGGTGCCCCCTTACCTTTTGAACAGGTTGATGAGTAAACATGTTATTACACACCTGTTGTGTAAGTGGGACTTCCACCCATGCTTCCTTGCTCAGAGAAAGGGACACTACCACTGCGCCATGACAGCATTCCCCCAATACCCACTTCTAATTTTTACTCATTGGTAGTTGATAAGCAACAAGTTGTCTGCACCAGTCAATTCCCAGGACACATTGTGCCACTTGCTGCAATCATCCTCCTCAATTCCCTCATTTAAAGGGCAGCTATCATTGAAGGGTGGGTGAGAGAGGGAGGTATATACATCAGGTAAGGGATTTTGTAAACAAGATTATAATACATCTCTATGAGCAAACTTTGAGATATATAATAATTAAGTTTCTGATAAGAACCTATAAAATGAACATTTTTGTTAATCACTATGACCATAGAAGTAAATCACTTCCTTTTTGAAACAGAGAAAGTTAAAGGGAATTTTTTTTTTAAAAAAGTTAAATTTGTATAGTACCTTTTAACTTCATACCCCATTAAATATTTTGAATTGTAATCACATGTAGGAGACGTGACAGCCAATTTCTGCACAGCAAGTTTCCACTAATGGGAGTATAATCTGATCTTGAGATGTCAGTTAATACAATCATAGAACCCCTACCATGCATGGATATATATTGCCCAGGGCCCGAGGGATAACACCTGTGGTCGTCTTTGCAATAATGTTGTGGGATTTTTTATGCCTGAGACAGCTGACAAATTGCCAGCTTAATGTCTCTCCAATAAAAAGATACCTTTGACAGTGCAGCATGGGCTCATACTGTCATCATTATCAACTGTCCCTTCATTCCAAATAATATCTACTTGGTCACCAGTGTCTGCCACAGATCTTTGTGATTCATAGCACGAAAATATTTGGATGCATGGGCACGATGTCCCATGAGAAAGTGGGATCTAGAGTACAGAATTTGTTTCCATGGTTTCCGTAAGTCTCCAAGACCATAATTCCATAAGATATAGGAACAGAAGCAGGCTGTTTGGCTCAATGAGCCTGTTCCAACATTCACCAGGATTGTGGCTGATCCGCTTTCTTGCCTTCTCCCCGTAACCCGTGATTCCCCCACTAATCAAGAACTATCTATCTCGGCCTTAAACATACATGAAGACTCTGCCCCACAGCTCTCTGACAAGGAGTTCCAAAGACACTCAACCTCAGAAGAAATTTCTCCTCATCTCAGTCTTAAATTGGTGCCCTTAATTCTGAGACTATGCCCTCTGGTCCTAGACACTCCCATGAGGGGAAACATCCTCTTTGCATTTACCCTGTCAAGCCCCTTAATCCTATGTGTCTCAATGAGATCATTTCTCATCTTTTCCTCTGTGCCATGTAAATCATTAAGGCATCTGGAATGTGGTGCAGGTTAGTGGATAAGTTGTTATTGCCACTTTGAATGGTAGCATCCATCCCTCCTTCCCCAGAATGTTAGACATTTTAAGAGTTGAGAAAATAGGGCAAGGCATGGTGATGCTTTTAAGTCAGCTGGACACAATTTCCAGTTCATTGTAATTGATTTTGATTTGATTTCATCAACACTGCGTTTGGGGTGTCAGCCTACATCACCCTGCACAAGCTGTGAAGTGGAATGTGAACTTTCTGACCTAGAGGTGAGAGTGCCACTAACTGAGACATGATGATAGAGGTGTTCAATGACTGGAATGGTTTTGACCAAATTAATGGGACGATGCTATTTTGACAGTGAAAATAGTAACTAGATTTAATGTGGATCATAGCGCATAAATCGATCTTTGAAGCTTTAAAAAATACTCCCTAAAGTGGGGGTCAACTTGTCCTCTGAATATACAACATCGATGGTTAATATTCATGTAAGTAATCACTATTTTGAAATTTGAAAAGTAAGCCTAACACTGGTAATTCCAGTTAAATCTGCAATAATTCCACAAAATTGCATTTTTTTAACCGCAAACACTTTTTTTAAAAGCTGTTTTATTCATTGTCTTTGGTATCTGATACAGTCCAAGTCCATACCTACTCACACATAACTGCAGATGCTGGAATGAAGGCAGACAACCAGGAGGCTGGAAGAACACAGCAAGCCAGGCAGCATCTGGAGGAATGCAGCAGTCAACGTTGAGTATTACCCTTCTTCAGGGTCAGACTCCAGTTGACTGCTCCTTCCCCCAGTTGCTGCCTGGCTTGCTGTGTTCTTCCAGCCTCCTGGTTGTCTGCCTTCATTCCTACTCACTTTGGTTATGGCATTATTGTAAGGATCCTATTCTGGATCAGATTTGGTCAGAACCATCCCGTCGCAATAGATCATCTTCCTTCCCTTTACCAGAAAAGCAAATTCCACATTTTTTTTTGAATATCTGAATGCAATATTGAATTCCCAGATTTGATGACAAAACTACACAAATCGTCAGGTGGAGCAACATTCATATTTCCACCCCTTCCTCATCCATCCATTCCATTTGGTGCAAATGTGATCCTTGAATGATTTGTTGAGAGAACCATCAATGGTTGAATGATGAACAGTAGAGTCCCTAGTGGAACTCTAACATCAGTGTTATTTCTTTGAAAATGACTCTTGATTTCCTCCGTTTTATGGGATCTGAATATGTCCCACAATGATAAGCTTTGATTTCTCCATTGTCCATTTGGGGCGGCACGGTGGCACAGTGGTTAGCACTGCTGCCTCACAGCGCCAGGGACTCGGGTTTGATTCCAGCCTCGGGCGACTGTTTGTGTGGAGTTTGCATATTCTCCCCATGTCTGCATGAGTTTCCTCCAGGTACTCAGGTTTCCTTCCACCACCCAAAAATGTGCAGGTTAGGTGGATTGGCCATGATAAATTGCCCATAGTGTTCAGGGATGTGTAGATTAGGTGGGTTATAGGGGGCTGGGTCTGGGTGGGATGCTGTGAGGTTCGGTGTGGACTTGTTGGGCCGAAGGGCCCGTTTCCACACTGTAGGGATTCTATGATTGTCCATCAAGACACCCATTCTAAATATTATTGATTGATAACTTAATTCCATCTTCAGCCACTTCAGATATTGTCATGATGTGCACCAAAGCTCGTGCAGCAAACTAAATTTTAGGCATGGTTTTACCAAAGGCTTTTTAATTTGCTCCCTTGCCCGTGCAGGCTAGTAGCACGATGATATGTTTTCCCTGGAAGTATTTTAAATGTTTACACTCCACAGTTCAGCTGTTGGGCTTATCAAATTTCATGAATGTTTCATTCATATTGCTGATGTGACATAACGGGTATTGATGTTGTCTGATGTTGAATCCCTGGAAGCTGTTAATCTTGGTCATCTTGGTCTTCTGATAGTTTACGGCTACACCAGCTAGCTGTTGTTCGAGACTCTGGTTAGTTTTGTCCACTTAAATACACAGAGCATTCCAGTGATGATCTGCCTATTTTCAAGGACCTATTCCAATACTTGCTTCTCAAGAACATGTTGGTTCCTGATCTGGTAACACATTTGTTCTTGGACATATTTTTCAGGACAGATTCCTTTTCCTCGCACCCGTTCGTTTTGTGAGTACTGAATTTCCTCACTGCAGTACGTGTATTTGATGGGTTTGCAAATATTACGTATTGTACTTGCATTTAGGTAAAAGGGCTGAGAGTATTCCCTGACCAAAGGATGGAATCTTGCATCATCCTGCTCATGTTCCTTTGAGGTGGTAACTTAGGCCCAACCATTTTCAGCTGCTTCATCAAAGAACGTTCCTCCTGGAAAAGGTCAACTGAGGACTTTGACTGATGATTGTGTAATATTCTCTTCAGATACTGATGCTGCTTGTGCTCATATGAGGCAGGGTTTGGACAACATTCAAAATTAGGCTAACGTGTGGCTTCAACATTGTCTGCCACTTAAGTGACAAATAATGACCTGTTTTTCCAAAAAGGCATTTTTGACATTCAAAGACATTGTCATCACTGACTCCCCCATTATCAACATTAGGTCTTGCCTCCTCGGTCTGTCCAACACCTTCAAGGCACAAGTGAAGAGTCTGATGGATCACTCCTGACTTTGTTGGATGATTGCAGCTCCAATGACGCTCGAAGTTTGATGCCATTCAGGAGAAAACAACCTGTACCACACCATCTTCAGCATTCACAGCTTCCATGACTAAGCTGTGGTGGCAGCAGTACGTATCATATGCAGATTAATTGCAGTAATATATTCTTTTGACTGAACCTAAAAGTACCAGAATGGCAGATGCTTGGGAATATGACATCCGGCAAGTTCCCCTCCAAGATGCACACCGTCCTGAGTTGGAGCTACATCCCTGTACTTCGTTGATACCAAATCACACTGCCTCTGGAATGGCACTGTGGTTGTGTACCCACATGAGCCAAGGATGGCTGGGTCTGGGCAGTAAATGAATGTCCTGTCAATCATGCACATGTACCATGAATAAAGGTTTTTATATTACAGCTTGGTTTGAAACCTGAATGTTGTGATATTTAACTCTTGTGTGTTCTGGTTTTGGAGAGCAACATGATTTAACACATAGAAATATCTTATTAAACCAGTTACTATGATTTTTCTGTTTTGAAGAAACCCCGTGAAGTAAGGTCATCATGAAATATGAAACATTTGCAGATTTATAGATTGCACTTTATTCATAACAGGGCAGGCCATCATTTCTCAATGCTCTGATTACTGTTTGATTCAGTTTATTAATAACATGCCCTTTTTATAACATGGCTCATCAGTATTACGGGCTGACATGTTCTCTTCATTTAACAACTGCTACTATTTATGGCTTGTTTGTTTGTTTGTTAATTTGCCATTAATATGCACGTGTAAACTATCCTCTTCTGTGAAACTTTGACAATTAGGGGAATAGCATACCTTCTCACAATTCCAGTATACGTAATTGCATTTTAGTTTTTTTTAAAATTCTGATGTTTGGACTCCATTTTGAATGTGAGCTCATGCCCTTGCTCGCGCTCTCACTCCAGATGTGTGAGGGAGCAAATATTAAATTTGTGCAGGATGGGATCACCTGCCTTTGAAACATTTTGCACTAAGGTCATAAGAGCACTTGCGTAAATATGAGAAAAAGAATTATTAGCAAAGAGTTTTATAATTCCTAGGACCTAAGTTACTCTTCTATGAGTGGCTGATGGTTGATGTGAGTTTGCCACCTACAGGATATTTTATATTTTCATGATGTAAAAAACTGAGTGTGAATATCATGACATTGAAGAATCCGACAGACATTTATGACAATTAACTATAATATAAGAATGTTACATTCGTTGGGTATATAATTTTTTGGGTTAATATTAAGCTACAGGTTTCCAGCAGAGAAGAATATTTCCAGTATGTCATGCTTCAGGTGATCAGAGATAAAAATGAAGCATGAAATCTCTTTATGTTCAGGTCACTGACAATGATACATTAATGATATTGTGAGCATGTTTCTTATAGTTATACTGACCATAATACAAAACAACAAAGGTCAGAGACTTCCACCCGTTGACTGGAGGAGAAGCAATCACAAACAATAGATAACACCCTAAAGGTTTCTCACTGCAAGCGAAATCTTCTAGATTTTGGAATCTGGAAGAAAATGGCAACTAAATAACAAAACAGTGACTGACGATCTTGGATATGGGTTACAGTAATTTACTTCTCTGCGTTCCCTTACCCAAACTCTGTATCTTTATATTCAAGTGGCCCTAATCATCTTTATGTGATGATCAGAAGGATGTGGGTGCATTGATAGTTAGTGAAGTTCCCACAATGGCCCAGTTGGATTGTTTGTTTCTACAGAATGTCAGTTTGTTGCTCTTCTCGGCTGTAGAAACTGTGCAGTAGCTCATCAGTCACCAAACTTTCTGAAGAAGGGTCTAGGCCTGAAACGTCAGCCTTCCCGCTCCTCTGTTGCTGCTTGGCCTGTTGTGTTCATCCAGCTCTACACCTTGTATATCTCAGTCACCAAACTTTATTGCTTTCTGCTACTGGAAGTTTCGGTACTCGTGCTTGATAACCAGAAATAGCAGTGGAGTTTCGACATTCTGTTGATTTGTTGATTTATTACTTCCGTTTTTTTTGTCTCCTGCAAGAAGTAATTTGGCCTTAATATAACATTGTTTTGCATGTTTAAGTAGGCTTGACACACAAAAGGACTGTTCCTCATTTTGTAGGTATTTAATATATGATACAAATCTACTCGAGGATGCAAAATTGGAGCTCATTAATACCAAGTAACAGTTCTGCAATTTACAGCCAGCTCTGAGTTAATGGCTCTTTATAGTTGCTAAGGTTCAATTTTTTGGACTAATAAAACACTAAAAATAACCTTTTTAACACATCTAGGTTAAATTGTATTGAACCAAATACAAAATATGCTAAATAACTGAATTTTATTTTGTATTGTTTAATTTTTATACCTTAAATGCATATTTTTTTGGACTGGTGCAATAACATGACATCGCCAAGGCCATTCCTGCATCCTGTAGTGACATGGAATCTTTGCATCTCTTGAAGGTGCTCAACAAGAGAATTTTTGCTTCATACTACATGCAAAGTTCAGGCATTAATCACTGCTGCAGGTTAGATCAATATATAACTTTTGATCGCCGATTTTATCAAGGACTCAGAAGGCTGGATGGCCTTAAATGGTGAACACTGGTTTTGTAAAACCATCAAACCAGTTCTGAGGAAGGGTCACAGGACCTGAAACGTTAATTCTGCTTTCCCTCCACAGATGCTGCCAGACCTGCGGAGATTTTCCAGCACTTTGTTTTTGTGTCAGATTTCCAGCATCCACAGTTCTCAGTTTTTTTTTTAAACCAGTCCCATTGTTACTGAAACTGAACTGAAAATTGCACATTTGAGTCAACATATTATCATATTTAATTTTAGAGGCAGTGCATTTTTAGGAGGTGTATTATGAAATTTAATTTGCATGTGTTCCTGTTATCATTGGTGAAGAAAGCCAATGTGTACAACAAATGATTGATAAGCCAGTAATGCTTCCTAACATGGCAAACTTCCATCGTGTTCAGAGCAGTCCTCGTGTATAATATGTTGTTGTTTTAAGCTATTTTAGGATTTCAAACAGGGATGGAAGTCAGAGCACAATCCTGTCGAACTGGTATAGATATATCTCCCTCAAAGCTAGTGCTGAATTCTTTATCTCCATACAGGCTGTGGGCCATGAGTAGAATGGGTGAAGTCCAGAGCCATTACTTTCTGCCACACCTTCTCTTGAGCTTTATTCCCCATTTGTTAATCCATTACTCAGTCATGTGTAATACCCTTACTGGTATCTAGTCTCTTCCCACCATCCCACCACCACCACCAAAACGTCTGTTTCACAATTACCAAATTCCAGGCATTTCGCACTGTTTTACATTATTAGGGAGGCTATGGCTTAGTGGTATTGTTGCTATACTGTTAATCCCGAGACCCAGGTAATGTTCTGGGGGGCCTGGGTTTGAAACCTGCCATGGCAGATGGTGGAATTTAAATTCAGTTTAAAAAAATCTGGAATTGAGTGTCTAGTGATGACCACGAAGTCATTGTCGATTGTTGGAAAAACCCATCTGCTTTCCTAGGGGAAGGAAACTGCCATCCTTACCTGCTCTGGCCTACGTGTGACTCCAGATCCACAGTAATGTGGTTGATTCTTCTAGTTAGAGATAGGAAAGTCTCGCTGGTGATGCCCTTATCCCATGAATTTATTTTAAAATTTTCTAGAATACACTCTATCTGGACCTTGAAGAATGGTAGATCTTGACCTTGAGGACTATTGATCCTGCTTCTGATCTGTGGCTATTCTCTCTACTGGAGAATAAGTTGTCCTCCTGGTTATCCTTCACAGAGGATGTTGTTAACAGTCCTTTACCCTCTAATCTCCCAGAATTTCCCTTTGGAAAGGCAGTTACTCTGAAGTAAGTACTTTCTTCCTTGCAATATCCTGGATTTCCAGACCAGGCAATCTCTGTCTAATTGGAAGATGGTTTGGGTTTTTTAAACAGTATCCTGGATAATTAGGCAGGTTTTGTCGTCTTGACCATGTCCTGAATTGGTGACACTTGTCTGGTTCCCATGGAGTCAGATGCATCTTACCTCCCTCGAGGAGTTGCTTGAGTTGAAAGTCTTCAGGTGCCTCGTGACTGTTTGACTGGTGAAGAAAACTTTTTCACATTCTCAGTGTTGTTCCTGCAAGGTTCTTGCTCACTCAGCACTATCCCTATCTCTCTGGCATTGACTCTTCTGTTTTAAAATGCAGAGGATTGAACATTTCTAACAGTTCTGTGAGATGTGTGACTTCCTCCTAAGTTGATATTAACCACCAGAAGTGATCTCACTGGATTCTTTCTTCTGTTTGAATTCCACTGTGAACCTGGGAAAGTCTAAGAAATCATCTTCTGGTTGTCCCTTGATGTGTAGGTCAATGACAAATTGTTTTTGGAGGAGGGTTTGGACAGCTGTTTGCCTCTGGACCAGTAGTTCTCTGAGAGGATTGTAATCCCTTCCAACTCTTTTCATGAAAGTAGAGACCTGCATGAAGGCTGTGAAGTGAAAGTAGTTGATTGTGAACCATGCATTTTGAACAGTTGTGCATAGTAATTATAGTATAACTTGGGGTGTTGACGTGCTACAGACAGTTACTTCAGCTACACCATGCAGTCTTATTTCTGCGAGCTTTAACATCGGTTTCTCCAGCTATGGTAACTAGTTTGATAGGACTGTAACATTTTGTTCCTGTGTGAAGTATAAGGTAACAGGGAAGAGTCGTATTGGACTCAATGTTAACCATTTCTCTCTCGGCCTGCTGAATTTCTTCGTTATCTTTTCTTCTTTCAGATTTCCATCATTTGTAGTGTTTTGCTTTAATCAAAATCAACAGGACCTCCCCCGATGTACAAATATTCTGCCTCCTCTGGCTGATCTAGATTGGTCAGTTCCCCTAGGAATGCCTGTGGTATCTTTTTCTAATGATCTTTCGTGAAGACAGTGAATGTTCTTTTGTGTTGACCTCTGAGTGACCACCAGTACTTGTCGCTCTGCAACAGGGTCCCACATCTGCATGTCATTTGGAAGAGGCATATAATTTTTCAAATTTAGTAATCCTTAATGATGGCTGGATATGGTCTGTGTCTGAGGCCTTGTCCTGCAGCGCTGATTCTAGTCATTTGCATCAGATGTTTAACTATTTTTCTCTGTAGGCTTGTCATGTGCCCTTCTTTAACATGCATACCTTTTATTAAGCGAATAGACCCTGTTAGCCTTTTGAGGTATGGTTTGTATTCTCTGCATATGCCTGGGTGTTACAAGCTTCTGCATCAAGCACATTTTGATTAGCTTTCTCCAATGTTCTATTTGTTCTTAAGTTAATTATCAAAACCTTTTAAGATTCCTTCAGAAGTGTCTGTACGCTTTGAAGTTTTGGGGAATAACATCCATAATTGGAATATAATAATTGAATAGAATAGTGTATGAACCTCATCAGCATCAGACTTTGCATTTAATTTTGAAACAATGCTGTTGCTAAGAACCTTCTGACTCCATGAAGTCCAGTCTAGTGTTCTGTGTGGTCTATCACTGACATTTTAATCTGCCAGGAAGTAGTATATCTTTTTCTATTTCTTATTAATGTGCTGATTAATCTTATTACAGTACTTATTGATTCAAGTTTGCTTTTTTTTCAGCTTGGATTCCTGTTTTAATCGGTGCTCTCTTAAATTGAATGACTATCAAATTTGCTAGACACTGTGCCACAGCAATTTTGCAGTATGTTCTTTACTTGCCAGTCTATTAAAATTTTTTTACTCTATTTACTTCTTTTAAAAGCTTTACATTGTGTTACTGGCTGTTTTGTAGTAAGTCACAGTTTTAATTTTTAAAAATCTGTTTGTAATACTATATCTCTGCACTGATTTCCTGAGTTTTACCATGTTTTTTAATGATCAAAATAGTGGCTTCCTGCTTTCTGGGGTTTATACATCCTCTGCAGCTAAGACAGAGTTTTCCTGCTTTGTGCTGGGTAAAATGGATGAATTCCTACCAAGGTGGTCTAAAATACCAAGTACTTTCTTCTACAAAAATATTACCATATAGTTCTCTGGTTGCAGCCTTTATAATTCTTCCCACTGAAATCACTGCTTAATTACTGAGTTCACATTGATTTGAGTCTTAACATTTCCTGACTTTTCTTCTTCTGCTAGGCTCCTTTTACTAGATGCCTTTTGAATTTCCTTATTGTCAGCCTTAAATTCTGAAGACCTTTTATTCTGTAATCCTCTTCTACATTTCTTTTTGGAACCTTTCACTGTGGTGCCTAATGTCGATGGCATTTGTGCTCCTTCTGAGAGATGGTACTCTCTTACGCTTCCTTATCTTACCTTTTTGGTCTTTGCACTATATTTGATAAAGTTATTTCCTTATCCCATGGGGCTCCCTAACTTTACTACTAAAACTCTCTGCTACTCTTTTAAACATCCTCCTTCACTAAGACCTCTGTTTCATTAATGTAGCTATCATTTCTCCCTTTTTCTGGCCCACTCTCTTGCCCTAGTACTTCAGTTTCTGAATACAGTTTTAACTTCAAAGTATTTACCTTGCCCTTTTTGATGTTTTCTACAGCTGTTACTGTCTGTCAGTCAGTTAGGAGCTGAAATGTAATTACCCATTGTATTAAGGCAGTATTACTTTTTAAAATGATAAACCTGTACGCTGCCAATATTTTTTTTCATCCAGATCGCTCCTCGCATTGGCAGTCAGATCTACAGCACTGCAGATCTATGTGGTATTTTTCCAATTGACTGCACCTGCTACCTTTTGTGGAATTTGCCTCTACCAATATGTGGTACTAGGCGAGGGTTGTTTGAGTTAGTTTGTTGCCAGCAATGCTCACTATCTAGTAAACAGAGGCTATACCATTGCAGAATACAGTGAGACTGTGCCATATGGGCTGTTCCCTGGGACAAACCAAACCAAATATCAACCGTGCTTGGAGAACCATCAACTTTGTGAAAGGCACTGTTTGGTCTGCCCAAAACTTGTTGATCTTCCAGAACAAGGAGTTGACCCTGACCAAGTGTTGCAGACTGGCAAATTCCAAGGTCCAGGACTATGTGCTGATGGACACACTAAAGCTTGGTACAGCTGCGCCAAGATGTAGTGGAGAAAAGCTTCCACCTGAGGTCTTACTGCTGAAGTTAAATGGGGTACTTTCAGTTATTGGACCCTCCTAGTGCCTCATGCATGTAAACATAGTCTTAACTCTCTCCAAACAAACCAATGCTTGTTGTTTTCTTGATATACTATTGAACAGAACCAAACTGCATTTATGACTGTGAAAATCTACAGAAGAAGCACTTTTTTAAAGATAAGATGGTTTATTACATAATGGCAATAAATAAAACTACATTTGGTCAGACACAGTTACTGATACCTTGGGGAGCTGGTACCTATACATATACATATTCCCCATAAATCTAGAATAGCACTTGTCTCTCATAAGACTGGATCCACCCATTCTGTTGATGTCAAAATACAGCACTAATATGAACCACTTCAGAACCATTAGCTTGCTCAACAAATCTTTGTTTATCATTTAAACAACGCAAACTAGTCATGGACCTTTTAGTTGGTTTTGCCCACTACATTGAAAAGTTTGATAACCATGTATTCTATATCGCTAACAGCATTTTGGGGATGGGAACGAAGAGTTTACACTGCTATTGGCAGAGGGTAATAACAAAATATGTTGGTTAAACTTGCTTTTTTCATGTTAGATTTCCACTTAGACAATTTATTTGCTTACTAGGCTGTTTCAAAGATGATCGTATTGTCTTTTGGACCTGGATGTTTTCAACTTACTTCATGGAGAAATGGGCCTCAAGACAAGATGATATGTTGTTCTACGTACGTCGCAAGCTGACCTTTGTTGGCCCAGACAGCAGTGATGGAAAGCAGGTAAGCACAGGCAGTGAGTAAATTAAAGATGTTTTGTGCTCATTAGTTCATGCCTTGTTTTTCTAAGCTTTCAAATGACTTGCTGTTAATTGGACTTTCAAATCTTTTGGCTCCCTCTTTCAGTTTTGCTTAATTGTTCCATTGTTAAATGAATAGATATCAAGTAAGAGATAACAAGGTGTAGAGCTGGATGAACACAGCAGGCCAAGCAGCATCAGAGGAGCAGGAAGGCTGAGATTTCTTCAGATCTAGGCCTGAAACGTCAGCCTTCCTGCTCCTCTGATGCTGCTTGGCCTGCTGTGTTCATCCAGCTCTATACCTTGTTATTGCCGATTCTCCAGCATCTGCAGTTCCTACTATCCCTGAAAAGATATCAAGTAAGGAAAGGTTAAACAGAGAACTTGCTAGGAAGTCTTTTCCTTGTGTACAATTTTTGGATCTGATCAATTTAACCTCCTTGTGAAATTAAAACTTTTCATTAACCTTTATAGGGAAAGAAACTGTTACATTTTGTTTCAATATATTCAGTTTAGTAGTTAGTTCACTTGGGGTTGGAGTCATTATGAAGACATGTACTTTTGGTGCCTACTGCAAAGGAGTGGAGTATAAAAATGGGAAGATTCACAGCAGTTGTACATGGCCTGGGGCTTCTAGTTCAGAACAGGGACAGTGCTTGTGGAAGTACAAGATTTTCAATTCAGTTTAGTTTAAGTTGTTTAAATGATGTGTCCACCCTCTTCTGTTTGGCAGAAAGCCAGTAGGAATGTCACATGCAGACTAGGGTTCAGCAGCAACCTCCAATGTGTGAGCTCCATCCAGCTGCCTGCAATAGATACCCTACAGTCAGATCAGTCCAGACCTTTTTGAAAGATGGGCTATACATGGAGCAATATGGCTCTATTCTTGCATTGCCGTCCTAAGCTAAAGTCAAACTGGAAGGTCCCAGACTTGCTCTCCCTTGGAGCTCCTTGATGATAAAGATAAAATCACCTTATTATATTCACTATCATCAATGAATATCCTAACAACTTAAGAGAAAAAGTTGTTTTCTTTTTACTCTGAGCACACTTTGAGTTTGTTTGGTAGAAGTAACACATTATAAACTAAAATAAATTGGGCAGGACAATTCGGTTATATTTGACCATTGTTTGCGGTTTCTTTGCTTGGCTGATCATTTTGTGTAAAATGAACAAAAGCTGTTTCCTTTCTCTTGTGATATTTCAGCAGAATGCCTGAGTAGCATTTCAGCAACTGCACATTATTTCCACTCCAGCTGAAATTTTCTGAGGCTGCAATTGAAAGTAAGCTGCTTAATGAATATTAGACGGAGGAAAATCCTAATCTGACACCAGGCAGGCATTTCAAAGCTGTACAACTTGTACAACTCTGGTCAGTTATATTTTCCCAGGAGAATTTCACAGCAAATGAATTGCTCTGGTTTTCTTTCGCATGCTTAGTTTCCTCTCCTGTTGTCTTTTTTTTTAAAAAAGACTGGTTCTTCCAGAATGTTCTTCACTTTCAAAGCTTAATCAACAATCTTAAGACACTCCTTAGCACTCATATTTCTGACCTAGCTTCTGATCGACAGTCTTATGTATTTTTGTGGCTTTGTATCAAATTCTGTTCGCTCACATCTCTGAAACGCATTGGGAAGTTTTACTATCTTAAAGCTGCTCTATAAACCTATCTCGTAGCTATAAATAACTCCCTTACTCTGGCAGAATTGCAGATTTACAAAAGCTTCAGTCAGCCAACAGGATAAGGAAACTGACACTGCCTGGCATCTAGACTACAGCGTATTTAAATGTAGCAGCATCCTTAATAACTCGAATGCAGCTCACACATGGCTGCTGCCTCTGTTCCATTTTTCTTTTGAATGGAACCAACTTGATGAGCTGAATTGCTTTTTTAAAATATGCTTTGCTTCTGTTATTGGGGTCTTGGAAGTAAGCACAGTGATGTGGTTAGTGTACCTAATGATCTTACGTTGTGATCATATCTGACGGTACAGGCTCATTATTCGCAAAGGAATATTGCTCAACTCCCTGCCGCCATCAAGAAATGATGTTCTTGTAGTCATCCCAATGATGACTGAGTCCCCTATCCTACTGTTATTCACTGAAAGATGACTACTAATTGTGCTGTGTTCTTAGTTTTGAAAAATCAGTAATTTCTGAAAATTCCAGGACAAGCCTGACAGATTGGCAATCTGATCAATGTACTGTGTTTCAGTGCATGGAAACCCTGTATTGCTTTGGAAATGCTAAAACCTTTTAGTCTAATGTGATTTTTTTTTTAAAGAATTGCATTCGCTTACATTTATCGAGCCTTAAAGTAGAGCGGTTATCCCTCTTCTTCCCCACTGAGTTGAATTTGATGGCAACAACCCAAAGAGACTGAAGCAAATTGTAAAGTGAGTTGGAGCTAGAGGTACCAGCATGGAACACCGTGGCATATGCAACGCAGAACAGCAATACACAACAATTTCAATTTATTATGGGATTTTATTCTGGAAGATGGAAAAGGATTAGTAATTTGGGGTTGTGTCATGAAAAAAAAAACTCCAGGGTGGTTTGTAGTCTCTAGCAACTCTACACCCCTACCACTCAGAACAGATTCTCGCACTGTGATTTTTTTTTTTTTTTAGCTTTTCTGTTTTATACAAAGCATTATAACAAGTATAGCTGAGATTCCCCTGCTACCCAAATTGTTTGGGGGCAACTAGACAACAAACAGAATTAAATTTAGGGACAATCCTTTCTCTACACAGCTTCCTTACGGAGTGCACCCACCCAATAAAAGCAAATTATTCAGCTGGACAGAGAATTCAACTCTGGTAATTGCCTAGGGATTATGTGCCCCTGAATAATTATTCATGAGCTGTAGCGTGGGCCTGGCGACATTCTCTGTTACAGAATTTAATTAGTTCTATGTTGAATTGTAATTATTTAGCACTAGACAACATGTTTGTTTCTGAGTAAATGTATTCAAACTTCAAACACAAATAATATGCTGAAAGGTTTCTGGTATTTTTATCAACTTTTTTTCTCTACTAAATTATTTTCAGATTGATGCAAATGGTTGGTCAATTTCTTTTGGTTATTAGTCTTGCTGGTTTAACTGATTCAGTACATTATTTTTAAGCAAAAGGAATATCAAAACACCAATTGACATCAACTGGGCGGCACGGTGGCTCAGTGGTTAGCACTGTTGCCTCACAGCAGTAGCGACCCAGATTCGATTCCACCCTCAAGTTACTGTCTGTGTGGGTTTCCTCCGAGTGCTCAGGTTTCCTCCCACAGTCCAAAAATGTGCAGGCTAGGTGGACTGGCCATGCTAAATTGCCTGTAGTGTTCAGGGATGTATAGATTAGGTGGGTTACAGGGGGATGGGTCTGGATGGGATGCTCTGAGGGTTGGTGTGGACTTGTTGGGTTGAAGGGCCTGTTTCCACACTGTAGTGATTCTGTGATCTATGTCAGCTCCACATACCAGCTGTATCAAAACTGGGGCAGGATTTTAAACTGCTACTGAGGAGATTTCAGTGTTATGAAATTTGTAGGCTAACTAGATAAACTCCAATATAACTGATGATTATTAAGTGATATTCAAATCTTATTGCTTTCAAGAAAATATAGCAGAGCAGGTGATGTGTAGCGTGTGAGGTCCAGTGATTACCTGTATTACCCCATAGCATCCACGTCAGCAGCTCAGCGTTGTTGAGCTGGAGTCATAATTTCAGACATTGCAATGCATCATGGAGGGGGTCTAGATATTGGGAGGTATTGTTCCAGGAGACATTCACACCCCTTAGGCTAGTTACTTCTGATTTAGTTTGTGGCTGGGGTGATCGAATAGTTTGCATGGATTATTTTGTCAAGCCATGCAGTGAGGTATTTCTAGAAAGAATCATTAGAGCAATGATGATAGGTTGATAGACCTGAAAATATAAACATTTATTGCAGATTTATTTTGGTGCTTTGTTGTCTCAACATCCTGCTGTATACTGGAGCAGGGAGACCTCCAGTTGTGGAGGCTGAAGCTTCAAATGATTTTTTTTTTATAGAATGACGCTCTTTGGGCCAATATGTGCACACCAATCATTTAAACACCCATCCATTCTAATCTTGTTTACTGGCACTTGCCTCATAGCCTTGTATGCTATAGCACTTCAAGTGTTCATCCAAATGGTTCTTAAATGACTTGAGAGTTCTTACCTCAACCACCCTTTTTAGGCAGCGAGTTTCAGATATTTCCTTAAATCCTCTGAACTTTCTGCTCTTTCCCTTTTTTAAAAAAACTGTGCCCCCTGATGCTAAGGGGAAGCAGTTCTCCCTGTCCTGTCTATGCCCCTCAGAACTTTGTACACCTTAATCAGGTTTCCCCACCTCCTGCCACCCCTAGCCCCTCCCAGCCCCTAGCTTTACTGTTATGGAGTCATAGAACTGTACAACATGGAAACAAGACCCTTCAGTCCAACTTTTCCATAAATAAATCTAGTCCCAATTGCCAGCATTTGGCCCATATCTATTCATATACCCATTCAGATACCTTTAAATGTTCTAGTCTCCCTTCATGGTTGAATCACTCCAGCCCAGGCAATATTATGGTGAATTTCTTCTACATTCTGTCTAGTGCAATCACATCTTCCTGTAGTGTGGTGAGCAGGACTGCACACAGTTCTCCAGCTGTGGCCTAACCAGCATTACATACAGCTTTATCATCATTATATTTTCACTCTTGTATTCCATGCCTTGATGAATAAAGGGAAGCATCACATCTGCCTCCTTTGCCCCCTTTCTGTTTTGCTGCCTTCGAGGATCTAATAATATGCACCTCAAGGTCCCTTTTGATCCTCTGTGCATCCTATGGTCCAGTGATTCAATGTGTTCTTCCAAAATGCATCACCTCTCTCTTTTCAGAATTAAATTCCATTTCCACTGTTCAGCCCATCTGACCACCTCATCTTTATTGTCCTGTAGTCTAATTCTTCCCTCCTCACTATTTAACACACCACCAATTTCTGTCAACAGCAAATTTGTTAATCATACCCATTACATTCATGTATAAATCAGTAATGTACACAATAAACAGTCACCGGACAGGCTTCTAGACAGAAAAGCTCCTTTCCACCATCACCCTCTGCTTCCTGCCACAAGGCCAATGTTGGATCCAATTTGCCAAATTGCCCTGGATCCCATGGGCTCTTACCTTCTTAACTAGTCAACCATGGGAGACCTTGTCAAAAGCCTTACTTGAAGTCTACGTAGACCACTGCACTACCCTTATCTGAGCACCCAGTCACTGCATTTTTTTTTAAAAGGAAATGAAAATTATATAGTGTAACCCGCATACTCAAGCATCAATGTATGTTCTCACCAAAGTGCAAGTTACGTTCTGACTGAAGTATTTGTCCATGATCAGTATTAAAATGTGCTCATCCCAATAAAGTATTTGCAATAAACAAACAGTATTATTTCAAAAAAGTAGAATGAATTCCCAAAATCAGCTGAACAATGGTACAAGATAATACAAAACTGACTGATCCTGTGTCAGGAATGACACACCATCAAGATTAACTTGATCTCCTTCCCTGTTTAGAAACAGAAAGCCCACTAGCATTGATTTTTTTTTTTCCACGTAACTCTGGGGCTTGATTTCTTTTTGTCACATTCATAAGTGGCATGTGTGTAACAAAAGCATCAGTGCGTACAAAGAATATAATAGTTTTGTACTGTCACTAGAGAAAAGGTGAGCAGAATAACTCCATACCTTTTGTTTGATGATAAAACATGACTCTAAGGGATCCAATCTATTTCAATGTAAGCGAAAAATAAAAAAAATTGTAAAGCCATAATCCAGATTCTGAACTGTTGGAGCTAAGTACGCCTGGACGAAATTATTTCATGGTGAAACTATTTTGTTTTTGATTAAAACAGTTGAAATGAGAAGTTAAAACAGCACTTCTTTTTCTTTTCTTTTCTTTTACGTGTCTTGTTATCAGCCTGTCAATTGATGCAACTTCTTTGTAATAACTATTCATAATCTTAAAGACCCCGTCAGGCCTTCAGTTTCACAAACCGAGTGGGTAGAGGGAGACTTAACTTCAGGCTTCTCTGCGTAGCTATATTTGACCACCCTTGACATATACTGGGCAGTTTCTGCACAGTCATTCCACAGTTATTACATCTCTGCACTCATGGAATATTTTTTAAAAAGTCTCTATTCTGTACAGCAAGGCTGATCCCTTTTAAAAATTTTACCACCTTATACCGAGTCTCCTTTTCCTATTATTGTTGAAGTGTTTTATGTGATAATATATAGTATCTATCATACATCCATATTCCCACAGCTTCATCTTTTGCAACCACTGTTACAATTTTCTGTAAGTTCCATCAATTTGGAAACATCAGTGGGAAACCCAGACTGCTATTTTTTTTTTTTTGAAAGACTGGTTCTCTAAATTACCATAAATCAGTATCTTGGCTGATCTGGATGACTCCAGTTCGGGAAATATTAAGTGAGTTTTTTTGGTTTTGCCCTCTCTTGTTGTGTTGTCAGGTTGAAGTTGAAGTTTACCGCCGAGATTCCAAGAAGCTGCCTGGTCTTGGTGATCCAGACATTGACTGGGAGGAGAGCGTTTACCTGAATCTGGTTTTACAAAAGGTACAGTGAGCCTGGATACTTTGTGAATGGTCACTCTCCATCTTGACGTGCCATACCTGATTTTGTTTCAAACTCGTGACCACCAAGATCCTATGGGTTTCACTGGTCTGACAGGATGTTTATTCTTATCTTTACAACTCTGCAATTGTCAGTTGATTACATTTTCTTTTAAATGCATTTCACTACTGGTTTTCTGCTTTTAATCTCAGTTGACTAAATGCTGTATTTAATGCAGGGAAGCAGACAAGATATGTAACTAACTTGGTCTGCACCAAGTGAGCTGTTTTCAACATGGTTGACAATGTAGATGGGGTCACCGGTGATTCTAAAATTGGCGAATTTGGTCTAGGAAGAGGAAAGTCAACCAAGATTGACCCACCTTAAACTTGCATAGTGAGCAACAGCTTTAAAAGGAGCTAATAGCTGTTAAGCATGTTGGGACGTCCTGGGGATGTGAGAGGGTAAGATTTGGTTTCTCCTTTCATGATCGGCATCTGGTGACTCCTGCTTAGTGTGTGCGTATGGGAACTTACATTTGAGACTTGCTTGACTTCATCCATCTAGTTGAACAGCTCAATAACGCTTCATTTTATAGTCTTGTACTAGAAGCTGTTTTGTTTATTAACATGATAAATGAGGAGGAAGATCTTTAGCACGAAATAAGGACCTTTCTATATCACTTTCAGTTCCATAGGACCAAGTCAACAACAATGTAAATATAGTCATTGCACCCAAATTCTTTCTTGCTACTTTGAGTTTCTTGTAGTTTGAATTTCCCAAATCTTTAGCAGTTTTTCTATCACGCTA
Source organism: Ginglymostoma cirratum (assembly GCA_024137785.1). Classification (NCBI taxonomy): domain Eukaryota; kingdom Metazoa; phylum Chordata; class Chondrichthyes; order Orectolobiformes; family Ginglymostomatidae; genus Ginglymostoma; species Ginglymostoma cirratum. The sequence continues at coordinate 40,314,169 of JAHRHZ010000021.1, forward strand.
GTTGCATCTCAACTAGAGCACCCTCTAGTGACAGTTTAGTTTTCAATTATGAATCTGATTCACTGGCTATAAACCACAGGAGGAGGGGGAACTTGGTGACCGAAAACCTGAGCAAACAGGACATGCAATAGTCCATGTCTGTAAACAAACAGGTGGCAAGATTGTGAAATGAACAGTGCATGATCTGTCAAATCAGAATGAGTGAATTCAATGCTAAGATCAGGTTGAGAAAGAAGATAGTGGAAGAGAAACATTGTTTCTCCTTTAGACAATTTTGAAAGAAAGTTGCAATTTTAAATCTCCAATAACAACTAAAATCTGAATGAGGCTCAACGCTAGTGTTAATTTCAGTGCTAAAGAAGTGATTTGACAGTAGTTAACACATCACATCAAAACGATATTTGGATTGAAAAGGCACTATGACGTTCTGTGGTGAGTTTAGTCTGTGTGCAGGGGCAGCAATTTCAGAGCAATGTAATCAGAGATGCCAGTCTTGTCAAGCTAACAGCAAAGCAGTGCAACTCTTGACAATGATTTTTGAATTCCCATGTTCAACAGGCGGCATGGTGGCTCAGCGGTTAGCACTGCTGCCTCACAGCAGCAGGGACTTGGGTTTGATTCGACCCTCGGGCGACTGTCTGTTTGGAGTCACGTCCTCCCTGTGTCTGCGTGGGTTTCCTCTGGGTGCTCCGGTTTTCTCCCACAGTCCAAAGATATGCAGGCTAGCTGGATTGGCCATGCTAAGTTGCCCATACTGTCCAGGGATGTGTAGATTAGGTGGGGTACAGGGGAAGGGATGGGGATGGGTCTGGGTGGGATGCGCTGAGGGTCAGTGTGGACTTGACGGGCTGAAGGGCCTGTTCCTGCACTGTAGGGATTCTATGATTCGGTGAACTGTGCATCCGCTGTCACCTAAGTTGCAACATTGTATATGTATAGATGCTAACACCATTTACCTTTCTTATTTTAACAATAAATTGTAGGCTGTTTTTCAGCAAAGAAAGTTTCCAAACAGGCTTAGGTAACTTTTGAAAGACCTTTCCAGTTAATCCCATAGCTCTTTCCCACACTCCTGTAAATACTTCCTTGTTAAATATATCCAATTTCTTTTTAAAAGCTACAATCAAATCTTCTGCTAGCACCCTTTCAGACAGTGCATTGTGGATTATAATAATGCATTACTTTTTTTGAACCAGTTCTTATTACCATATTCTGGCGGTTGATCCTCCTCTCAGTGAACTAGCTTTCTTCCTTTATTCTCAAAATCCTTCACAATTTGAAAACTTGAATTAAATCTCTCCTTAACCTTCTCTGCTTTAAGCAGAGCGGTCCCAATTTCTCCCAGATTTTCTTGGGATGTGGGGCTTGGCTATATTTTTATATCGCTGCCCTCGATTAATATTTTTTTAAAATGTATTTTAATCAAGATTTTATTTTCTTTTTAATCCCACAGGGGTTCACAGGAACTTGTGGTTTGTGTGGTGATGGGTATCTCCTCTATTATCATCATCAAGGGATTGTCTATTAGTTAGTAAGCCTGAAAAGTGGTGAATGAATCCTGTTCACCATAAACCAGCACTATATTTTTCATAGGAGGGTTTCTTCTAATTAGAGTTCAGGTACAGAATAGTGATGGAGAACTTTGGCTTACATAGTGTAGTTGAACAGGTATAAGGCTTGATCACCAGTTCACTGGTTTTTGAACTCGACGAGTGAGAAATGGTGAAATTGGATTTGTGTAACCTGTCAATATGTAGAAGTACAAAGCTCACATTTCTCTCTCTTACAGAATGTGTAGTGATGTGTGCAGGCCATCTCTGCAGTCTGGCCTATGTGTGAGTCTTTGTACTACTTGACAGTGTTACCACATTTCCATCTCGAACAACACTTCTGAAGCTCAACACTATCCAGGATGATAGAGTATCCCAACCGCCTCCAATAAAGTGGCAGCAATCAGCATCTTTTAAACCTGTGACCTCTACCTTCCTATGAGAAAATCTCCACGAGAACAGCACATCTCTGCAGGAGTTCCTCAGGGTAATGTCCTCAGCCAAACCACTTTCAGCTGCATCAATGATCACTTCCCCTCCATAACTGTCAGAAGTGGGAATCTTCAGCACCATTTGCAACTCTTAAGAAACTGAAGCAGCCCATGTTCAAATGCAGCAATACCTTGACCTTATCCAAGCTTGGATTAATCAGTTGCAAGTCACTTCCATGCCATACAAATGTCTGGCGATGATCCTCTTCAACAAGAGAGAATCGAACCTGTTGACAGTTGATAATGTTTTCATCACAGACTCCCCCACTGTCAGCATCCTGGGGATTTATCATTGACTAGAGGTTGAACTGGGCTTACTATATACACAGTGGCTGCAAGAGCAGGTCAGAGACTAGAAACCATGCAGTGAATAAGCGACTTCCTGACTCTCCAAAGCCTGTCAACCATTTCCAAGGCACAAGTCAGGAGTGTGATGGAATACTCCCCACTTGCCTGCGTGAGTGCTCCAACAACACTCCAGAAGTTTGACACCATCCAGCAGCCCACTTGACTGGCACCACATCCACTCCCTCCACCAATGCTCAGTAACAGCAGTGCATACTATCTACAATATGCACTGCAGAAATTCATCAAGGCTCCTTAGACAGCAATTTCTAAACCCATCTAGAAGGACATGGGTAACAGATACATGGGAATACCACCCCTGAAAATCCCGCTCTCAGCCATTCACCATCTCGACTTGGAACTATATCACCAATTCTCCACTGTTGCTTGGTCAAAATCCTGAAATTCCCTCCTTGATGTGCTGTGGAGCTACTGACAGCATATTGACTGCTCACCACCTTTGCCTCCGTGGCAACTAAGGACAGACCCAACTAGCAGCTCCCATATCCCAGGAATGAATGAATTGAATGAGGGAAAACAAACTCCACTACCTGCATGCCCCTCCAAGCTGTACACTGCCCTGCCTTGGAATTACATCATTACTCGTTCACTAGTGCTGTTTCCAATCTTGGAATTGCCTCCCTACTTACACTGTGTGTTCACGCCTACACCTCAAGGGCTGAGGCAGTTCCAGAAGGCAGCTCCCTTCTCGAGAACACTTGCAGATGGGAAATAACTACTGGCCTAGCCAGAAAATGCACACATTCTACGGACATATAAGCAGATACAGGAGCCGGGGGGAAAATATAGTTTTTCAGCCACACACCCAGGACTATCAAAATTGCAGCTTATTAAAATCAAAACGTTAACTGGGAGGAAAATACTTACTGAACTTTTTTTTTTTGAAATCTGGTGTAATGGTTTATTTTACTTTGGTAATTTCTGTTAGCAGACCTTTTGATTTTTCTGTAATGTTTTGGTTAATTTTGAAGTTATTCCCCTTTTTTCAATGATAACTTGACCTTGGTGAGAGTTACAAATATGACATTTGAATATATTAAACCCTGTCCCTGATCCTGTAGGAGGACACATTCATCACAAGCTATTACCAACTGTTTGATTTCAGTGCACATTGTGGATTCAGGAACTGCTGCTGAATCTCCACCAATACTCCTCATAAGTCAATCTCTGTCTGCCTCCTACCAGTCACAACATCAGCAAATAGGTTCATCTTTACAAATTTATTTAGGTCATTGAAGAGAACAGTAGGTACCTGGATGATTCTGGTAGGATCGCATGCTGCTGCAGTACTGTCTTACCAAACCAAAAGCTTTAAACGTTGGTCTGTACTGAATTAGTCGTTAGTCAGGTCACCAATGAGGTATTTGCAATGATGCTCAATCTGCTATGGAGTGGGAAAATATTAGCTATCCCATGCCATCCAGCATCAATTGCTAAGAAATACACAGATGTGGATATCTGGTGAAAGCAAGATGGGGTCTTGAGTGTGATGCATCACAATGTTGAACGGTTTTTCAGTGCTGTTTTGATTCATATGCAAATATTAACAAGAAGCTGCAAAATTGTTGTAAAACCTGTGCTTTTCTATCTGTAGCTGGAATATGTAGTAACATGTGCAGTGTGCACACGGTCAGATGGAGGAGACATTCACATTCATAAGAAAAAGTCGCAGGTGAGTGACCAACTCCATTTTTCATGGCAAGGTATGGGGATATGGCAACTTAAGTGGTCTTAAGTTTCTTTTTTGCTGAAAAGACATGTCCAAGTTCAAACTGCCTATAAATAGATACAAACCTAAGGCTTAGGTTGCAAGTTCAGCAGCAGAGTTATGGTATTTGCCACTGATCTCAGAAGACTGTTCACAGAGATCTAGCAAGCTTTTTCCTGATATCGGTTTAGTTCTGGCACAAGCTACAGGGTATCTCTGGCATTCAGCAGCCCTGGTGTCATCAAGTACATTAAACAGAATATTGAAGAATTCTAACAGACTCTGAGTTTATGTTCCCATTTTGAATCCTGCCATGGCAGATGATGAAATTTGGATTTTAAAAAATCTGGAATTAAAACATTATCCTAATGCCAACTGTATAACCACCATTGATTATAGTTTTTAAAAAACTCATCTGGTTCACTAATAACCTTTTTTAGGGAAGCAAATTGGCCATCTTTACCTAGCCTGGCCCACAGGTGACTTCAGACCATCAGCAGTGTGGTTGATTCTTGACTAACCTTAGAAATGGCCTAGCAATGCTCTCTATTCTAATAAATTTCTACAAACTCTTAAAAAAAAAAACCATGAATTGGACCATCTGGCAACAGCAAAGGCAAATGTGGCCATTTTTTCATTGCCCTTACCTACTACCGGGGCCTTGTGCCAGAATTGAGTGAGCAGTCCCTTAGACTAGCCAAGCGTCAATGTTCCTGACACTACCACCATCAAAGGCAGCAGCAGTGGTTTATGGTCAACAGGGAATTAAGTCCTGAACATTGACCTGGTGCCATAAGACTTCAAACGTGGGTAAGGAAACCTGCTGATAGTCACCTACTGCTTCCTCTTGGCTGATGAACCTGTGGTCCTCCACGTTGAATGCTAATTGGAAGAAGCACAGGGTGGGTCATGAGTGCAGATATATTCTGGTTGGAGGACTTAATTGTCAAGTGTGGCTCGATAACACCATTACTGACCAAACTGGCTGAGACCTAAAGGACACAGCTGCTGGACTGGGTTCCGCACAAGTGGTGAGGGAACCAACAAGAGGGGAAAAAACCGACTTGACCTTGTCCTTGCCAGTCTACTTGTTACACGTGTGCAACACTATTGGTACCGACTGCCACAAAGTCCTTTTTTTCTTGTTTTGGAGGTGAATTCCCACATTCGCATGAAGGATATTCTCCTTGTGCGCCAAATGGAACAGACTTCAAACTGATCTAGCAACTCAAAACTGGAAATCTGAGGTGTTGTAAGCCATCAGCAGCAGAATTGCATTTTATCACACATTGTAACACCACGCCCAACATGTCCCACACGCTACCGTTCCATCAAGCTGGACAATTAACACTGTACAATGAAGAGTGCATGACAGCATGTCAGAAGCAGCCCAGGCATATTTAAAGGTGGTGTTAAATCAGGTGAAGCTACTCGAGTCCCACACAGCATTAGCAGCGTGCAAAAAGATCTCAACCAACGGATCAGACCTAAGCTCTCTGCAGTCCTGCTACATCCGCTTAGGAATGAAGAAGAACAGTGAAACAGTTCACTGGAGGAGGCTCCGCAAATATCCCCACCCTCATCGACAGGGGAGCCCAGCACATCAGTGCAAAAGGCAAGACTGAAACATTTGTAACAATTGTCAGCAGAGTGCTGAGTAGATGATCCATAATCAGACTTCTCCAGATGTCTCAGCATCTCAGATGCCAGTCTTCTAATTCACTCCACATGGTATCAAAGATTTAATGACAGTGTTGGATACTGCAAAGATTGAGCCGTGACAACGTTCCAGCAAATAAGGATCATGAGGATCTCTCTATCTCCTGGTTGGAGTCATACCTGGCACAGAGGAAGATGGTTGTGGTGTGGAGGTCAGCTATCCAATACCAGGGCATCTCTGCGGGAGTTCCTCAGAGTAGTGTCTTAGGCCCAACAATCTTCAGCTGCTTTATCAATGACCTACCTTCTGGAAGTGGGCACTGTTGCTGATTGTGCAGCCATATTCCACACCATTTGCGACTCCTCAGATATGCAGTCCACGTCCAAATGCAGCAAAACCTGAGTAATATTCAGGCTTGGGCTGAAAAGTGGCAATTAACATTCACACCACACAAGTGCCAGGCAATGACTATCTCCAGGAAGGGAGAATCTGACCATTGCCCCCTTGATGTTCAATGACATTACCATCGTTGCACTTCCCCACCCCCAAAATCTTGTGGGTGACCTCTGACCAGAGACTGAACGGGACTAGTCATGTAAATTGTGTGGTTACAAGAACGCAAGAATGTAGGAATCTTGTAACTCACCTCCTGACTCCCCAGATCCTGTCCACCATCTACAAGGCACAAGTCAGGAATACGATGGAATACACTCCACATGCCTGGTAGAGTGCAGCTCCAACAATACTTAAGCAGCTTGATCTTCTAGGTCAAAGAGCCCACTTGATTGTCACCATATCTACCACCGTCAACATTCACTCCCTTCATCACCGCACAGTCACAGCAGTATGTGCCATCTACAAGATGCATTGGCAGTAATTCACCAAGGCTCTATTGACAGTACTTACAAACCTGTAGTCCCAAGCATCTAGAAGGATAAGGACAGCAGATTCATGAGAACACCGCCACTTGCCATTCCTCTCCAAATTATACACCATTTTCAAGTATGTTTCTTCACTGTCACTGCGTCAAAATGCTGGAACTCCCTTCCTTCCTTAACAGCACTAGGTCCCTAGTGTACCTAGTCCGCAGAAATACTACAACTCCGGGAGGCAGCTCACTGCCACAAAATTACAATTATGATGGGCAGTAAATGGAGGTTTTGCAAGCAAGGACAATGTCTTATGAACAAATAAAGGAAACATGCATTTATATCATGATATCGATGTCCAGAACATTATCCACCAAGGTTGGCCTTAATCAGAGGTAAAACTTGAGATGGATTTGTTTTTTTTTTTTTTTTTTTTTGCTTCAACCAGTTTTAGTTTAAAACTGAGCTAGTGTTCCCCGATCACCAATATAAGAGTCAGCTCTGTACCAATAATTAACGTGTCTGCAGGGAATTGGTGCATTAAAGTGAACACCAGAGCATACTATTACTTTTGCTTGTACTCACGCATATACATCTCTTGAATTTGGCCTTGTTTTAATCCATCATAAATGCTTTCCAGGCAAGTTTAAATCTATTATTTCCTTACCCAACTTCCTCACAACTAATCAAATAATCAATCCTGCCAGTGCACTGGGAAACGAAAGCCATATTTGCTGCTGTAGGCTGAATGGGCAAGTTGGCAATTATTGGGCAAGAAGATTTTCAATGGGTTAGTTGCTAGCTGTGTCTTCAGCCTGCTTGCTAATGGTGAACAGTGTCAACATTAGGTTCTGCTGAATACTCATTACCTTCTAAAGTACTACAGTGAATATCAGCAATAGTTCAGTTTCTGTAAAAGAGTGCAGGTTTTATTTTCTGAATTGTCCTGCAAAGTTCTTAGCTGTGGTAATATTTAAGTTGTATTGAGGTGCTGTGCTTTCACCTGTGGAAATCAAAATCATTTTCCTGTTGCTTTTGCTTTTTGAAACAGCAAGTATTTGCTTCCCCAAGTAAGCATCCAATGGATAGTAAAGGAGAGGAATCCAAAATCAGTTATCCAAACATCTTCTTCATGATTGACAGTTTTGAAGAGGTAATTTTTTTTCTATTATTCTCTGGAAGGCCTTGAGAGGAAATCCGCGTGTTTAGGACATTGTTACCACGTCCAGCAGTTGAATTTTTATCGGCAATGAGGTTTATCTTTGATCTCGTGATCCAAATGGTCAAATTCTTGAAACTATAGTTGCATGTAAAAATTCAGGCTCCTTCCTCTATAACTATGTTTTTCACCTTCAGCAAAATGTGTTTATGTTTGAAGTGTACTGGCTTATGTTACACGCACACATATCATTAAATCAATGGTCAGGTATTTGCGTCAGGGAACCGGTGTTGATAAACAAAAATATTAATAAAATGCCTTTGTTTGGAATAGTCAAGACAAAAAGTCCCAAAGTTTACCGATTGTAACTTGAAGAAATCTGAATCTCACCATTTGCCCTTCACCCTGTGATGTAAAATTGCTTGTGATTAAGCAGTGCCTTGATTTTTAGAATTTTCACAATTACAAAAACAAAGTCCTGAGGTTGCTGGAAATTTGAAATAATAGACAGAAAATGCTGTAAATGCCCAGGACGTCTGGCAGCATCTGTGGAGAGAAACAGAGTTAGTTACCCATTTGTCAGAGCTCCTAATCCAATGACATGATGGGAACTGTTTGTCTCCCAACAGGTTTGGCAACTTCTGTCAAGTATTTCCAGCATTTTCTGTTTTCATTTGAATATTCTTGTTTCCGAATTCCTGCCGATGTGTGTAATGTCCTCCACTCTCAAAGCCCTCTGTTGCTCTCCAATTCCAGCCTCTTGCAGCTTGCAGTTTTAATTGTTGCACTTATTAGTTGTGCAGTCAGCTGCTAAGGCCTCTTAAGCCCTGTGATTTCCTCCTTAAACCTCTGCGCCTTTTCACCTTTTAAGATCCTGTTTAAAATCTGCTTCTTTGACAAGACTATTGGTCCTCACTAACACTGCTTGATGTGGCTTGACGTCAACTTTTGTTTCATAATGTCCATCAGTGTTAAAATGACAACATATACAAGTTGGCGCTCTTAGTGGAAATGAGAATAGGGAGAGGAACTGAGAAAAAAAGAGGTGTAATGCACTTATGTGAATCATTGGTGCAGAGAGTGGGGAGCAAGTGTGACATGAGGGAGTGTTGAGAGAAATAAACACCATGACCGGAACCAAATTATTAAAGAACTACGCAGTAGAATTGATTGGTTAGAGATGGGCATATCTTGAGGTCACTTAGCCATTCATTATTGTTGGAAGAATCCCTTGATCAACAGCTTGGAAGGTTGAGGCTTGATAAATCTTTTCAGGCTCTCTCGATGTTACAAAAAGAAATCAGTAACTGAGTTTCTTAACTTTTCTTAAAAAAAAAAAAGTTTTCCTTGGTTTTAATCTAACTTCCTCTACGTGAACAGAGTGTTTTGCTTGCCTTCATTCAGTCCTGTTTTCCTAAGTGTCAACCAGGAAGGAACACTCTGAAACATGTCTTTCTCTGCTGATTTTCTACCCCCACCCTGAGGTGTTGTGTGTTGAGCAGCTTGGCTAATTAGTCGCACAGTTCACAGGCCTTGGCACTGCCAATTGCACAGCATTAGTTGATCAGCTCAGTTGACCTAGAAAGAACACCTTTGCTCGTTCCAACTCTAATTGGAACACCAAAAATTGCACTATGTAGTAGAATTAATTATCACTGTAGATACTAAATAAAAACTGAAAGAACTGCAGATGCTGTAAATCAGAAACAAAAACAGCAATTGCTGGTAAAGCTCAGCAGGTCTGGCAACAACTGTGGAGGGAAATCAGTTAACGTTTTGGTCGAGTTCTAAAGAAGGGTCACTGGACCTGAGACGTTGACTGATTTCCCTCCACAGATGCTGCCAGACCTGCTGAGCTTTACCAGCAATTTCTGCTTTTGTTTATCACTGTAGACTGTTTTGTTCAGAGTAGGAGCTGATGATTGTGATTTTGGGAGAAGGGAAGTGATCTCTGCTCACTTGATCCATTTTCTCAGTTCAAAAAGATGTATCCATGCTGAATGTTTTACCTTAAATTATGTATATATTCCAGCAGTCTATTTTGGTTGCATCTGTTTCCTGACCCTATTGAAACTTTGTTATATAGTTATAGCTGAAAAGTTTGACTTCAGTCCCTTATGCCATAGGCTGTGGTTTATTTTGTGCATAACATTGAACAATCAAGATGGGTTTTTTGCATTCTTAGTGGATGACAAATTTAGACAATATTGTCTAATCAATAATGTTGAGGTCTTGATTGTTCTAGATCCAAGTTGTCATTTGTAATCTGTTGTCATACGTATCTGAACCAGTGATTCTGTCTGTATGGTCGTTGCTGTGTAACCCTGCTCATTTCTATATGCAATTACAGGTATTCAGTGACATGTCTGTGGGAGAGGGAGAAATGGTCTGTGTTGAGCTAGTCGCCAGTGATAAAAACAATACATTTCAAGGAGTAATATTCCAGGGATCCATAAGATATGAGGCACTAAAAAAGGTCTACGATAACCGGGTAAGTGAGCTGCTCTTCTCCAGTGTGCAAACCTCGAATCTTCTCGATGTCTTGTGGCTGAAATTTCACTAAAATTATATTGGGCCCTGCTGACAGCACACATGGAGCATTGTGTACAGTTTAGGCTCTCTTTATATATAAATCTCTAGATCTACATGCCCGAGAGGGATTGCAAAGTTTCAAAAGTCTGATCCCTGGTTTGAAAAGGTGTTAAGATACTGAATAGACTAGGCTAGCATTGCTTGGAGTTTAGAAGGCTGAGAGGCAATCTAATTGAAAATAAAATGCCTAACGGGTGTGAAAGGCAGCTTCCCTTGGTTGGACATTCTAGAACTAGGGGTCACATTCTCATAATAGGAGTTGGCTGTTTTTGACTGAGGTAGGCAATGTTTCTTCATTCAAAGGGTTTGGGAATCTTTGGGAATTCAAATTCTTGAGGGCTGTAGCTATTCAGTTGTTGAGTATGCTCAAGATAGAGATTGATAATTTTGTTCATTCATTGAGAACTTTGTCTGAGGATATCTCCTTTATTCCTTGTGTTTTGTTGCTTCGTTCTGGGCTGTTCTGGATTTTTTTTTTGTTGTCAGTGGTAGTTTGTCATCACTTTCCGCTGTAAGGGGCTAGGTGAAGAGGGAAATCCTAAATTTGCCTCAGCTGAAAAGGGAACCAAACCCGCACTGTTGCCGTCCTTCTGATCTAACCAAGGTATTTAGGAGATTCAGTGCAGAGAAGCTGTTTCCTCCTGATGTTAAAAATCTAGAAAAGTGACAGGATTCTAAAGTTAGATTCAAACTGCTTACATTGAGAGAAGCTTTGTTTATAGAAAAGCTAGTGGAAGCCAAACGCGTTCCAAACACCCTGACCCCTCAACTCCCAAAAAGCTGTGGATGTCAGATTTTTCAAAATGGGATCTATTAATGCTTTGCTCAATAGTCATATGGTGTCCTTAACTAATGAAGATTAAATTGTGATGACGAGAAATCAACCACTATCTAAGCGAATGACATAATGGTTTACACATTGAGTTGGTTGAAGGGAGAGCCTCCACAATGTAAGTGCAAAATTGAATCTAGGTTGGACGTGAGTAAATTGAACCTGGAAATCTGGAATTTTTTTTTTGCAAAATAGAACGCAGAGAGGTTATTGAAGTGAACCTGCACTGAGTACTGAGCATGTGTGATCTAGAGGAAGTTGATAAAGGTAGAGGAAAATGGATGAGCAAGAATGGAATAGAAATTCATAAGTGAGTAAAGTCTTTTTATGTTGGAAAGCTAGGTGGGGAGAGAAGATATGTTGGGTTATTATCAGTTGGATAAACCATTAACCACCCCACCTGCAGTGAAGTGAGTGGAAACTATGGCCATGAGGATAGCTTTAGCATAAAAACAAAAATGCTTGAAATACATGGCAAGTTCATCAACAGCAGATCAATAATTCCCTTCTAGGAGTGTCTTGCTTCAGGGGCTAAGTACAGAACTGTGTGGTCCCTCCAGCACTGCCCAGACTGCTAGTGCTCTAATGAAAAGCTACTTTGTTAAAGAAACTGCCGTTCTTGTAATGTGAGATCAGTAACCTGCTCCCAGATGAATTGAAAGTGCCAGCTTGCAGCTAACCCAGCTGCTCTGTTTAAATGTATGCAAACTAGCAATTACATCATTCGGCTGTTTGAATAATTTTAATTAAAAAGTGACTGTGTTTTTCTCAGCTATTAGTAAATGTTGTTTGTCTCGTTTTAAAGTCACCAACTGAAGCCCCAATGCCATGTGCAAAATCATCGAAATTTCTTTTGAGTCATGTAGACTGGTTCTTTGCTGTTTGTCGTAAGTGGTAGCAGCATCGATCCAAGTAGCTAACTTCCCCTTTCTGTTTCACTTCCCTGCCACTTGTCCGCATCTCCAAATTAGTTTGTGAAATAAAAGGCAATATCTGGTGCCTTTGGCTCAATGTATAATACAAAAAATGGGAGCTGTTTGCCATATAGTTCTGGGTTTGGACCCACTAGCCTCTGAGCTAATATCGGCTATTGGTAGCAGTACAATTGACCACTTTTTTTAATAAGGAAAGAGAAGGCAAAGTTCACCTTGGTACCTAAACATGGTTTCTATCCAGGGATCATAGAATCACAGAAGAGAAGCTAGAACATAGAATCCCTACAGTGTGGAAAGAGACCATTCGGTCCATCGTGTCTGCACTGACCCTACGAAGAGCATCCCACCCAGACCCAGCCTTCTACCCTAACACTATAATCTCGCATGGCTAACCCACCTAGCCTGCAAGTCTTTGGATGGTAGGAAGAAACCAGAGCACCTGGCGGAAACCCACACAGGGGATTGCCTGAAGCAGGAATCGAACCCGGGTCCCTGGCACTGTGAGGCAGCAGTGCTAACCATTGTGCCACCATGCTGCCCCTTGATGCCCTGATGGAAAGTGGGAAAAGAGCTACAGCTGAGGTAACAGACCGATGGAGTAGTGCATGGACACATTTGGATTTGCACAAGAAAAGAGGACTGGAGAGCTAGCAGCTCTGATAGGGACTTGAAGAACTGAACTAATCGGTGTGTTTTATTTCTTTCAGGTAAGCGTTGCTGCTAAGATGGCCCAGAAGATGTCTTTTGGCTTCTATAAATATAACAACATGGAATTTGTCCGGATGAAAGGCCCACAGGGGAAGGGGCACGCTGAGATGGCAGTGAGTCGTGTTGCAACGGGAGACACGTCACCCTATGGAACAGAGGAGGGTTCTGATCCAGACTCCCCTTTGCACGAACAAGTAAGAATGGAAACGGTTGAGGGTTAACTATTGTGAATGAAATGTTCCCCTCAGTTCTGGCATAATTTTTACGTGTATGCAATCCACAGCTATTGGCTTTATTGTTTATGTTGACGTTACCTTGGTTCTGCCAACTGATTAGAAATTTCATGACCAACAGCGCTGTTAGCTGTGTCACAGCCACTTAGGTTAGTGGGAAAGAAAATCTTGACCTACAGAATGATATCGGACGGGCAGAAAAGTGACAATTGGAATTCAATCCTCAGAAGTGCGAAGTAATACACTTGGGAAGGCCAATAAGATGAAGGAATACATAATGATGGAATCTGAGAAGTATAGAGGACCTATAGAACTTTGAAGGACCAATTTCAGATCCGTAAAAGTATCAGGACAAGGAGATGAGATGATTAAGAAGGTATGCAGGTAACTTACGTTTTTCTTTAACCTCAACCAATAAAGTAAAGAGTAGGGAAATTTTATGCTGGAACTGTAGAAAATACTAGTTAGGCTGAGTAGTGCATTCGGACACGGCTTCCTCATTACGGGAAGGATGTGATCGCACTGGAGAGGGTACAGAGAACCAATGCTTACATGAATGTTGTGAGGGAGAATTTTATTGTTGACAAAATGTTGCATAGCCTGGGTTTACTCTCTTTGAAAGAAGGATGGCCAACAGGAGATTTAATGGATGTGTATAAAATTAAGGAGCCTAGAGAGGTCTTTCATATTCCATCTAATTTCATTCCTAGACGGATCAATAACCAAGCGGCAGAGAGTTACAGAGAAATTGAGGAGTAACTCTTTCACCTAGAGAGGATTTGAGACTCGCTGTCCAAAAGGGTGGCACAGGCAGAAACCCTCATCAAACCTTACTTTGTAAAAAAAAAAATGCTTGAATGTGATTTGTACAGGATTAAGGTCTGAGATTTGAGAAGTGGGATTAAGCTGGATAAATCCTTTTTGGCTGGCATAGAACTGATGGGCCAAATAGTGGCCTCATGAGAAGTAAATGTTATGTTTCCATTCCTTTCTTTTTATAGAGTTAATGTTTACCTTCTGACACTAGTGTAAAACTGCTGCCCATCCTAGACACTACCTCACCTAATTGTCATTGAAACCAATAATATTAAAGCCTGTGCATGGAAGGATAGCAGTAGATGGCAAGTTGGAAAATCTAGCCTAATGTGTGTGTTATCACAGTGCCATCATGTGGCACAATATGACATGCATATGAATTGGCAGAAGTGGGCCATTCAGAGCAGATAATCAGTTGATCTGATTATTCCAGATTCCTACCTACCCTGATCACCTTTCACTCCCTTGATGATCAAGAATTCATCTACCTCTGCCTTTTACAAAATATTCAAATTCTGCTTCTACTGCCTTTAGAGAAAAAGTTTGAAATGCTCACGACCCTCTGAGAGAGAATTGCTTTTTGCCTCTGACTTAAGTAAGCAATGCCTTATTTTAAACCTTGTTCTAGAATCTCCCACAAAAAGAAACCTGCTTTTCACATTTACCCTGTCAGGATCCCTCAGGAGTTTGCACTTGGGTACCTGGTCACGCCTTTCTATTAAGATAATACTGAATGAGATAGAGTTCCTGAAAGGAAGCCGCAATCCTGAAAAAAAATGTCATCCCCATGGTATACTTTGGCACCTCCAGCTGACTTATCAAAAATTGAAGCTTTGTTACTTGCAATTCTATGCACCGCCATTAGGATGGGGTAGCCATAATTGTTACTTCATCTAGTTACACCCATTCTTGGCATGTCTGGACATTCGCTGTTTCATTTAAAAGCTACACGAATGTTTATGCTTCAGTTTTCTAATTTTGCAAGTATAAATTTGTGACATTGAAATGTCTAAAGTATAACTGTAACTCTGTTAGAGTATTACTGTTTCCAGGGATGCTACTAATGACCTTATGACCAGGCGATGGAAAAGGAGACAATCAACAGGAATTCTTGCAGCTGATTGCTAGCTAGAAATCCCTGCTGGAAAGGGCACGTGTGTTGAGCCTGGTTGACAGCAGGTTTAGTTCAGCTCTAAAGTTTCCTAACTCCCCAAAGTGTCATGGAATGCTGTAAAAAGTCACAAACCCTGAATGACCATTAGTAGATGAAGTAGAAAGATAGGGCTTGCTGGTGACATTAATCTTAACCAGTGGAAGAGGAAGCAAGAAATATGGAGAGGAGGACGTACCCTTTCAAAATACAAATTATTAGTGAAGATGTGGGAATGTTTCCCAAAGACACCAGATTTTATTCTTCTCCTCCTCCTCATTTTTAGTTATCTCATTGGAATACGTCTTGTTAAAAATAAATGCCTACACTTTGCCAAAGAGCCTCTTGGTAGCCATTTTCAAGCATGTTCTACCATATTGTGACAACATCCAACTTGTAACATTGCAATTTCTCACCACCAGGGGGATGCTTCTCCTTCCTGCAGTGCATTTTGGGTAGGTTCACATTTCCCCCCACCACCCGTCTGTGCTGTGTTTGCTGTGTTATGTGCCTTCCTTTTGGATAATAAGTAGTAGTTTGGCTCATAGACATTGCTTGATAATTATTTCACCTTTTTTTTGTGATCAAGAAAAGAAATTGACTCTTGTAACTGGAATGTTGCATGTGTAGATGAGTAGGATTGATGTGTGAATGTTATTTTAACATCTTGTGTACAGCTCCCACTAATGTGAAAGCTATCAGGTGACACTAGAACCCTGCTGCTGGTAATAGCTGACCCAAGGTGTGCAGGCCAGAGATGTCAATCTGTTTTGTTTGTGTATAGTTGCATGCTGCATGGCACCTGCCACCCAACATGGTGACTGTCCATATGCTGTTGCTGATTTTTTTTTTTTTTAACTTCCCTCCCTTTCTTCCCGTTTGGAGCATTATTCAATGTATTGTGATGCTGACAGAACAACATAAAACCAGCAAATGTGATTAATTTACTTCTGAAACACAAACCAGCCATTTCAGTGAATGCAAAAGGCTTTCATTTTTTTTCTAAATAAATAGTTCTTACCATTGGGCATGTAATGTTATGCAAAATAATTGTCTTTTGAACACGTCGCATCTGAATTGGGGAAAAAATTACTTCTATCCATGTTTAGTATTTTGTCGCGATCAATAACTAAATCACTGACACAACTGGCATCTCAGGAATATTGAAACAAAATCTGGCTTAATTTGAGCTTGAAATATTAACAGCTAAGACTGAGCTAATCCACAAAATCAGATGAACATGATGAAGGTGCAAAACTCAGTTCCTCAGTTATTTAGGTGCCTTACTCCGACTGGGGGATAATTTATCTGGCTATGATCATTATTTGTACAATCGCTTAAATGTTTTATGTAGACATAAAATAATTAAATTGGCTTTTTAATATTCACTGCTAGTGAATGGTAGTGAGTTTTTGCTGGGGCTCCTTTACATGCTAGATTGAGGGTTTCTCAAATGCATTTCACTTGGAACACTTCCAAAAGGAGAGGGCAGAGAAAGCAGATTTGTATCCTACCTGGCGTGATCTGGATCTGAACTCATTTTATTTGAATTATTTTGTGCTATGCAACAATACTACTAATGACAGGAAATGCTAGAAGATATTGTCTGTTTATTCTCTGAAACGAGTGCAGAGTCTTTAATAATTCAATGTGATTGTATTTTTTTTTAAATTCCACCCTCCTTCCCTTCTCACTGACTTTCTCCTGACCACGTCCCTCCACCATGTTCTAGTCTTGGAGAGCCCTGCCTACCTGTCTTCTCCTTCTCGCGCAGTGCTCTCTCTCTCTCTTCTCGGTCTTTTTTTTTTGCTCACTCTGGTTCTCTTCCTTGCACCTTTGTTGAAATATCACGACATATAAAGGTCATTATTTTTGCTGCAAGGCTGGAGTTCTGTACTGCATTGTAATGAACTGCACTCTGACAGCTGTGATTAAGACTGCAGTATAACTGAGGTGAATGCAAAGATCTGACAAGCCTTTCTCTGTTTATTAAATAGAGCAAGGCTGTGGTTTGTTTGCAGTTAATGCAGAGGCAAGAGCAGTCTGTTGCCTGGGTTTTCTCAGCTGTGTGGAGCCAGAATATTTCTTCTTCAGTGTGCTTCAGATTCTGTTGAAATCCATAGTGAGTAATGTGCAATACAATCTCTGCACACAAGACAATTTGAGTCAATTTCTCCTGAGCTCAAGTAAATTACCTGCTCTATAGTGATCCATGCAATGAATATTAACTCTCTGACTGTGCAACCACATTCTCTTTCTAAATATTTGATTTTAAATTTAAGTTCTGAATATTGCATTTCTTATATTTTAAAGAAAAGTGTATTTTAATTTTATCAAAAACCAACTCCTGGAGTATTTAAGTTATTGTAAATGCATTTATTCAGGGAATTGTATAGAATACTATTTATCCTGTGCATGTTATGGGCCATCAAGATGAGAAAAATTTAGTTTATTTCCACTGGTGCTCTTGGTGACGTGGCTCAATGCTACAAAGTTTTGGTTTCAATTAAAGGGCATATCGAGACCAAATACCTAATTCGTAGCCCCAATAGTTTCATCCATGACGTTGCAGTTAGCTGCACTTCATCACTGAGATCCTGAGGGCAGCTGCTTTGAACAGTGAAAATGACCTCTGACCTCTAGTATTTCACTACTCTATAAGGGAGGGGGAAGGGAATTGTGTAGATTCAGGACTTAAATGGCTGCAGCAGCTCAAAAATAAAAGTTCCTGCTGATTCCCTTACTTTTGGTGAAGGCACTGCCAACCATTCCTGAAATGTGTGGCAGCTTTGAGCAGATTTGCAGTTGATAGCCTATTCCAAAGAACCTGAGGACTAATTCCAGAACACACAGTCCACTTCCTGATTCTCACTTGTGGTGTTACTGGCACGCTGCAATGTTTCTGTTCACAAACAAACCTGTCACTGAATAAGCGAAATACGGTGATGCGATTGAAGTGAATGGGTATATTCATGGAGTTGTAATTGATTGTACTTTGAGGAAGCCTTGTATCTAAAATGGCAATAGCTGTGGTTAGACATGTAGAAACTAGGAGCTGGAGTACACCATTTGGCTCTTCAAGCCAGCTGTGTCCTATGATATGATATGATATGCCTGATCATCCAACTCGACACCCTGTTCCCACTTTCTCCCCAACTTTGATCTCTTTAGTCCCAAGAACTCTATCTAACGTGTTCTTGAAAACATTTATTGTTCTGCCTCAACCTGTAGCACAGAATTCCACAGGCTCCCCATTCTCCGGATGAAGAAATTTCTCTGCATCTCAGTCCTAAATGTTCTACCCCATATCCTTCAACCGTGCCCTCGATTCTAGATTCCCTGGTCATCGGGAACATCCTGTGAACATTGGGCAATTTGCTGTAGCAAAAAATTAATGTTTACAGCACGTTATTAATATTCCCAGTTACAGCCTAAATTACTCTGTACCAGAAATGTTGTGTGGTATTTTAACAGATAATCACTGGTGGTACTTTGTGACATTTGCCAACTCTACCAGTACATGGTACTGGGTAAGGGTTATTTGAGATAATTTGCTATCCGAAATTTTCTTTAGTCTCTGCTTTGTCTTGATTCTGTCTAGTGAATGGTGGGAGAGGCTTCACCACCCTGCTACAAAAGAGGATCTGTTCTTAGATATTAAAAAAAGTAGTTTGATACGTGATAGCAATAAGTGCAATTGCATTTGGTGAGGAATGATTATTTTAGGAAGCTGGTAGAGATATGTCTGGTTCCTGCAAAAGCTAGTGTAAAATTTCTTGTCTCCTCCCATTCTACTGATATCACAATACAAGGGGACCCCCTTCAAAAATGTTATTTCACTCCATCCCTTTTTCCCCCCCCACACATCTTACGTGTTGCACAACCATATGTGTAAATGATGCTGTTATCATGGCTAGTACCTCTCCTCCCCAAGTCTCTGACTTCACACTTGCAGGTTGGCTGGATATTTCTCAGATACACTTACTTAAGACTTTGAAGAATGGCAGGCCTTCCACTTGAGCACCTTTTCAAACTTGTTTCTAATCCATAGATAGTTTCTCTGCTGGAGGATTTTTTTAATCTCCATATCCCTCATGGAGGGCATTCTTTTTGAAAGACATTGCCCATTACCTTAAATGGAGGACCCTTATCTTCCTTCTGGAAAGATAGCTGCTCTGTTGAAATAAATATTCTCTTCCTTGTAATATTCTGGATTTCTGCACCAGGCAATCTCTCTGTCTAATTGAAAGATTTTGTCTTTTCACAGTATAATTCGGCAGTTTTGTCATTGACTATTTCCTGAATTGGTGGGCATTGGTCTGGCTTCCATGGAATTAGAGGCATCTTACATCCCTAAGGTTGTGGCTCAGGCTGAAAGTCTTCACTTGCTCATTGTGACTGTTGGACTGGTGAAGAAAACATTTTGAGACTCTCGGCCTTGTTCCTGAAAGATAGTGCTGAGTGAGCAACAATCTCGGTCTCTCTAATATAACAAGCATGGGGCTGGATGAACACAGCAGGTCAAGCAGCATCATAGGAGCAGGAAAACTTGACGTTTCGGGCCTAAACCCTTCATCAGAAAACCATTTTCTGATGAAGGGTTTAGGCCCGAAACGTCAAGTTTTCCTGCTCCTATGATGCTGCTTGACCTGCTGTGTTCATCCAGCCCCATGCTTGTTATCTCGGATTCTCCAGCATCTGCAGTACCTTTTATCTCGGTCTCTCTAATATTGGCTATCCTGTTTTAGAAAGTAGAGAATTGAACATTCTCACTCTTCCTGTGAGATCAGTGGCTTCCTAAGTTGTTAATATTAACGAACATGAGTGATCTTGCTTCATTCTTTCTTCTGTTTGGATTATACTGTGAATCAGGAAAGGCCTATCTTCGGGTTGGCCAATAACAGTTTGTCTTTGGAGGAAGGTTTGGACAGCTGCTTACTTCTGGACCAGTTGTTGTCTGGGAGGATCACAATCTCCTCCAAGTCTTCTCATGAAGATCAGGACCTGTGCAAAGGCTTCAAATGAAATTAGTTGATTGTGAACTGTACATTTTCAACAGTTATGTGTGGCATTGCAGTGTAACTTGTGATGTTCACATGCTTAAGATAGTTACCTCACTAACACTGTGCAGTCTTATTTCTGTGACTTCTCTGATAGGGTAGTAATACTTGCTGCTGTGTCAAGTACCAAATCAACAGATGTTCATTGACTTACCCATGTTGTGTCTATTCAGGCTTGTCTGGATTAGCTAGTTCCTGTAGGAATGAATTCGATATGTTCTCCAGCAGAAGTATCTCATGAGGTACCTTTTCTAATGATGGTGGACGGTCTGTTGTTGTGTAGATCTCTTTACTTGTGTAGCTGCTTGTATATCTACTGTTCTGAAACTGTCTCAACTATGGGAATCTTCAGAAAGTGACCTATGATATCTGTAAATGTAGCGTTTTTCAATGAAAGCTGAGCATTCTCCCTGCCTCTGAGGCATTGTTGTCCTGCCCTAATGACATGCCTCCAAGATTTTGGAGTAGATTTGTCTCCCTTTAGCATCCAAAGCGCATAAATTCCGTGCACTCTATTGTCCATTTTGAAGTAGTTTCAAGCTTTTCTTAGGATTTGTTTGTGTCTTTCTGATTTCTACTTCTAGCATGAGTTGAATAGCTCTCTCCAAAGTGTAAATCTTCCTTGGGCTGTATGAAATCTGATGAGGTTTCATCAAGACTACCAACAAGAATTCTGTCTTTAATGAATTCTAATTCTAAACTTCACATTTAGTCTTTTTTTGCTAATCTGTAGAGGCTATTAATGAAATTATCGAAGAATTCTAGCTTCTAGGAGAATCTACTGCTAAATATTGCTTGTTCATGATTTATCAGAAGTTATTATCTTCAATGGTGTCTGTACTCTGATATTTTGCCTGTTAATAACATTGACCAAATCAGACTCGGTGAATATAACACTATATGGACTTGCTCGTCTTAGTCTGCTGTTAGTTTAGATTTGAGGCAATGCAGGTTCTTGAAAACTAATGCCTCCACGAAGTCCAATCTTGTTTGGTATGGTTCTTCTGTGACTGTGAACCTGCTAGGAATCTATTATTATCTTTTTCCAGTTCTTCAGAACGTTGCTGATTAATCTTATTACTGTAACGGTATTTTAAACGTATTAT
Organism: Ginglymostoma cirratum; assembly: GCA_024137785.1. NCBI lineage: Eukaryota > Metazoa > Chordata > Chondrichthyes > Orectolobiformes > Ginglymostomatidae > Ginglymostoma > Ginglymostoma cirratum. The sequence goes on from JAHRHZ010000021.1 coordinate 40,335,404, forward strand.
TTCAACATTACTTCAAAATATGCTGTTGTTTGTTTAAGATTGTATTTTAGTATTCACAAGTGCTGTTATAAATTAAATGACTAAGACTTATTAAATTCTGTACACCATTTTCTTCGTCAGCCAATGTTTAAATCTGTATTGTTGCTATACTTTATCAAATTCTTCAAAAGTGCTTTAGATTACAGTAAGAGCTATTCTGAAGCAATTCACTGATTTCAAGCTTTTAAAATCTGTTTCTTTGTAATATTTATCTCTATCCCACTTGCTGGATTTTCCTGGCCTTTTCCTGATCAAAGTGGTGGATACCCACAGTTCTAGTGGTCTTCAGATTTCTGCAGCTAGGTGACATTTTCCCACTTCCTCCGCCATTTTAACCCAGTTATCGTGGTCTAAAACACCATGAACCCTTCTACAAAAATCTCTAAATAAGGTTCCCAGGCTACAGCCTCCAAATCTTCCTGCTAAATTTGTGACTTAATTACTGATTCCTGGTCCTTTTTTTTAAATTGTTATTTTCTCCTGACTTTTCTTCTGCAAGACTCTCTCTTATTCATTAGATTTCTTGAAATTTTCTCACCTTGTTTCAATAAATTCATGAGATCTTCCCAATTTTTGTAGCCCATGGCTATGCTTTGCTTTCTGGCTCCTTTATTGCCACTGCCTGTTCTAGAGCGAAATATCGATGGTGAAGGTGCTCATGGTGAGAAATGAGAGGTGTCTCTTTCGTACACCCTTACCTTTTTCTCCTTTCTGGTTTGTATGCCATTTTACATAGTTATTTCCTTTTTCCCTTGATGATCTCCCAACCCCTGCGTGCCTCCCACCTCTGCTGCGCCCAACCTCCCCCCACCCCCGGACCCTGCTTCCCCCAGTCTCTCTCCCAGTCTCCATTCTTGTCCTGGAATTTCTGAGCTTTTGGGAGCTTACCTTGCCTTTGTGCTGCTGCTGTCTCTTTCTATTGGCAGTCACATTCCAGGAATATCTGTATAGTGGGAGACAGAAAGACAGCAGCAAACTTTCAGGGAAATCTGATGTATGCAAAACTTATGGAGTTGTAATTGGGCACTTTAATGACCAAGTATGGATTTTCGCTAATGTTAGAGAGCAAACAGTGAGAGTGGAAAAGCACTAAACAAGAGACAAAGAACTGCGGATGCTGGAAATCTGAAGCAAAAACAGAAATTGTTGGAGGAATTCAGCATGCCTGGCAGCATCTGCGGAGAGAAAAACAGTTAATGGATTCAGTGACCCTTGTCAGAACTTCAAACAGTAGAAATGTGCTGTCTGATTCCTGTTTAGGAGAAGATTATTGATTGTACTTTCTCATTCCAATTTACTGTTTTAGGAAGTTCAATTGTATTTTTAATTATATCTAACATTACTAAAATTGTATTGTTCGAAAATAGACTGTCATAGCTCAGTGCAGGTAGTATCACACTCTCAAGTCAGAGTTAAAAGGTCTCATTCCCAAATAGGCAGGTGGGGCATGGTTTAATGTCTCCTCCAAGAAACAGCACCATTGATAACGGAGTGCACTGAGCACTGTTTTGAAAGGCAACACAGGTGTGTGTTCCTAGAGTGGGTCTTCCTTCTGACTCTGCAGCAAGTGTGCTCCCAATTGAAGTCAGCTAATATGATTTAGAATACTATTTTTGGGAGATGTTAATCATTTCCATGTCAGTTTTCTTTAAGAACAAAATAAAATTAACATGAAGCAGAGATCTCTCCTGATAGCGGGGCATTTTCCTGCAACAAATATTCACACTATTTCTACTGAGAAGATGCAACAACTTTGCCTCCAGAGCTTCCTCTGATAAGGCATGCCATACCCCAGCTAATTTCTGTATGAAGATTTCTCTTGCTCTCGCTCTCACTCTCTCAGCTATCCCAAAGTCCATTTTAAATTGGTTGCTTCTCATCACCAGTGCTTGACCATAGCAAATAATCTTCTAAAGATTTTCTCAGCCTTTTGTTTCACTGTAATTAGTGCCAGCAATAACATTGTCTCTCTCATACTTTCTCATTTCCATTTATTAGAAGCCTACAATCCACTTTTATTTAGATATGTTTGGATAATACAGCTGGAACTTACATCATTTTTTTTGGGTTCAACTTTAGGTAACTTCCTTCAGCACACCACCAACTCCAGAGCGCAACAATCGTCCATCCTTTTTCTCTCCTTCATTGCGTAGAAAGACCCCTAAAAATCGGATAGCAGAAATGAAAAAGTCTCATTCAGCCAATGACAGTGAGGAGTTCTTCAGGCATGGCTCAGACAATGCAGACTCAGAAGGTGCACCTCTGTCTTCTTCTTGTGTGGTTCCTTTTAGTTCCTTGTGCTTGCTTTTATAATACGTTTTGTTTTTCAGCAAATTGACCTTTTGTGTTACACTCGGCCAGGGACTTCAATGTCTATCACCAAGAGTGGTTCAGTGGCACCACTATTGGCCAAATCTTTTTGTTTTTGCTCTTTATAATCAAAAGGTGAGAACTAAGAAGAGGGAAGATCCTACCTGAACTTATCCTCACACAACACAACAGTTGCAGATGCATCTGTCCATGATAGTACAAGTAAGAATGATTACTGCATGGTCCTTGTAGAGATAAAGTCTTGTCTTCAGAATGAGGACGTACTCCTTGTGCTGTGTAGTGGTACGAGTATGCCAACTAGAATAAACTCTGGTCTAGCATCTCAAAACTAGAAGAATATGTCCAACGATAGACATACCCAGAAATGAGGCTAAAAACATGTGACATAATGGAAGCAGACTGGGATAGACAGAGTATAATTATGCAACCAGGGAATCTGTCGTCCTGTTTCAAGTTCTGAATGATGGTGGACAATCAAACAACTGATTGGAGAAGGAGGTCCCACTATTATCCTCCTCCTCGCTGGTGGGGGAGCAACAGTGAAAATGGGTTTGCAATCACTTTCAGCTAAAAATCAACATGCGTGATTAATCTTAGCTTGTTCCTCAGATTCCCAGAGTCACATTTGCAAATCTTCAGCAAATGTAGTTCACACTACATGCCATCGAGAAATGGCTGAAGGTATTTAATGCTCCAAAGTCTCTGGGCCCTGATAAATCCCACTTCAGTTGTGAAGTCCTGTTCCAAGCCAGGTCATTCCAGTTCAGCAAAACCACCAGCATGTAACTGACAAAATAGAAATTGCATGCATATGTTTTCCTAAAATTGGTAGTTAAATTCTAACCTGCCCAATGACCACCCTTCTCGGTGATTAAAATGAAGGAAAATGTTGGTGACAGTCCCATCAAGTGACATTTGTGCGGCAATAAGCTGCTTGGCAATGTTTGGTTTTGGTTCTGGAAGGACCACATGGCTCCAGAGGACGTTACACGTTTGGTTTGAATGTGACATGTAGCTGAATTCAAGAGGTAAGAGCACTCTCCTTGATACAAGGCAGCATTTAATCAGGTGAGGCATTAGGGAGCTCAATTGAAACAGGTGTTGATGGAAACGGGGAAGAAATCTCTCCACTGGCTGGAGTCTGCTGTCTCCCTTTGTGCAAGGTTTGGGTTATTGGGGGACAATCATCTGAGCCATCAGACCCTTACAAGAGTTCCACTGGGCCTAACTACCTTCAGATGCTATATCAATGATCTCCTTTCATCAGGATATCGGAGTTTAAGGATGTTTGCCATTGATTGCAGTGTTCAGTCCTATTTGTAACACCTCAGATACTGAAGCAGTCTGTGTACATATGCAACAAGACCTGGACAACATCCAAATTGAGCCGACAAATAATAATTGTATGTCAGATAATACCAGTTAATAACCATCCCCAACAAGACAGAAGCAAACCACCATGTCCCACACTCGCTCTGACCCCATAAGCAAACCCTTCCACGTTCAATGTCATTATCATCCTTGAACCTCTACCTTTCACACCCTCGGAGTTACTATTGACCAGAAATGTTACTGGACCAGTGGTATGATACATTGAGACTTTTTTTTTCCTCAACGTGTAACTCATCCCCTGACCCCCCAAAGTCTTCTACCATCTACAAGGCACAAATCAGGATTGTCATGGAATACTCCCCACTTGCCTGGATGAGTACAGCTGTAACAAAGCTCAGCGTCATCCAAGATAAAGCAGGCCTGCTTGGCAACCAAACCACACCCCCCACCCCAAATCCCCAGCCAACCCTCTTGCCTATCCACATCTACTGCCTTGAATATTCACTATTTCAATAACCTGCACTGGAACAACTCTCCAAACATCCTTTGTCTGAACCTTCCAAACCTGTGATCACTACTATTTAGCTTTTCTTGGTGTGACCTCCTTTTTGTGCTTCACCCTTTTGAGTGGTGAATGTTAGAGTGGGGAGGGGATAATGCTGATCTTGCTACCCGTGCCATCCTACCAATGTTTGTTTAAATCCCTCCAATTAGATATGTGCCCATTCCACTGTTCTGAAATGCTCTTGACAAAGTTTCAGACACGTTTCCGGGCCATCATTCCACATTATTGAGCCGCAACATTCAATACAGTTGATCTCACAATGGTCACCATTTTGGGGGACTGTCTTTAATTCATTATACTCCTACATATCCAATCAAAGCCATAAAATCTCCACTAATGACCACCCTTAGCAGTTTCCCAGGAATACGTCCTTGGCTCCCTCCTTGTCCTCATTTACAGACTGTCCCTTGTGAAATCATTAATAGCCATGTGCTTGTGTGTGTGTTTATACATGTTCAAATATTACCAACCTAGTTTTCCGCACGTTTCCACTGTTTTTGGTATCAGACTGCTTTTCTGAATTTTACACGTGGTAAGCTCTATTAGCTACATGTTGGAAGATTCAAAAAGCACTGTTTCCAATTTGCAACACAATTTTCATTCCCTCATCACCAACTCCATTCTCTCTGGGCCCACGATCTTGGATTGAATGATGCTGTTTGGAGCTCTGTTTGATTCAGGACTGAGCTTCTGAATTTACGCCCTTTCCATCACAGCACCACTATGTAACATCTTCCATCTCAGTCAGCAGCTCAGCCAATCCACTGCTGAAACCCTCATTAACACCTTTTGTCACTGTAAATTCATTAGTCCACTGTTTTTCTGATCCAAGACCCCTATGCCTCCCTTCGCCAATTCTTGTGCTCCAGGAGCTTCTCATCCAAAATGTTGCCTCCATCTTATTTTGGTATTATTATCTGCACATTCACTGACTGACGTTAACTTTAAAGCCTTGCAGTCCCTTTAAAACTCTTATGTTCACCTCAGTTCTACATATTTCTCCCTATCCCTGCAGCTTTTCATTCCTCAAGCTAAAGCCTGTTATGTATCCTCCGCAAACCGTACCTTAAGCCATCTGGTTTCATACTTCAGAATCTCCACTTCCCTCTCCTCCTCTTAAGACCCTCCTTAAGATATGAATCATTAACAAGAATGTGCCCAAACCCCATCATCTCTCCTCAAGTGGCTCAGTATGTGTTTTAACTAATATGTTTATGAAAAGCCTTGAGATGTTTCTCTGTTAGAAATTATATTAATGCAAGTTGTTGGTAATATTGGTTTCCAAGACAACTCTGAGCTTAATTCTGCAAATCCACTGCAATTTATCTATGTTTTAGAAGAACCATTTCATGAGACTGCTAGCAAAAGGTACCTTGTAATAATGGAATGCCATTATCAGCTTTCTCTTATCCGAGGCCAGGGAAAATTCATTTCACAAAGGCACTGAATGCTGTTGCCATGGTTACTCTGACACCTTTGTTCAAAATTGTTGGATTTCATTTTGTGTGTTTTTTTTTCTGTATTCTTTCTATTTTGGAATATAAGCTGGTACAATAAATGTTTTCATTTTTAAAAATAAATGGACAAACCTTTCCTTGTTCTGTATCCTTGCAGATATTCATGGTGTGTCCAACCTTCGATCTCGCTCTTTGTCTGGGACTGGACGGTCCTTGGTTGGATCCTGGCTAAAGCTGAATCGAACGGAAGTAAATTTTCTACTCTATGCACATCTCACCTACGTTACTTTACCAATGCATCGCATTACGACAGGTAACTTCTGTCAGAAATTCACTGATGTCTGCTCCACTCCGCCAGTGAAAAAGGAAATGTGTTGATAATTCTGTATGAATAGATCATTGCTAAGGATATTGCAAGGGAAAAAAATGGTGACACTCCTTTCTTCTTTTTTCTAATTTAGATGTATTTCATGTGATTTAACCAAAAGAATGCCTCAATTCCCTTTCCCCAAACGCACACACTGGTATATTTATGCTTTCGTAAGTCATCCATTTAAGGCAGAGATGAGGATTGTTTTCTGAGGGTGGTGAATCTGTGGAATTCTTTACCGCAGAGGGCTCTTAAGGCTGGGTCACTAAATACATTCAAGGCTGAGATAGGTTTTTAATCAGTGAGGGGATCAAGCGTTGTAGAGAAAATGCAGGAAAGTGGAGTTGAGGATTGTCAGATCAGCCATGATCCCATTGATTGGAGGACCAGACTCGATAGGCCAAATGGCCTACTTTTTGTCCTCCATCTTATGTTCTCATGAATTCCTTGCCTGACTGTGGTCTAGAGCACATGGATGTGCAAGGTATGAACTTGGGCTTCTTAAAAATGTCACAAGTGTGGCTGTTCAATAAGGTCTACAAGGAGCAAAGCTGCTTACTGACTTCCTGACTTAAAAATCTATGCAATAAGTAAACATTATTCTAATTTGAATCCTGTTCTGTTCAATATATTAATTCACTTTTTAATATTCTCTTTAAAAATATGGATGCCTATAAATACAAGCTCTTTAAATTGTTTGTTATTCAAATCTGACCTATAAAATCACTCCTCATTTATTCTTTCTTTTAAAATGTTTGACGTTATTTATTCTTGTATGGGATCTGGTTGTTGCTATTGCCCATCGCTAATTGCTCTTGAGAAGGCAAGCTGCCACCTGGAACTGCTGCAGACCGTCTACTGTAGGTAGACCCACTATGCTGTTACAATCTATTCCGTGTCCCCAACATCTTGCTGTTTATGATTTTATTTCCAAGATCTTCAGTTTTTTTTTATTTTTGATTTGCTGTACACATTTGTACATTTTATACTATAACCTAGCCCACCTGTGTGATCATTGGTAAAGGAAGCTAGTAATAATATTGTTTGACAAGGTGTCCCATGACAGATTGTTATGAAACTAAAAGCTCATGGGATCCAGTGCAATTTGGCAAATTGGATCCAACATTGGCTTAGTGGCAGGAAGCAGAGGGTGATGGTTGAAGGTCTATTTTGTGACTGGAAGCCTGTCCCTACTGGCATTCAACAGGGTTCAGTGCTGGGTTCCTCACTGTTTGTTGCTACATTAATGATCTATACATGAAATGTAGAAGGTCTGATTAGTAAGCTCACAGATGACATGAAAATTGATGATGTGGTAAATAGCAAGGAGGAAAGCTTTAGACTACAGGACGATATAGATAGGCCGAGTAGTGGCAAATAGCATGTAGTCCTGAAAAGTGAGAGGGGAAACATTTTGGGAGGATTAATAAGGCAAGGGAATACACATTGAATGGTACCGCCCTAGGATCAGAGGAATCTTGGTGTCCATAGATCCTTGAAGGCAGCCAAAAGGACAAGGGTGTTTAAGAAGGTATATGAGATACTTGCCTTTGTTAACTAAGGCATTTAACACAAGAGCAGAGAGGTTGTAATGGTGTTATGTACCAGATGGAATACTGTGGGCCTTTATGATTGCTGCAGTGCAGGAAGGATATAATTGTACCAGAGAAATTTTCATTTTCTAGTGATTTTTGTAATCTTTTGCAAACACAATAAATAAGTAGTTTCAAAGTAAAATAGCTTGCATCAACAAGATTATAGTTCAGAAACAGTTGATTACCAAATCCTGTTAAGTGACCCAAAAACAGATTCCTGGATGAGAAATATAGAATTATCAGTTTCCAAGTTTCTCTGTGCTTCATCCCTTGACTCTAAGTAATGAGGAACTTGTGACCTCTTCGACCACCATACAATTATGTTGTGAGATCTTAAGTTTTACATAATATTTGATCTTAAGCTTCTAAATGACTTTTTCCCCCCAAGAGTATTGAATCTGTCTTTCTCTCTCCCTTCAGATATTCTAGAAATACGGCAGAAGCCAATCTTGATGACATAGTAGAGAGCAGGCAGGCACTGCCTTACAAACTTGCAGCCAAGTGCCTAACTGCAACTGGATTCTTGACAATACTACCACCTAGTGTCGGGATGGAAGGGACGTTTATGAGAATACCAGCCAATCAAAGTGCCTCCTTCACCTGCCCACAGGATATCGCCAGTGTTCGTTTTCCAATCACATGGCATTTGTGTTTTGATAGAGTCCAGTTAGGAGCTGCTTCTTCCTAAGAAATTAATACAGAATGCTTCACGAATAATGTCTCAAGACAATTACTTTGTATCTAACAAGAACAGTAAAGAAGAACAAAAGGTGGGGGGGCGGGGTTGTTGGGGGTGTGCAGGGAATTATTTGCTGAACTTTATATTGACAAAAGACTTCAAGTTTAATCTTCAAAGAAGTTTGACCAGTAGGTAGATAGCACAGTTTTCTTCCCATACTCTATTCTTTGTCAAAGCAACATTTGATTTGCGCACTTGGATTCAGTAATGTAGAATGATTCTTGCTCACTTTATAAAAATGAGATAAAGGTTCAACAAGAGACAGGAATCACTGAGACCGCACAGTGTTATTACATTTTATGGATCTGCTCGAGTAATCAGTGAGACTTGCTGACAGGTGAGGAGGGAGGGATGGGTTTGGGGGGGGTGGGGGGGGCACGCGGTGGTGAGGGGTGAGGAATGACCTTTCTTCAAGACCCAAGTATATCTAGAGAGAGAGAAACATTTGGGAGATGTTTTTGTGCTGCTTGTGTTCTACATGTTTTGAACATGTTTAGAAACTGTATCAATGGATGTTATTACAGAATCCCTTTTCTGAGAATGTTGATTTTGCATGTGGTGAAATGGAACTTTTTCTATAATCCACTAGCCTGGCTGATTACCATAATGGGTGTGATTTAAGTGGTGCACTCTCCAAGCCTCTCATGACCTTAGGTCATTTTTGCTGTTAAACTGATTTGTGCAATAAAGACTGTCCTGCTCTGAGAACCCAGCAGCATTGCATAGGTTCCGTCAGCAGCCACCCATGGGGAATGCATATGGAGAATGCTTGAGTTTTAACAAGAAATATTGAGACAAACTGGACTATAAAAATAAATGAATACATTAATTAAGGGAGAAAAGGAAATCTTTCCACCTCAAGAGTCTTAATTTTGTTTTTCACCGGCTGAAGCATTTTGACACCCACCAGTTTTGACATTCTCATTTCTTATTCTTTTCTTGAACAAAATTGAAGTAAAATCTTAGCCAACAGCTTGTTGGAATAGGGTTGCTGCAGCTATTTGAATTGTTCATCAAACCTATGTGCCAAGTTTTTATTTTTCATAATTCTATTCCTTCTATTAATGAGGAAATATGATGACAGCGGCATTTGCTCTCATCTGCCCTCTTCTCTTCAGGCTTTGTTTTCAGTGTTAATTATATCTGTTGTTGGATTAAAAATGCTTGCATGGCATATTTTTGCAGTGCACAGCGAGGATTGCCACGTTTAGTGTACCTAAGTGCAGACCAAACCCCAAATAGGGACAGGAATGCAATTATAATCATGTCTTGAATTTGAACATTTAATGTGCTGTTGACTTATAATTTTTTTTTAATACCATTTGTTATGGAGTTTGAATTTGGTGACTAATATTTCCACGTCGTAAAACGTTAGAAGTCAATGGAGAAAAAAAATTCACTTCCTATGTTCGATTTTTTTTTCAAAGAAAGCCAGAAATTTATGAATGCGCCATTCCAAAACTGAACAGCTGGCTACACTGTGCAGAGCAAAATAGAAATTCTATTTTCTGTCTCCCTTTTTTTTTGAAGCATCCAGATGTTATGATGGAGCAATTGACATTTAGGTTAAAAGAACATAAGGTGATGTGGCAAAACTGTACTAATGCCAATCAGTGTGAGAGTATTGGGGATTCTGAAAGGCAATGTTTGACGTATGTATAAATAAGCTCATCCATTACTCCACCAAAAAAAAACTAGATTGGATTTGTGATTTTTTTTTTCCTAAACAAGCTGTTGTGTAGTATATTTTTGTTTATTTTGTTATACGTTTATTATTTTGTGCTAATAGGTGTTTTTTGGAAAGGAGCAAGTTTTGCATTTACCACTTGTGTTGTTTAAAGTGGTGATGGAGCCACAATGATGTAGAAAGAGCAAGAAGCCCAAGAAACAATTTATTTTAAGAGAAAAATAGCTACTGTTATGTAATGGCTGAATGCCAGTTTAATTGACTCATTGTTTCAGTGCCATCTTTCCTGGACACCATTCTGTGTGAAATGTTGATTTTATTTTTTAAATAGTTGCCTAACTTTGTCTGAGGGCCACATTTCAGTCACCATGATGTATGGCTGCTACATTTTTAATGGTAGGCAGTCAGTGACTCTCAAACCTGAGTCAACTCTGATTTTTTTTTTTATTTTTGCTCCAATTTGAACAGTGATTAAAATATATTTATTGCTAATTGCTGTGTACAGAATGCACTGCTGACTGAGCCACCAAATTTGTTTCATAGCACAATAGGGGATCTAATACTGATGTAAAACTGTCCTTTTTAATATGTTGTCTTTTTTTCTAGCAGTATGACACTAGATCCCTTTGTCTTTGAAAGACTGGTTCCCAACGTTCTCAGTTCATATTTGTATGCTGCCAATGGGTTTGGAGACATTGATAATTTAACAAGAAGCTAACGAATGTCATTTTCTAAATTTTAAAAAAAACCTTACTGTGGCCAGCTACAAATCAATGGTTGAAACCTTTTGCCTTTTGGCAGAAGGAAGAGTTTCTGTTGAAATAATAAAAAAAAGTTAGAAAAAACTATGAAAGCTCAGCAGTTGGGCAGCGTCTGTGGAAAGAGAAAAAACTGGGTTACCATTTCAGGCCAATAACAATTCATTCATTATAAGAAAGTGACAGATGTAAAAACCACCAAAATTGTTTCCTTTTTAATATAAAAGTTTTTCGCAACAACTTATTAGCTGTTATCTAGTTATACCCATTGTAATTCCTGTTTGTTACTGAAATGTAATGGTCTGCCCCACTGCAGTATGGTTGTGGAGGTATTCAATGATTTCTTACACAGTACCCCCACAGCCTGTCATTGCACATCTGAGAATTTTCCCATGGTCTTTTCAAAAGGTTTACATTTCTAATGTTATATTGGCTTGATAGGCTCCCTGCAGGAAACTAAATTATGAATTCTCACTACAAGACAGTATAATGGAAACACTTGACAAAATCCATCTCCAAAGTGTGGGAACCAATAAGTATAGTTGAAGGAATGTTATAGGTATAGCTTTTCAAAATTGTATCAATTCAATCATTTAGAAACATTGAATATATCAGACTTGCTGATTGGTTTTGAAAGGTTCATTATACCTGGTTGGAAGGTGAAAAATAATTAGTTCTTTGTTTTATGCGAACTTTATTTTATTTTATCTTATCTTAGTTTCCTCTGTTCTTTATTTTTCTCCTCTCTTGTGTTTGTGCTTGCCACCACAACTATCCACCTTATTTCTGTACAGGTGAATCTGTGATACTGTGTGATGTTAACAAAATGTAGGGTGTGATGAGCACAAATCCTGTTTCTCTTGTCCAAAGAAGTTCAATGCAACAGCCGAGAGGTCTTTTAAGAAGCAAAATCTGAAAGAGGCCTCTGGTGAAAGGTGACCTGAAATGTTACAGTTCTGTTTTTACATTTGGGTAGCAGTGTCGAGTTCTGATTAGATGAAAAGTCATTACATTTTCCCTTAATCATAAAATCCAAAGTCAGATACAGAAACGTACTCTAAAGTTTCTGTAGGCAGTTTCTTATTCTCCTTTTCAGAAAGAATTAGAGGGTGGACTGTAAAGGGCACAGTTTCTATTGCATCTGACAAATTTTGAAGAAAATACCATTTTACCAGCAAGAAGTTTGACAACATATGTTTGCACAAACATTGGATGTTTCCTTTGTTTCTTCTTTCTGTCAGTTGGATATTGGCACCTCATCATTAATACAAAACATTTACCTGGTACATATTTGCAGGTCATGATGTGGAGGTGCTGATGTTGGACTGGGGTGGACAGGGTCAGAAATCACACAACACCAGGTTACAGTCCAAAAGGTTTATTTGAAAACACAAGCTTTCGGAGCGCTGCTCCTTCGGTGAAAATCCTTAGCTTGTGATTTCAAACAAATCTGTTGGACCATAACCTGGTTTTGTGTGACTTCTGACCATATTTGCGGGTGTTCTGCTAATTGTTTTGCTTTTCGTTCCTATCTTATTACCCACAGGGTATTAAGTGAAACACTCCGAGTGGAAATTAAGTTTTCTTTCTATTTAACTAGTCACTTGAAGCTCTCTAAGCAAGTAATTGGCTCTGAGTCCTAGCAGAGTACTGAATGGCCACTTTGGTTGATAGAAATATACATTCACTACTTTTGTCAAATGCTGAGGTGCTTCTGTAAACTACATATATTTCTTTCAGAACAAAAAGAAAAATGGATGCAAGATCTATTTTAGACAAAGAGGAGAGAAATTATAGTCAAAACATTTTTATCCATGTCATGGAGGTGACAAAAATGCTGAATCACTTGGTTTTCATTTTTAAGTTTCTCCCATTTATTTGCAATGAAGATTTTTGCAATATATCAGAAGTAGATCAAAACCAATGAGTGGTATTAGAGGCAATGTGTTAGACAGAATGTGTTGTGTAAGCCCGGAAGTGATAACCCAGTTGAACAAACAGAGACTTTTTCCAAAGACAGAATCTGCAAAGTAGAGGTTCCTAAAATAGCCGGGTGCACTGTGTTTTGTTTTGTTTGTGTTCAGCTATGATATATGGGCTTAAATTATATTAACACTCCAGTGATGTTTTAGATTAGTTGAAAGATTCAATAGAAGCATTCTATATTAAATGCCCATTGCCCATGCAACTTGTAAGCACAGGGCGGAATAAATAGGCACTATAAGTGCCTCAACTTTATCCTGAACAATATTTGAAGCCTAGTTTTTAAAAAATCTTCTAATTTATATACAGTATCATTGTTCATTTTGCTTCTTATTATTTCATTGTTTTAGAACTACGTTGTTAAAATCCTAAAGGTTTGACAAACTTTTGGAAGACAGGAAACTTTTTGTCATGGCTCAGTTATTCACGAATGATGCAATGGATTTTTCTGTTTTTCCAAAACTTTCCACAAGGCGTTGTTTTAAAAAAATTATGCTTAGGATATTTTCTGACAAACTGCAGTCTGCAATTAAATTGTTTCTTTCTTATTAATTCAGGTTACAGTACACTACTTCATAGCATCTGATATACCGAGTTTCTTTATGACTGTCACTAATACAGTAATGTCCCTGAAATGTACTCCTTGCAAGTACTAGAAACCATTAACAGGAATGGATCAACTGAAGAACGTGGGGGACCAGTGTATTGTGTGGAAAATAGCTGTTTACAAAGATCATTAGGCATTTGAGGCAAAATGCCACAATTTACCTCAAAAAAAAAACCTACGTCTCAAAAGTCAATGTATTCTGATAAATGAGATCTAAACATGCTCTGCTGCGTGTATTTTAATTAACTGCCTACGTACTACTGTCTATTTATTTAAATCTAAGCCTGGATCCAAAGGTTTTGAAGAAAAGAAGTGTTGAGTAAAAGGAGGGTTGGGGGGGGAGGGGGGGAGGTAGAAATTACAGCTTGTAAGGTTGGTGATGGGATTCCACAGGCCTTGTTGCCATGGTAACATGCTGGCTTGGTTAGGCATATAGAGCAGTGGCTTGTCCAACTGAAAGGTCACCCGCCGCTTACAGCCGTGGAATCCAAAGGGAGAGTATTATTAAAACAAAGTACATTTCCTTAAGAGCTACAAATACTCAATTTCCATTAACCTTCACTCTAGGCAGCATTCAGAGCTAATCTTCAACATTTCAATGCTCATTTCTGTTTTCAACAACTTGTGCTGGGAATAAGAGCAATGCTGAAGTTTATGTAATTTAAAAATAGTATTAGTTTTTAATTTTCTTATGTAACCTCTGTATCCTTGGTCTTTTAACATTGGTGTAACATAATTAGTGCTCTAATTGGCTTTTCAGAGTCCTTTTAACATTCAGATGTAGATACCCTCATGAGACACACTGCTACTCTGCTTTCGACTGCATAGTTTACAATCTTCAGTAGAATCAGTGATATTTTGCAATAGAGAAACACAACTGGTTTCATCATCAAAAGATTAATTTATCTTCTATTGTGTTGAAGCTTTCATGAAATGGCAATCTGTGGACTGTGGAACCCAGGATAGGCTGGTCCTGTCTCAATTCATCAATACTGCGTTACTGCTTTTGTTTAAAAAAAGTCTTAAATCATTTTAAATTTCATTGTATTTCCTTGCTTGAGCATAGACTGGTCTGTGAACCACACATTGTTGCAGGCTGCTATATTTAAGAACTGACAGTACCCTTAAGAAATTGAGCAGCAAAGAATGATTGGTATGATTCAAAAACAGTGCTGAGCAGTTTATTATTGTGATTCATTCTCCCAGGGCCTTCAAATTCCATGTGTCAATAGCTCACCAATCTTCTTGTCTTCTAGCTTTTTTTTTTAATCTAGTAGCAAAAGCTTTACATATTTAAGCTTTCTTCCAGACTTCAAATTTGTCTTGTGGTTAACTGTGTTGAATCGGATAAAGGGAACAGATTGTAGATACAGCTTTACTGCTGTTTGCTACCTAAATAGTGTTGGAGCCAAAAGCAATGTGTATAACACATTTTGATTATAGGAATGCGGTCAAGTGTAGAACGTAGGCTTCAGTCTTCTATGTAAATGTACTATTAAAAATTCTATTGCTTCAGTTTAATAATAAACAAATGGATAAGCCTATTGTCAGTCTGTTGTATGATTTCAATAACATTGTGAAAAGGAGATTTTGAAGCATTGGAACAAGAAATGTTAAATTTACACTTTATGAAGTACTGTCAATAAGATAGGAGACCTTTCTGTCTATTTTAGCTTGGACTATAAAGGATCCTGTGCTGAATAATTTGTATAAAAGGAACCAAATGTTGGGGAGGGAATATATAACACAAATCGAAGTGAAGGAGGGTTGAAAAAAACAAACTAGGGACAGGAGGGAGAGGTACTCCAAAGTCTGGCTTCATATTAACCCGTGACTGCTGCTTTATCTCATTTCAGGAGCAGGGTAACTTTCAAGGCTACACCTTCCCTTTCCTGAAACTGGACTTGTTCATTAAGAAATGGCTACCAAGGGTGGCAATGGTCTAGAAGTTTGTAAAATAAAATTGTTTTTTAACAGTATACAGGCAATCATCAAAATGGTAGTACAATCGCAGCTCATTTTCCCCAACAGCAAACAGGATACTCGTAAATATAAAACTGGTAGATCACTGCAAACTCTTCCTCTGCTGCCAAAGAAAGCATAATTTCTGTACAATAATTCTGCAAATCAAGGAGCATTCAGCTGTTGATAGTTTCCATAATAATGCAACGACCTAGCAACAATATTGCTGTAATCAGTAAGTTGCATTAACAAAAGAAATAGATTCTATTCCTTTATAGGAACGGGAGGTTTTCATTTTCTCCCTGGACCCTGTTTTGTCACCACTCAAAAGGATCTTGGCTTACCTGTGACATAACTCCAGGTACCTGTTTTTCCTTTATTTCCCTTTGTTTTTGTTAATCAAAGATATTATCAGTCACTGATTTCATGTAACAATTGATCTAATGCTAATTGTTGTTTGCAGAGTGTTCCAGAATTGTAACATTCACTCTTAATGTGTAGAAGTGTTTTCTATTTCCATTTCTGAAAAATCTCACTCTGATTTTGATTGTTCCTAGTCCTAGATTTCACAACCAGCAGAAATCATTTCTATCTGTCTTGTATTATCCCCATAATATCATGAAAACTTTAATTAAATCACCAGTTAACCACCTACAATCCAGTCAATGCCGACCTCATTTTGTGTAATCTGTCTGCATGAATAAGTCTGTGAACTTCAGTTAACATTCTGGTAAATGGTTGCACTGGCTCCACAACTTGATATCTCTTTTCTAAACTGTGGCCTAACTGGTCTTGCAGTTATGGCTCAGTAATAGCAATGATCTATACCTGCCAAGTCAATCTTGCACCTACAATTTGTTCAATTTATTCTTTTTACTCTCTGCCTTTGTAGAAAAACTCTTATGAGCCATACACTCTAACCTGTCATTCTCAAATGATTTATTCCAATTTGAATGGCGTGAGAAAGGATCAGGCCCAGATAAATCTGGATCCAAGATTGATGGAGAAAAGTAGTAACTGAGAAATGGGCTGCTTTCTGAGGGGAGGTAGCTAGGGAACAGTGGAGGGACATTCCCATGAGGGAGAAAGATAGGACAAACAAAGCTAGAGCTCTCTATGCTTTTGTAAAATTAAATAAAAGTTGCATTGACAGATGTCTTGCTCATGTAAGTGAGAACTGGGTAGAATATAGAAACTTTAGAGGGAAAGCTAAAAATATATGAAAAGAGATGAGAAGGCAACATAATAAAAAAAATCCAGAGCTTTTATATGGGCATTAAAAATAGTAAAAGGAGGAGAGGGACTACAATATGTCCACATGGTTGTAAGAAAGATTTAGATGAGGTATGAGATGAATATTTGACATTTTTTCTTTCCCAAGAAAGAAGATGCTACCCTTGTCATCGTGAAAATGGTGTAGGTTGGAATAATAGCTAGTCTAAATGTGGGAAAAGGTAAGGTTTTAGATAGGCTAGCTGCGTTTACAGTTAATAAGTTATCACAGATGTGTTCAAGGATATTCAAACAAGGAAGGATGGAATTAGTAAAAGTGCTGGTCATTATTTTCCAATCCTCCTTGGGTATGTGGCTATCCAAAGGCCTATAAGTTTGTGAAGATTACACTGTTCTTAAAAAAAATAATAGAAGGATAAACCCATTGACTTCAGTCCAGTTCTGAAGAAGAGTCATTGGACTTGAATCATTTAATTCTGCTTTCTTTCCACAGATGCTGCTAGAACTGCTGAGTTTCTCCAGCAATTGCTGTTTTTCTTTCAAGTCAGTGGCTGGAGTTCTTTTGTTTTATTAAATGAACAGGACTGAACATTTAAACTTTTGGTTTTTGAAAGAGAAATAATTTTGATACAAAAATTGTAATTTCCAAGTTTGAAAAAGTACAGAAAACCAACACCGATTTTGTTAAGGCAAAATCATTTTCAACTAACTGTCAATGAGGTGTTAGGAAATGTTGATGTGCTGCACATAGACTTCCAGTGTGATTGGTTCTTGTAAATTATTGAGTTTTATATTTCATGGGCCATCTTGTGACTGAAGAGTCTGATGATATTGATTGGAATAAATTTCCAAAGTGTGTTTGAAGTGCTGCAGGCTTGTCACAAAATTAAAGCCTGTGGAATAAAAGGAGCAGTTTACAACATGGATATGCAGTTGCCTCAATGACAGGAAACAGTAGAGGTGAATGGTTGCACTTCAGACTGAGATAGTATATAGCTGGATTTCCTAGGGATTGAAGTAAGGGTCTGTTCCTTACTTGATGATCTGTCGTACTTGGGTGTACAGGGCACAATTCCAAAATTTGCAGGTAACACAATTTGGAATTACTATGAATTGTGAGGAAAACAATCTTCAAAAGAACATGAGAAGGTTGATGGAATGGACCAACAAATAGAAAAAAAAAGAATGCAAAGAAATATGACGTGACATATTTTGGTAAGAGAAATGAGAAAGATGATAGAAAAGCAAGTTTTCAACTTGAAAAGCCTGTAGGTGTAGAGGACCATGGAGGTATATGTGCACAAATCAGCAATGGTGATGGGGAACAATGAAAAACCAGTTAATAAAGGATAAGTGATCCCAGGTTTAACAAATCGGAACATAGGATACAAAAGCAAGTATGTTTGATCTTGGACAAAGAAGATATAAAGGTGTTTGAGAGGGTGCAGAAAAGATTTACAAGAATGATTCTGTTGACGAAGAATTTCAGTTACAATAATGGATAGAGGAAGCTTGTGGCTTTTCCTCTTATAGAAAATTGAGATGATTGGCTTCAACTCATGAGGGGTCAAGACTGGTTAGGTTTGGAGAAACTGTTTTTGGATGCAGAACCAAAGGACAATGATTTAAGTTGATCTGTAAAAGAAGCAACAATGATATGAGGAATTTTTTTTTAAAATGTGACTGTTTGGAGTCTGGGATGTCTTGTGGATGTGAATAGAGTGGAAGTACTTTCTAGAGTGGCTTTCAAAAAAACAAAACAGTTATGTGATGATAGAAAATTTTCAGGGTGATAAGGAAAAGGTGGGGGTTTGGGACTAGGTGAGTTGCTCTTCCAGGAAACTGGTATAGACGTGGTGGGTTGAATATCGTCCTCCTGGGCAGTATCTACTTTTTCTTATTTTGATCTTCAGTCTTCAATACATTCTACCTTTTCCCTTTTATCTGTAGTGCCTTAAGCATAATTTCTGATCATTCCAAAATAACTGAAAAGAGAAGCAATTTATTTACATTACCTGTTCCACGAGAGTTCCTTACCCGCCGCATGCCTACCCCAATCTGCCCCAACATCTTGTTTAAAATCCTTGTGAATGCTCTGCTCATTCAGTTTACCAAGACCCTAGTTCCAATGGAGTCATCCCATTATTAATGTTCCTGCCTGCCTGAATTTTGGTGTCAGTTGCCCATTTCGCGTTCACCTGCCTAATCTACTTATTCCTACAATAATTTTCACATGGCTCCAGAGATGATCATCTTTTGCCATACTGTTTTATCATTTAGTTCTCAGTTCTTTGTACTCTCCACATTGGACTGTTTGACCATTCTTCCCAATATTGTTGGATCCTGACAATGATCGCAAAGACAAGGTCCAT